>OZ023273.1:113818694-114177754 GCA_964007475.1 Hybos culiciformis
TTAAATTAAAACAACTTAAGTTAATGAGTAAATAAAAATAAATGATTTGCAGTGTTAAAATGTGACAGAATAAGAGCCCGTTCCCAAACTGAGACTATTTTAAATCGTAAAATATACCTTTTCTGCTGAAGAAAATCCCTTTTTTTCAGAAATTGAAATAGGCTTGACATTTAATCTGTATCATCTGCAACGTCTGCTTAAATTTTCAATTTTTTATTTTTTTTAAAAATGAGGTGCACTAAAAAGTACACCTATAAACTGAGTTTGTTATGGGAAATTTAAAATTTCCCTTTGCAGATTTTTAAAATATAAAATATCATTTCGGAACGATTTTTACGTCAAAAAATCATGATTTGTAAAATAATTGTAAAATAACAGCTGTAAAATCGTGTCGTTCCAAAACTAGAAATTCTAGAAATTAAAAAAATATCTCAGTTTCTAAAATAGTCTCAGTTTGGGAAAGGGCTCTAAGTCGGCAGATTGACGTAAGAGATTTAGTTAGACTATTATTGAGATATAAAATTAAATTTTAAATAATTTAACAGAACTCGTTAAGAAAGTTATTGATAGAAATTTTACAACTAGACTATAATACACTGAACTATAATATCCAACGAGGAAAACACATTCATTTCAAACTGCCATTTTTTTATCATATTTTCCTGTATATAATTTAACAAACCCAATACGGCAATTATTTATTAATATTCTTGTTATCTATAAAATCTAATTCATTTCCTGTTGACATCAAAAAATATTTTTTTTTTTCATAATTTCTTCTGCGGAGAAAATTTAATTCAACATAACATTATTTAATTTAAAATAATTATTCCATAATGAATTGAATAGACTAAAAGAGTTAAAATACGTTTGCCATGGTTGGGCGAACTCCTCTCCTCGGAGATAAACACTGATATATTTTACAAATTTCATTTTCTTCATGAAAATATTTAATCCTGTCAGTTGTCGAATAAGTAGAATTGTAACTCCGTCAGTTAAATAGAGCATAGTTGTCAAAATTATGCGAAAATAAGGAAAGAATTATTTTTAGATAGTTCTAGGGAGGTGTGTTAACTCAAATCAAAATTTATTTTTGAACTTATCAAGTGAAATAATTTAATAATTTCCTTAAAACAGTAATTTTATATGGTACTATCAATCCTAAACAACTACTCAGAAATTTTTACATAATAAAATTCCTAATGTTTTTCGAACCAAATAAATTTTTTAATATTATGTTAGTGCAAAATAAAACATTTAATCAGATTTTTATTTTTGTGAACATATCATATCAACATCAAATACCAAAATTCTATAAGTATTTATATAAAATTTATTTACAATAACCAGAAACAAATAAAAAAATAAAACTGCTAATAAACCATTAAAAATGATACAAATGTTTAAAAAAAAATAAAAGGCAAAAAAAATATGATTTATAAACTGTAAAAAAAAAACGAACATAAAAAAAGTATAAAGTGTGACATCTTTTTACTATAAATCAAGATACAATTTTTATGACAAATATATAATAAAATGTATGTATCCTTATTTTCAACATAATATTATTGAAAAAGAAAAATAAGATACGATTTTTTTTCGTTTTTGTTTTTTTTTGTATAATATGACTTTAAGGCTCTTATTGTGTTTCAATTTTACGATGTAGCCGTTTAAAAATAACGCATAAAATATACATATAGATAGAAGATTCTCATCTAACGATGCAGCTATTCCACTTGACATTAAATTCCTTCAAGAATTTTGATTGCTTTTCTTGAATTTTGATGGAAATATTTTAATACTTACTTGCGCGATAATTTTATTTTTTTATGCTTCTGCTCTTTGACGCGCTATCAAGAAAATGAGTTTTACAACTCGGAGGATAAAGAAAGACCATAAAATTTCAAAATATTTAAAATAATGAAAATATCCAATATATAAGCTTTTATTTTATTTAACAAAAAAATTTAGTAAAATATTTTCATATATCGTTAAATATTAAATTTTTGAAAAAAGAAAAGGTTTAATGTAAAAATTTATCAATCGGCCGGTTGTCCGATAGTTAACTTATATCGGGAAATTGTAATTTCCCGCGCATTTCTCTCAGAAATTTTTCATATATACGTATAATATAGATCCTCATGTCTATAAATTTTCACACGGTTTGATTTTGATAAATTATTAAGACATTAAAATTTTAATAATATTGCATTTTAATGTTTATGCAAAATCATATCCTAAAAAGTTCACTATGAAAGAACAAAAGAAAAGAAAATAAAATAGCCATTAAAACATAATTTATTGGTGGCAATACTGGAATTTTATTCATGATTGTATGAAATTGAGAAATTAAAAAAAGAAAAACAGCATAAATACAATAAATGAAAGCTGATATTGTGATTTTGTATTTTTTTGTTCGTTATACATATTATTTCTTATTTCATTTTTCGCCTCAAACTTTTGGTGATAAAAATCAAGCTGACATTTTCGTTTATTTTCAATATTATTGTATTTTTTTGTTGTTCGGTTGTTGTCACAATTTTTATTATTCAACAGTTGTTGGTTTATAGTTTTTTTTTTTAATTTTATTTTTACAAATTTTTGCCATTTTCCTTTATTTTGTTTTTTAATTTTTCTTTTTTAACTTTATTTAATTTTTTTTTTTTTGCTCTTTCTCATAAAATATCACAAAGTTGGCAAATTTAAAATTTTATTAGGTATGGATGTTTTTTTAATGTTTTCAGCAAACATATTATACAAAAAAAAAAATTCTAATATTAATTTGTTACAACAACCAAAAAAGATTGAACAATTAAAATTGTTTTTGTTAAGATACAAATCAAAAATGCATTTATAAGGTTTTTTTTATGCCTGGTATAGTTTGATTCGGTTAGTATCATGTTTTACATATTTCAACTCCACCAATAATAAATTAATAATTAAGAGAAAATACTAATTCACCATAATTATAATTTCTATAGAAATTATTTTTAAAACAGTGTTAAACCAATTAATTAACATTTATAGGGTTTTTTAATTAATTACAAATCCCTATAAAACTAAGTAATATGAATAGTAAAAAAGACATTTTTAATATTACAATTTTTTAATTTAAATCCACTTATGCATTTAAAACGAAGGAACACTTTATGTGCGAAACTATATGGAAAACTATATACTATATTTTGTATATAGTGCGGTAATGTTAGTGTGAAAACAGATTTTTAAATTTTGATAAAAAAAATTTTTTCATCATCATCGTCATGGATTCGGAGCAAAAAATAAAAAAAATAAATGTTTTTCAAGAATATATATATTTTTGTTATTTTTTTAATGTTTGTTCAGTAACATTTATGTTGCTCATTTTTTTTTTTTTAACTGATTTTTATCTAATCTTCAAAGTTTGTTTTTTTTTTGTTTTTTTGTTTTCTTGCATTTCGCAAAAAGAACCAACTATGTACATTTTGTTTTTATAGAATATATGAATCCTCATCCTCTTCTATATACATATACTACTTATATAAGGAGTCAGAATCCATTTTATTTGCCTTAATGGGTGATGATGATGATGATAACATAATGGAAAAGGAAAATTTTTTTTTTATGTTTTTTTTTTAAGACGATGCATGTTTTTAATGTTTGCTTAATTTATTATCACCACTTAAATAAAATATACATGACGGATATGAAAAAAAAAAAAAAAAAAGAAAAAAGTTCTCAAAAATAAATTTATTTTAAGAGCGCTCTTGGTAAAAGCGAAATAAAATTTTTTTATACATATTTGCATAAGCGGCTTCGTTAATTTTAACAAATATTTGAGGATGTAGTAACAAATGGTTTTATGTTATTAACATCATGTGTGCTTGACAAAAAAAAAAAAAATCTTAATTTTACAATTAGAATTGAAGTGTTAACATCGCATAACATATTATATAATTATGCCATCAAGGAAGGAAATTTTTAATATTCCATTATGAAATAAACTCATTGTTTGGGGTTAGAAAGAGGTTTTGTCATAATTTTGAAATAAATTCATTCAATAAACAAAGTAACTTATTTTTACAGCTTCTATGAAAATTTTGGTATAAATTCTGTAATTCTTTAACAGTTTATCGTATAACAAATTAATCACTCAAATTTATTAAATTAATAATACCGCATATACCCAGTTTATAATGTAGAAACATTGATGATGATTTTTATCCTTCTGTCTATATCTGTTAATATGAACTAACATAGAAGAATCTAAATTTATAATTTTCCTCAAATTTACTGGTATTTTCTTTTTCAAACGTTTTGAATTCTATAGTAACATTTATACATCATTGAACAATTTAAATCTCTTAGAAACACTATAAAAATGTTTTCATTTACAACAATAATATCAAATTTAATATAAATTTCTTTATTAGGAATATCATGAGAAATTATTATATAAAAGTATATATACACAATAAGCATAAATATACAAATGGAATAAAAAAAAAAAGGATAACAACTTCTAAATGAATTCTTCTTGTTATTTTAACATTATGAACATAATGTTTCATCAAAATAACAATAGTTTATACATTAAATTTTATAAGGACATTATAACAATTAACACTCTAATTCATTCCTCCAAAGAGATAGTATTTTTTGATTATAATTTTTGTATATATGTGTATATCTAACTAACTATGTTCTGTACGTTCAGTGTGTATATATAACAATGAAAGGAGAAAAATTATTCTTTATATAAATATAAAATATCAAACCTATTAAAAACAAAATTTGCTGATTCTTTTGGGTAAAATGATTTATTCCTTTTGGGGTTAAAATCATTTTCTCAAAAAAAGGAACAATATGTTGCCTAAAAAAAACAAAAAAAAACTATTATTATTACAATTTTATGTGGATTTAATGTCCATAGTTAGGAAAAGTAGCATATTTATTTTAACCTGAATATTTCGGCCAAATACAAAAAACATTAAATTTTATATTCTTCACAACATATGGCTTAATTTTCATTTTAAAGTACATTCAAAATATTACGTGACCACTTTGAAATGAAAACAGAAATTTTTTTTTTTTTCAGTTTTTATAGGTCAAGATTTTTGTTTCATTCTTATGGGTCAAAATTTGAAATTATATACTATGTATATATTTTTATTATTATTCGAAACAAATCATAATGCAAAAGGCTTTCTGTTTTACATCACTATACAGAGTAGGTGTTTGCAATTGTGAAGGTTTTTTTTTTGGGCAAACTAAAAAAAAAGGATGTTAAGTATATATACATATATGGTAGTTATGTACTTAAATCGACAAAAAAAAATAATAATAATCTAGTTTTAACGATTTTTATATTAAATTCCTTGAAGGTCATATGAAATTTATTTTATGTTATTTTGAGTGTATGTAGGTATAAATATTTGAAAATCTCTAACAAGATGAAAAAAAAAAAAGAGGAAAAAAAAACGTATTCAAAATTTTCCAGTTTTTTGAATAATCTTTGTATGATTATAAATTGAATTTGAATAATCAGACAAAATTTCTTTTTGCCTGATAATAATCTAGATATACAAGTTTATGGTTTTGAGTTCACCTGAAAATTCATATTAACGTGAAAAGTACCCTGCTGTGCATCTTTTTTTTTTTGAATTTAAGGAAAAACATGACATTTATTTTACATTTTATTTTATTGTTTTTTTTAAGGCTTTTATATGTGTTACTGAAAAAATATAAACGTGATATGAACACGATTTTAAATAGACAAAAAGATATGTGAGTATATATGTCATCTTATACGACATAAATATTTAAGATATAAATAAATGTGGTTAAAATATTATGTATTTATGTATTTAATAAAAAATAAATAAAAATAAATTTCGTCCACTTTGAAAACATAAGTTTTTCTCGCTTTTAAAACAAAAAAAGTTTTTATCATAAAACATTTATGACGTCATAAAATCAAGTATAAAAAATAGATGAAAATATATTAATTATTATTTTTTTTATTTTTTTTTTGGGAAACCGGAATTTATTTGGTGATAAAAAGAAAAGAAGCACTCACTATATTATGCACATTTTCTATCAATAATGATATTAAACTTTAATTAAAAAAGTTCTTATTATGAAGAAGTTAAAAAAAATAAAAAAAAAATTTTTTAAAAACTTTTAAAAATAATATAAAGTTTTAATTTTAACTTTTTTAAGAGAACATAAAAGAGATTTTTTATTTTTATGTTCTGTTTTGAAGATATTAAAAATGAGAAACTTAATTATCTCAATATTTAGATAAATGAAATATTACAAGTTTTTTATTGACTTTTTACTGACAATTTAGATTGAAGAATGATGAATGAAAATTTGTACACGGAACCTGTTTGTTCAACTTCAATTTTATAAACTATTTATTTGATAAATTAGGTACCGAAATTGTTTTTTTATGACAGCGAATCTTAATATTAATACTTTCAGACAAAAATTATAGTGATCCATTTTCATAAACAGCTGTATTAGAGGATAGTTGTGCTATGGGTGAAAGAACGATTTTAAAAGTGAAATTTTACGGCTGATAAATGGCGGCAACTTTTCCTCAGAAAAATCATAAAATTCACTTTATTTTCCGAATTGAAATCAATTGAATTTTATTTAAAGGAATTTTAATGGATATTTAATATTTAAATGACATTATAAATAACCCGAACCAATGACTGGCCAAAATATAAAAAAAAACATTATGCTAAATTAATTTAATTTCTTTTTCATATCCCCTAAACTAAAAGAAAAAAAATCTTATATATTTTATGTATAAGATACTTTAATCTTAAGAACTTCATAAAATTTGAATAAAAAAAAGAAGCATTTCATATATTCAAATGAAATTGAGAAAGTGATGAAAAAAAAAATGTATATGAAAACACATCCCAGAGTAACATAACAATTATCTAAAAATGTAAATTATCTTCATTTTATAATAAATATTAAGGAATTAAAATATTTCCTTAAAAAATTATTTTAAAAATTATTTTTGTTTTTGATTCATGCCAAAATAGAGTTTCTTTTAACTATCAAGACTTGTAATGCTTCTTGAATTAAAGTTCTTAACAATCTCAAGAAGAAAATTCCATTTCAGTTTATATAGTCTTGACTACTTATAACGAATGCTCTTATTATTAATGCTTTCTAATAAAAAACAATTTATATTTATAAAACATTAACTTCTCAGTTTTATTGGATAGTTATTAACCTAATAAAACTCTTCTATATAAATGTACTTTACTCTTTTACATTTAAAACTATAAGAATTGGAAGTTTATTTTTTATATTTTGCTGTAGAATAAATTTCTACAGAATTTTGAAAATTTGTTAAAACTTTTTTATTGCTTTATTTTAGTTGAAAATTCATATCCCATTTAATATATATATTATAGAAGAAAAATATCTGGGCCTGTTATTTAAAATTACAAATTAGATGGATTGAAAGTTTTTCCTAAAATCAAAGTAATAAAATTTTTTTACGAGTGTGCTTATCAAAATAAAATATTTCGAGCATTTTAATTTAAAAACATTTTATTTTGTTATTTAATTCGATTAAATTTAGATAAATTTGATATTAAAGTTAGTCCTTATATGATACGTGTGTATAGTAAATCCAATGGTAGGTATATTATACAAAATTATGTTTCTGTACTATATTGTACTAAAATCAAAAGTTTGATAGAATCAGAATTATTATAGTCTCTACAATAATAATTAGATACTTTTAACTTTTGTTCTGGGATTGTCTTCAATTATTATTATTAAGAAATTCAATAAAGAATTATTAACAAGAAGATCAGAATGATTAATATAATTCTGTTTCAATATATATACAATTTATTTATATTAATATGTACATAAAATACAATATGGATTTTCTTCCGCAACGAGTAAAGTATTAGTTTCAAATTTTATCTATACGTATATTATATATATAAAATACTGAAATTTTAATAATAAATGAATTTATTGAGCTCAGAAATGAATGAAAATAATGACAAATCATTATTAAATTATAAAATCATTTTGATGTTTAAATTATACTCTTGTACATAATGTTTTCGCATGAAATAACTTAGGGATTGATTCTTATATGAATTCCCTTTGAGAATATAAAGATTAAAGATAATTCAAATTTATATTTTAATTTGAAAAAAAAAAAAAAATGTTTCTTCTACAATAAGATTTTGATATTTTAGCAAGTATAACTTAGATATATGATATTTTCTATTAAATTAAATACATATAATTATTAAATTATAAAATTAATTAATTTAATAATGAAATAATAAATCTTTAATAACACTTTGTTTTGTCAAAAAACCATATATATATTTGAAGCATTGCTATATTATAATTTAATATCATTTTATTAATTATTATTATTAATAGCGAAAAAAAAATACTTATTTGGTTGGATCATAAAACTGATTTTACTGTATTGATATTTTTATTAAAATTCAATCAAAGGAAATTATAAATATATAAACTAAATTATGTAGCAATCAAAATCAATCATTACTTTGAAGTTCGTATTAATAATCTGATTTGTTAAAAAAGAATATTTTGTTTTATTTTATATGAAAAAGTGTCCTGCTGAGAACATTAATTTTTTGTATAACATTAAGTTCTGGAATTGAAGTTGCAACTATATTTAGGGTAATTAATTTATTTGAAAATAGTGAATTAAAAAGTGAACAAAAATTGTGTGTTTCGCGCAATAAATTCATTTTGGTGTATCTAACAATACTTAAAATATATAAATTTTACATTTCAGATTTTCTAAAATGACTTTTCATCAGTACTTTCTTTGGTTTTTAGCGTTAATCTATTATGTATTAAATTTTTCCAATAAAAATAGAATTTAATTCAAGAAAAAATTATATTAAATTGAATTTTAAATATTCCCGAAAAGCTTTAAATTAATTTGAAAAATCTTATTAAAACTCTGTTATAGTCAAATATGAAGATCTTATTGTGAATGAGACCTCTAGTGGAATTTTTTCTTAGCTTATTGTTATTTATTTATTTTTTTAAACAGTGCTGTTAACTAAACTAAGAAGATTTTTCACTAAATATAACCAATTAAAAATATAAGAAGCATAATATTTTCCCAAAACATAATCATAATTTCGTAGAAAAGAAAAATTAAAAAAAAAAATAAATAATAAACAAAAAAAAAAAAATAAAAACTAATTTATTTTCTACTAACCTAATTTACCCAAAGAAATTAATAATGAAAAAAAAAATTAATTTTTCTTTTTTTTTTCCTTGATATCTTTATTGAAAGAAGAATTTATTTTCCTCTTAAAATTTAATATCATTTTTATTATTTATTTTTTTTTTTTTTAATAAACTTACAAAATTTTTCTATGAAAAAAAAAATTATTTTAATTTTGTTGAAAAAAAAATAAATAAAAATTACGTAAATAATACCAGCGGGTGTTATTTCAACTAAAAAATAGCAAAAAATATTCTTGATAGAAAAAAAAAACGATGAAAATTTCATGTTTTTAAATACATATGTATGTTTTATTCTTTTGGTTATCAAAAATTTTTGTGTGTCTTATCATCATTCCAATTTTCTTTTTTTTTCTTAGAAGATATTTCCAAAATAGAGAAAAACCATACGACATATGAATATTTCCGTTCTCATCAGGGAAAATGAAAAAAAGAATTAAGTAAAAAATAAAAAAGGAAGGAAAATTACAATTGACACTTTTCTTTATTTTTTCTCATCAAAAAAATAAATAAAAATAAATAAATGAATAAAGCAAAAAAACTTAAAGGAAAAGGATATTTGCATGAAAAAATTTAAATGGAATTACATTTTATTTAATCATTTTTTTTTTTTTCATTTTTATATTAAATTATATATATAATATGTATCACACAGTGAACAGTTTGTGTCAGATTATTATCAATATATTTATTTGAACAAAAAAAAAACAAGAAGAAATTGCTATACATAATATTTAAAATTTAACATATAATATGAAAGGTAATATCATAAAAAAAAAAATTTTCTTTATATTTTTGGAAAATTTCCTACGAGATCAATTTATATGTAAATTAAATAAAAAAAACAAACAAAATATCAGAGAATGAAAATCAAATTTGTATTTCGGCCATTATATACTTTCAGCACATGAGTTTACATACGAAGAACTCTTAAAACATACCACAAATTTTTTTTTTTTCACAAAACCCTATATATACAACTATATAGCAGAATTATGGTATATTCCTTTTTCTTTAGGAATTAGAAAAAATACAGAGAACAGAAGAAGAGATATAACTACCCAGGTACTAATTATAATCATTGTTAAACTTATATAGAAAATAATTAAACCGTGAATTTCATGCTTTAGTTTTACTGAAAATAAACAATATTGCGCTTATTTTAGCATACGATCGAAATGGGACACAGTTTTCAGTATTTTCACGGCCGTTTATTTTCTGTAAAATAAATCAAAAAAAAAAAACTGCAAAAAAATAGAAAACAGAAAAATATTTTAATTAATTTTGCAATGTTTTGCAAAATTATTTGTGCTTGAAATATTTTATACATAATTTCACATTTTTCTACTAGATGATTATGTTAACTTTCAATTAACATAAAAGTTATAATCCTTTATATACAATTTGCTTCTGTTAAAGTTTCCTGTATACAACAAATCGAATTATGTTCATTATGCATACTATACTATAAAATAAATTTATTAAAATTCCTTTTTTTTTATATAGCTCCATATATGATAAAATTAAGTATTAAAAAATTTTATTTTTTCAACACTTTCATAATTTTCCAAATTAAATTCATAAGAGTACCCACTTAAAGTTTCATCCGAAATTACAAAAAATAATAATAATAAATATATAATATATATATGTTTAAAAATTAAATGCACACACAAAAAAAAAAAATTTCGAAGCATATTTTTCTTCTTTTTTTTGTATATCTTGAAAAAGTCAAGTGATATTTGCATGTGCATGTTGGCAAAAATTAACCATATAATTTGAAAACTATGTAATGTATAATAATGTTGAAGCATAGTTATTTCTGAATTGAATGTTAATAATCATATAATATATAAACATTAAGAACTAAAATGAATTTAATATTAAAAACTTGTAGAAAATTTTTCATAAACATATATACATTATGTATATATTTTCATATAATGATTATTTAAATGAATAAATGAAAAAAGAATTTTCCCTTTTTTTGAATCTGTATAATAAGCACACAGAAAAAAATTTGCTCGTACTAATAACTAAATAATAACTAAAAATTCGTTATTTTGGCTACAACGAACATTTCGTTGAAAAAAGCTCGTAGTTCGTTAAAAAAGTTCGTTATACCCCAAAGCCAAAAACCTTTCAAATTCTTCAGCAAAAACACCGCAAATACGAAAGAAAAAATTTACTAGACTAAATTTTTTTTTTATTTATTTGATTTTTTATTTATTTCTTTTTTATTTTTTTCTTTTTTTTTTCTTTTTTTCTTTTTTTCTTTTTTTTTTTCCTTTTTTATTTTTTTTTTATTTTTTTTTATTTATTTTTATTTTTTTTTATTTTATTTATTTTTTTTATTTTTTTTTATTTATGTTTTTATTTTTTTTATTTATTTTTTTAATTTTTTTTTAATAATTTTTTTTATGCCGGCATGTGGCTTCGAACCACTGTCCTAAACATTGCAATCCATCAACTCTGCCACTGAGCTATGAACTACATTTACGGCAATGTGTAAAATGGAAAATATAAGTTCTGTATGGATTGAAATTTTTGTTTCCCGTATTTAACGATAACGAACTTTTTTAACGAGTACTAAAAATGAAAAAAATGTTCGTAATAAGAAAATAAACGAAATTTACGTTACAAAAACGTAATTATTCATTATTTTTCGTTATCTTAACGAGAATGTCATTAACGAACTTTTTTGACGTAATAAGTAGGAGCAAATTTTTTTCTGTGCAACTATTGACCTATTTGCCATTATGAAAACATAAAATAAAATAAAATTGATAATTTATGAAAAAAAAAATCTTTTTTTTAATTGACCCTGAAGCATCTATATATTCTGTTTAAAGAAAACTTTTAGGATCCAAAAATTATATAAATTTAACTGATTACGCTTAAAAATTTTGGAATAATGTTTAACTTATAAATAAATAGGATCTGGAGATAGGAAAAGAGTCAGATTTTACACCGATCTCAATATGGGCTTTCAACACCATTGAAAACTTCACAAACATATTCCTCAAACTACTTTAAAACTTTATTATTCATTTCCAGCTTTAAAATTTCATTAAACTTTCCTATTTTGATATTTCTAAAGAAATGTTTCATTTTATTTTTGCGCAATATATATCAGCTCAGACCTAAACTTAATTATGATATATATGCCCTTTGTATTATGTATATTCATTTTATGCTAAATTTTATTGTACTGTAGTTTATATTTAGAATTTATTACTATTTCTTACTACTTAGATTTTAATTACTAACATGACAACCATAATCTTAATACGAATAATATTATACATAATTTTACTTAACATTACATTAATTTAAAATTTAATAAACTCGTAAACAGGAAGAACTATGGTGTACAAAAAAAGATATTAAAATTTATTCACTAACCATGTTCAAACCTTTGCTTTTTTTATTATTTTTTTGTGTACCTACCTTTCGTATGTTATAAATAGAATTTAACATGAATTTTAACTGAACACAGTGCTGGACATATTTGTTTTAAAAATCTGTAATATTTATAATAAATTTTAATCTAAAAAAAAAAATAAAATCAAATTGAAACAGAATAAATTTTAATTTAAAATTATTAAATTTTGTAGGTATGTAATGTAATTTGAAAACGATTAGTTTTTAGGTTTCATAGTTAATTTGAAAAATATATCAAATTGCTTTCAAACAAATTTCCATCAGTATACTTTAAATGTTAATATTTAATTTCAAACTATAAATTTAAAAAAATTAACATCAAACATCATGACTACGCAAGGTAGCAAAATTATTAAACAAAAGATGACAGTTGGTTATAAAGGAAAACGACTGCATTAGAAATAAATTATTTTCTTATAGTATCCTATAACGTCGAACTATAATATTGAAACTAGATGTTAATAACATTAGATATTGGCGGCAGTTAAGAAGGATTTTGTTCAATGATTGGTGATAAATAATGAAAATTCTTATGTTGTCTACATACATGAAAACCTTTGTTATTTCTTTTTACCTATTCATTACAAGTTGTAGATTAAAATTTTACGATATGAAGATAAATTATGTCGCATAGCCTGTTGCAAATATCTTAAAGGCAATTTAAGTTTGATTTCGTTTAATTTATGTTAATATGATAATATGTTAATATGTTAATATGTGAATATGTTTATTTAAAAACTAAATTTATTTTTTAAATTATTAAATGAAAAATTTAAATTTTAAAAAACCTTTCACACTATTATCTCCATAACTACAATAAAAATAATAATTAAATATTAAAACATAAAAGAGCATAACTAATAATAGGAAGAAAAAAAAAGTTCCTTTAGTATTTTAGAGTTTTATTAAGGATTCAGAAGCAAAAAAAAAATGAATATCCGGCAAAAATTTTACTAATTCAACAATATATATAAATTATGAAAATTCAATTTTTTTTTTATTTTTTATATTCAATTTAACTTTTATCTTGTATCTAAATTTTTTTTCCATTATTATTAAAAACAAGTTCTTTTTTACTTACTTAATTCTTAATCATTTTTTTTTTTTGTCTTTCCAGGACACATTTTATGAACACAAGAAAAAATGAAAAATAATAAAGAGAGTGATTGCCTTTGAACGTACCATGAATTATAATCATCTTTATATAGGAAGAAAATTCAACAAGATAGTAAAAACGAAAAACGAAAAAAAAAACTATTAACATTAATATAGAAAATTAAAAAAAAAAAAGAAGGAAATTGCAAGATAAATTTTTTACACTAATTCAACAGGACAAAAATTATTGCTTTAAAAAAAGAACAAAAACTCGATAATATATTAAAAAAAATTTGAGTTGGACAAACCTTTAATAGTCGTATACTTTCAGATATTATGTAAAGAGTTTTCGCATAGAAATCTCACCTTATATCCAAAATTTTCTCTCTTATACAAAATGAGTGTACACTTCTTAATCACTTTTTTTAACATTTTTAAACATTATTAAAGCTATTTTAAAAATAAGGTTTTGTTATTTAAATGAACTGTAGAGAATTTTCATTGAAAATCAAGCTAACTGGAGAAAAATTAAATATTTTAGCTTCACAATAATATTAACTTGATTTTAAGGATTTCTTGTACAAAAAAAAAATTCTCTTTGCTACATCCTTGGTAAAATAATCAAAAAAAACAAATTTATTAAAGAATTTTTTACAATATAAAAACAAAATTAAAAAAAAAAAACATAAGAAGCTTTTAAAATCATGTTCGTCTTAAGAATGTTAATTTCATGACAACGACAAAAAGGATAAAATTAATAATAAAAAAATAAAAAAAATAAAATCTATGAAAAAGGATGTGTTTCCTTTTTTTTTTCTTTTGTTCTTGCTCTGAACTGGAGTTAAAAATATAAAATTAACATGTTGTTAAATAAAAATACATTTTTTTGTATATTTTTATTTCCTTTTTGAAGGAAAAATTTAAAATTTTATTATTTTGTGCAATAAAAATGAAATTTTATATAATTTTAAAGAAAACCTTTTACATTCGAAAAAGTTTTCAATTAATTTAAAAATGAATTTAGTGCGCGCAAATAATTTATAATTTTTTTTTTTTGTAAATCTGTTAAAAATAAAGATTTTTATAAAATTTTTTAAACAATTTTGTTTCGACAAATGATTAATAGGACCAGAATTAAAAAATTAATTAAATTAAATTATATTAATAAAAAATCGTGACGTATGGCGATGTATTATTATGCTAGTAAAATATCCGCTATCGCCTGTGGTACGAGATGTAAACAAAGTGTTTTACAAAAATCACGCGGCCAAAGAGATCGTGATAAATTGTCGTTACTGAAACAGCAGCAACAGCTGATGCTGCAACATCAACAGCAGCAGCAATTATTTGAAAAGGAACATAGTAATTCAATTCGAAAATATTCTAGTATGAATGAATTAGATAATGAAAAAATAGAAATAATTTTTAATGAGGTAAGAATGAATTTATTTTTTTGATTTAATATATAAAATTTATAAGTGTTTTAGAAAATGCGTGCATCAAAACAATGTGTTTTATTTTTCTTAATTGTTAATAAAATAATTATTATGTCGACGCAATAATATTCAGCATAATAAATAAGTTTAAACTCATGAAAAACCTCAAGAGTGTCTGCTTACGTGAGAAAATAAGAAAATTTTTAATGCAGTATAAAAGTTCTGAAGTTTTTTTTTTTGAACTCAAAAGGTACAAATAATTAATAATTTGTTTTTTTTTTTTGAATAAAAGAATAAAAGTTTTTCCATCCTTATGCTAGAGATAGAGTCGACGTAATTCACGCGCGTATGCGTGCGTAAAAAAAATAAAAAAAACCTGTTTTTTTTACCTGTTATGCTCAACGCCGTTCACATGCGAAAAACAAAAGAGAAAAATGTCATCCAATTTTTATTTTAATTATTATTTTTTCTTTAAAATTTTTTTTAAGTAATTTTAGTTTTTAATTATTATCTTTTAGTTTTTAATTATTGTATTTAATAAAATAAAAAAGTTCATAAATATAATTATATTCAAAAATAAAAATTAAATAATTATTTATTGCAAATTTATTAAAATTTTTTATGTTTTATTAAGTTATAAATAAATTAAAAAGCATTATAAAAATATTCTGTTTGTAATATTTTTATAATGCTTTTTAATTTATTTATAACTTAATAAAACATAAAAAATTTTAATAAATTTGCAATAAATAATTATTTAATTTTTATTTTTGAATATAATTATATTTATGAACTTTTTTATTTTATTAAATAATTATTTGTTTGTAAAATTTTTTTTTTTCTAAATACAACAAAATAAACAATACAATTTTTTTTTCTAATTACAACAAAATAAACAACACAATTATAAACAAATGATTTCCACAATGTACGGCGTAAAATACTGGGAAAGTTAAAATATTTCAACTTTTACGCGCGTAAGCTACGTTTTACGTCGTTGCGTATAGCCGGTCTCATACATTTTCATACAATTTGATTTTTTACGTGCGTACACGCGCGTGAATTACGTCGACTCTATCTCTAGCATTATTTCGAAGGTCAACAATTTAAATGATAGTTATAAAAACAGTTTCAAAATTCTTGCAGAATACAACGGTAGGGTTATTATTTTGAAATTAATGTTTAATAATTTATTTATCATTATATTGTTAATGCTCCGTCAATATTATGTTCATTGCAAAGAAAAAAATTTTTATTTTTATACACTTTTTGGTAAAATTTGAAACATTTTTAGTACACGTATAAATTCAAAGATAAAAAGCTAAAAAAATAAGATTTTTCAACTAAACAAAATTTTATTTTCTAAGGATGTGTTGTAAGTTGTAATCTTCTAATATATAAAATTTCCATGTCACAATGTTAGTTACCGTACTCCTCCGAAACGGCTTTACCGATTTTTACCAAATTTTATATGCGTATTCAGTAGGTCTGAGAATCGGCTACTATCTATTTTCCATACCCCAGGGACCTCCCCCGGGGGCGGACTTCAAAAGTTCGTCCGATTTCATTCAAATTTTTTACGTAAAAAGAGGAAGTGATTACACACAAATTCCGTAACAAAAAATTTGTTGACCTCCTACCCAGGAACCTCCTACCCAGGGACTTCCCATTGGGGTGGGTTTTAAAAGATTTCATTCAAATTTGGTATGTAAAAAGAAGAACTGATTACAAAGAAATTCTGTAACAAAAATTTGCTGACCTCCTACCCAAAGACCACCCCTGGGGGCGGTTTTCAAAAGTTCGGCCGATTTGATTCAAATTTGGTACGTAAGAAGAGGAACTGATTACACACAAATTTAGTAACAAAAAATTTGTTGACCTCCTACCCAGAGACTTCCCCGGGGGGCGGACCTCAAAATTTCGTCCGATTTCATTCAAATTTGGTATGTAAAAAGAAAAACTGATTACACACAATTTCGTAACAAAAAATTTGTTGACCTCCTACCCAGGGACTTTTACGGGGGGCGGACTTTAAAAGTTCGTCCGATTTCATTCAAATTTGGCATGTAAAAAGAGGAAATAATTACACACAAATTTCGTAACAAAAAATTTATTGACCTACCCTAGGGGAGGATTTCAAAAGTTTGTCCGATTTCATTTAAATTTGGTACATAAAAATGATTAAACACACGAATTTCGTAACAAAAAATTTGGCCCCCTCTTCGAATATATAGAAATCAATTTCTTTATTACTAATAACTACAAAATATTAAAAACTAAACCACTCAACCTATCGTTTCGAAATTTACACCGTCTCTTTGTCTCGGGATCGTTATAGGCTATTTTAAATTTGAATGGCACCCTACCCAGAAATCCCTCTGGAAAAGTTCTTCCGATTTCATTCAAATTTTATTCCTAAAAAGAGGAAATGGATAAAAACACAAATTTGGTTTGGTTTGGAAACCTGTTTAAGGGAAGGATATCATTCGATTTCATACAATTTAAGTGTTGAATATGTAGAAATGATAAATATTAATTCTTAGATATTTTCCCAAATTTATAAAATAACTAGCTCTTATAATTGTTCATCAATCTGACAACAAAAATTTCACTTAAAACTTGTGTTCCACAACAACGTGTGTGCAGCTACAGCTAGTAACTATATAAATTTTCATTTTTATTAAAACAGAAAAAAACTAAAAGTTCATAGAATACTAAATTAATTCCATACAATTGTATGTATGTCCTAAAATTGGCTACGTAAACATTATTAGTTAAGGAATAAAGTAAATATTATGAAAGAATTTATCTAAATATTGTAACGAACGACAACATTATAACTGAGTAGAATGAAAATAAAAATTGTCTTTGCTACATCGAAAAAGTACTAAATATTTATGATCACAATTTATGACATATGCAATCAATGGTAATAAAAAATTTTACAGGAAAACGGAAAACAACAAATCATTGATTAAATATGACGTGATAACTTCAACTTAATTTTTTTTTATATTACCTATACAATTTACTTAAATTTATACAATATTATGATAATTGTGTAATTTTTATTTATTTATTTATACAGAATATAGGGTAGGAATACTTTGTACTTTTGTAATGTCTTGTTCTGTAGTTGGTAACCAAATTGTCATCTTAATGTTCCTTTTGAACTTGTTCAGTAATTTATTTCCTTCCATGTGTCGAAGTAGTTAGCTCTGTATTTTATCACTTTGGAATCAATTCTCAAGCCATTATTTTTGGCGACTATAGTAATTTTTTTTTAAAGAAACTATTTTAAAGTTCTTAATATTAAAATGAAATATAAAACCATCGACGAATTTATATTATTCCTATATAATCAATGAGTTCTATGGATTTATCAAACCATTATTTAAACTTTAAGTTTTTTAAATATTTTTGTTAAAAATTTTTTTTTTTGTTAAAAATACTATAACAGTCTATCATTACAAAACTCTTTGCAAAAATGCAAGTATTTCTGCTCATCCTAAAAAAAAAATTATTTCTTTTTGTAACCGTAAATTTATTGTCAGGCGTCCTCTCAACCACATTTTTTTTTATTGTGTCTTCCTAAGTTATAATAAATTTTCTTTTTGCACTTTTCCATATTGTAAAACAAAAAAACTAAAAAAAAACTAAAAAAAAAAAATAAAAAAAAAACTAATAAATTGAATTATAGCTAATTCAATTTTTATTTTCACAACGCAGCCAGCGCACTAAACTTTTTCACAATTGTGCCAAAAATCATTATATTTGTGCCAAAAATAATGTAAAATGATGATTTTATTTTTTTTTTTATTTTCCCTGCTCCAGAAAAATTACATTAGAAAAATCCTATATATACATATATGTGCATAAATATTTTTCTAAAAAATGCACCACACATAAAAATCAAATAATAGAATTTTAATTATGATGTATGAGTTCGCAAAAAGTTTATTCATGTAATCGTATAATAAAATTCGCCGAATAAATCAATTGAAAAAAAAATTCCTATACTATACTATTAGATTTCAAAAAAAACAAACGTAAAATGCATTTGTATACACACAAATATCTGATATATATATATATAAAAAATATATATAAATAGTTTTATATGAACTATATCTGCATATTTTTATAGTTTCAAAGTTTACGGAAATAACAATATACTATAAAAATTATTAAAACAGTGGATATACAAAATTTCTACCAAATTACGACTTGAAATCATATTTTTTAATAATTTATTATATTTATATGGTATGTATAGTGTGTGTATATGCAAGAAGTTTTAATATAAATAAAATTTAATGACTTATCACAATAACGTCAACTATGTTATCGCTAATGTCAACATAACTTTTGCCATTATAAATAATAATAAAAGATGTGTATATACACACATTATGCGCATACTATAAGAATTACGAATTTTTATGTTCATTAATTTAAAAAAAAAATAATGAAGAGTTGTGTGGGTTCAAAAAATCTAAACTATACATATTAATATAGGATCTGTCTTTAATTTAAATCATGAATCTTATTTGGTTTCACGTTATTTACTCTAATCATAATACATATGATATTCCAAATATTGATATCCTTATTGGAAAATTAATTGACATTGGAACTTCCAAACTTCCAAACAATGATTATAATTATCAAAATATATATTTATAATAAGTAAGCTCTTATTTAATTTATTTTTGTAATAAAATCTTATTGTATAAAACAAATATTACCTGACTAAAAATTATTTCTTTTGACATGAAACGTCATACAGAAGTTTTCTATTCAATGAAGGTCATATTAAAATCAAAACTATATATATATTCTCTCGAACAAAAAAGATAAATTAGTTGTATCAAATAAAAGGCAAATAAAAAAAAACAGTTGAAACAGAAAAATAAATAAAATTTCCATTTATATAACTTTTTATGTGACATCATGAAAAGATGGAAAATTCAAGATTGATTGGAATTGACAAATTACTTTTTCCCATCTACAAAAATACAAATTGTAGTCAGATTTTATTTTTTTTTTTTTACTGTTTTTATATACTTAATATATAATAAAATAAAATCAAAAATTGGTTATCATAGAAATATTGCTACTCTTCCAAATGAAGATAAATGAATTTTGAATTTAATGTTCAGAAAAAAATATACATACATCATTGGTATATTGTATATACTGTACAGTAATATAAACTTACACATCATTATATATAATATTTTAATATTACAGAGTCAAAAATATATAATTTAATGGTATAATATCAAAAAATTGAAATTTATCAAAGTAAAATTATTTCTCAAATATAAAAATCTAATAATTTCCTGTTCAATAGCTCCATGTTTATACATTTTGTCGGTAGAAAAACGTTTTTCATCTTCCTGTGCATACTATCTATATTTTTTTTATTTTGCGAAAATTTTATTTTGTTAATGAGATAATTAGATATAATATTGATAGCACCAAAATGTATAAATTTTTTATGAGTTTCAAATAAAATTAAGTCAATAATTTTTGGTTTTTACCTCATAAAAATGCAGACAAAAAATTCAGAAATTTAATAAGGACAACACACAAAACGAATTTTGCACGAAGTAATACTTTTAGTTAACGATGTAATTTAATAATTTTTCTGTTTTTATTTTCAAAGCATCCTTCTTAGTTACTCAAACTAGAGATTTAAACATAAAGTAAACATAAAAGTAAATGCGTATTTTCAGCTTATGGAATGAAAAATATGTAGATAGAATATAATACTTTATAAATATTATACATGTAGATAAATAAATAAAAAATTTGTTGCTTCAAAAGCAGAAAAAAGAGAAATTTTTTTTTTTTTTTATAAAAATCCTATATGGAATAAAAGTTCTTTAAAATTGATACAACATAATACAATGTTCAGTAAAAAATGGGAGCATCATTTTGAAAAAGTTTATTCATTAAATTTTTTTAACAATTTTCGTAATATAGTTTTTTATTACAACCATTACAACTTAATTTTTCGTTATTTTGACATAAACAATTCAAAAAATACGTATAGTTTTAAAATTAAAGAACATAAAGAAGTTTATATTCATTTTTCATTTGGATAAAACTTATTTAAAAAATGATTTAATCAACCTTGGGATAGCAAAAATAACTATAAATATCAGATATCTTATACATTGTAAATAAAAAATTAACTTTCTATTGAATAATTATATTATGACATTGATGTGTGTTTGAAAATTGTCTTACGTGTGTACTTATTTTATAACATTAAATTGTCATAAAAATATTATGAAATAGGAAAATTTTGATCAATTTAAAATCATTTTCAAGAATTTTAATATTTTAACTTATTTTGAGTATTTTGTATAAATATAATAGTCTTATTAGTAAATTTTATAATCAACATTATTAAAGACTTATAGCATAAAAAAAATTAAATTTCCAATATTGTAATATGATAAAGTAAAACAAATCTTTTGAATTAAAATATGTTTTAAAGTTAAATATTTTGTCTTTTGAAATATTTACGCAAGTCTTGGGGTATGACTTTAAATTTTAAAACATAATATTTTTAGAAAATTTTCATATTTTATGACTCAGAATACTAAAGGAAATTATATTATCGTGAATATAAATGGAAATAATATTTATTTTTGGAAAATTTTTTGAAATAATATTATAAAACTATTGCACTATTATATAACGGAATTTTCGTAATGAAAAGAAAAAGCCAAAAATAATTCCCAAAAATGTCATAATAATAAAATCATAAAACATATTTTGAATGAGAGAAAAAAAAAAAACTTGTATGGTATATAAAATATGAAAATAAAATATACAGAAGTGAACGAAAAAAATTAAAAAGAATATGTGTGTATTATACGAAAGTTTTGGGTTTAAAAAAAAACAATTTTTTTTAATAAAAACAAAATAAAAATAATAATAATAAAAAAAAAAGTATTTTAATACTTAAACTATATATATATATATATATATATTGAAAATAATACAGAGAGAACATTTATGACAAACGAAAGTACCAAAATAAAATCTTTTAATCTTCTTTTTTTAATGTATTTATTATGTTTCAGATACATATTTTTTTATGCTATACATATAACATAAGATATATAGTATAAAACCGTATAAGCATTGTTTTCTTGTTTTTCCGTAAAAATATATATGTATGATGTATACACTTTTTTTTTTTATCAATAATTTAATTAAAAAGTAATCAGCTTATGTATTTTTTTGTGCTTTTTTTTTGAGACAATCAGTTTAATTAAGTCATATTATTAATTGACATTTATATAAATTTCCACTATATGAGATTAAGGTTTTTTTTATTTTGTTTTAAGAAAATAAATAAAAGAATAATTTAAATTAAACATTAAGAAAATAAATTAAAAAAATAAATAATTAAGGGATTGAAATAATTATGCATTCCTGTATGGAATTAATTCTTAATTAATTAAATTAAAGCCATACAACATATGAATGCGATTTTTGCGTGGAATTTGCGAGTTTTTAATATTATTTTTTTCCTCATAAGTTTATTTAGCTTTTTAATTTGTGAACAATTAAGTGAAATAATATTTAAAAAAAAGTTATTAATATGTAAGTATTCGGGAAATTCCAATTTATACAAAATTGATATAATATAGACTTATTTGAGTTATTTTCGATTAGTTGCATCAATAATATGAACAAGATATTGAAACGTAACATATTGAAATAATACATAGTTACTTCCTTGGATTAAACCTCCTTAATAGATTAATAGATTAAACTACCCTAATATCGGAGGTAAGAGAAAGCATTGACATTTTTATATTTATAAAATTCATTAAACATCACAAATGTTTAGAGTTAGTGTTGGCAAACCTGTATTGGCACTAGTTAAATTGTCCAAAGATAAATGCATCTTATATAAATATACATATATTATAAATTTAATTTAATATATTAATTGGCCAAAAATTAATTTTTTTGTGGTATATTTGGATTTTTTTTTTTTTTGAGTAAAAAGTGAAATTTTTTTCCACCGCACTCTCAATTTCAATTTCTCGTTTTACACAAAAGAATAAAACACTTAAGAAAATTTGAATATAAAACCACATTATTTTTCACTTAAAGTACCAAAAGTACAAAATAATAATATTTTTACCACAAAAAAAAAAATAAAAAAAAAACAAAGCAAGGAAAAAGAGCTCTATTAAATTAAGCCCAACGAATAATTCTTGTGTCATTGTAACTTAATTCATTTTTGTTTTGAATAAATTATGAATTAAAAACGTAAAAAACAATTTGTTCTTTTTTTTAACAATATAAAATTTGTTCTTCAAAATAAAACGGAAAAAAAAAAGAAAGAATCAAATCTTTTTTCTTTTTAGGAATTTAAAGGATTTTAGAGATTATCTGAATAAATTTCCTATTTTATGTAAATATACATAGGTACTATGCGATTCTATGTATTGTAAGCAAGAAAAAAGAAAATTTTCCTCCTCTTCTTTTTTTAACTGGAAAAATTTAAATATTTAATTATTTGGGCTTTGTAAATTTTATCCGCGTTTCTTAGAAAGAAAAAAAAATCCAAAATTTCTTCTTTTTTTTTTTTGCGCTTTTCATTTAATTTTCATAAAAAATTATTCATCATAATTTTTTATTTATTTTTTTTTATGGTTTACCCTTGAATTATAATTCATAAGTATATATACAAAAAAAGGATTAATTATTATTTTTTTTTTTTATAATATGGTAAAATTGAATGTAAATTATAATTAGAAAATTATTATTAGGCCATATTATGTTTCCTTTGAATATATATTTAAAAAAAAATAAAAAAAAATTAAAAGGAAAAGAACGATTATTTGATAATTAAATATTAAATCCTTTGTTTATTAAGGGGCGCGAAAATTTTTCTAAAATTTATACATTATATATAATATTTTTTTTTCATAATTGTAAATCAATTTATGATGTAATAATTAATTTATATTTGAAATTAAAGGGGTTTTCCTTGAACTCTTTAATTTAGATTTTTATAACCATAGATAAGATATAGTAATAGATGGCCCACTCAAAAGATCTACTACAGCGCCTGGTGGATTTGTGGAGGGAAGGTGAACTAAAAAAATAAAATTTTTGTAGGTGACAATTTATTTCTAATATTTCAAATAAAATTATTAAAATTCAAATTTGCAGGAAAAAAAAAAGATTATGAATAAAAGATAAATTTATTTTTATAGCAAATTTTTTATTTTCTTAATTTTTTTAGTTCATATCACATTGTGTCCTAACATTTTCACTTAAAATTCTATTTATTTTATTGCAATAATTATTAATTAATAAATTAAATGTATAATCTTAAATTTATTATTATTATTATTATTATTATTAATCTTAAATTAACTTAAATTCCAATAAATCCAACTTTGTTTTTGTTTTTTTTAAATAAAATCCACAATTAAAATTCAAATATATTCAACTTTTTTATTTATTTATTTATTTATTTCTACCAGATATTTATAATTTTTTCTCAAAATAAATCACCTACACGTCCAAACACTTTTATTTCAAAAAAAAATAAATAAGAAAAAAAGCTCAGCCGGCTGGGTTGACAATAAAACAAAACGTAAACAAACAAGAGCGCCGCATGTGGTTGAAAGGTGAAACACATTAAGAAAACTGAAATTAATTTTGTTCTAAGTGAACCTACCATGTTTATAACCAATATAGCATCCAATTAACCAATTAAACCAATTAAATTTTTGATATCTACTAAAAGAAAATTCAATTAAATTTCTAAATTTTTCTATACCTTTAACTTGAAATTAATGATTGGATGACAGTAAAATAATAATCTTGACTTGAAGTTGCTATTTGGTTTCTTCTCTATATTTTTTCCCTAACAACACAATGGTAAATTTTCCGCTTCTTGCTTTTCTAAACTTTACAGTCACGTTAATTTATTTCTCAGCTTTAAATCTTATTGTCTTATTATATATTGTGAATTTTATATTGTGAATTTTATTAGAACAAAGCGTGAACTTCAGAAGAAGAAAAAAATTTAAAAAAAATATTTACCGGGATAATCGATGGCAATTTTTATTAACTTTATTCTTTCACACTTTCCAATTACATAAATAATTACAGAATTGTATACAAAGTTCCATAAATTCAGTCAAAGCGTAAATCTCCTCATAAATGAAATAATTTCATTAATATCATTATAAAAATAATTAATATGCTTTATTTCTTAATTTTTATCCCAAACAAAAAAACCCTTTATAATTTGATATCATATGTTTCGAATAATTTATGTAAAAAAAAAGTATACTGAAAAAATAAATAAACATATTAACACAGTCCATCAGGTTCATGTGTACAGTGTGTACATATTAATTATTATTACTACTACATATTTTATAATATAAATAAAATTATCGGGATCATTTTACTCAAATATTTACATACATCTATCTACATATAGTTTATTTAAATAAAATTCATTTTTACAAAAACAAAAAAAAAAATCAATACATAATAATGTTTTCTATACATACTACTTTTAGATCATGATTTCTATTTTATTATGATTTTTCTTTTATACAATATTGTATATACTACTGAAAGTATTATAAGACAAAATTTAAGAGAACCAAAATTTGTGGTATAATATTTATGTATTCTTGTAATAGAATCGACCATATTTATTCGACTTCAGGGTTATTTTAATAAAAAAAAGGTTCACAAAACCTTCGTTTTATTGCATTCAATTGAGTATATATATAGTTGCAGAGTTTAGTTGCAGTGTTTTAAAAATTATATTTTTACAGGCCTTTCCACTTAGTTGTAAATAGTTTTTACCAATTCTTTTAGTAAATAGTTTTAGGTAAGGTTTTCAATTTTAATTTTTTAGCGGCCCGATAACACAGGAAATTTCATATATTGTTTGAGGAAACTTACCTATTAAATAAATTATATAAAAATATTTAAATTTGACTATTTTAGGAAGCTAATGAAAAGAAAATCGATGCAGTTTCTTTAACACAATTACATAGAACTAATTCTTTTTTATAAACTATATGAATGCATAATTAACTTTAAAACCTATACACTCCCTTTCATACTAATTTTACATTCCTATATAATATACAAAACTATTGCTATACTTTGCACATTGTACATAAAACAATTTTTTTTTTCACATTCAACCTTATTTGTGATGCTGAAAACATACAAAACAAATTAATTTTAAGTAAACTGTTCATTTTAGCAAAAGAAAATAGGAAAAAAAAAATAAAAAAAAAAAAATTATGGTAATCATAAATAAAATGAAAATGTGCTAGAGGTTAACTAATTGTCCGGAAAATTTTATTTAATATACAGAGCATGTTATTAACTACTCCTATGTATGCCATTTGGTTCTTTATTTATAGAATATACAGAAGATCAAAGTTCTTTCTATTCAGAATTTAAAATATATAAGTACATATATATATTTGAATAAAATTCTTCCGGTTGTAATTTCCGGAACTTGTATTTTTTTTTAAAAATTTTCAAGCACATATTTATTTTTGTATTTGTCTTAGTTTTATTTTCTGTAAAATTAATTTCAAACCAATAAGCGTGATGAAATATTATAAAAAAAAAAAACTTTATATAAATTAAATAATTAAGTATATTATAGAAGTTTTCCAAAATGTATAATGAACAATAGTATGCATAATATATGATGTGTATGTAATGAATTAGTATAGTCATAATTATTTTGACTATTCATATATTATGATGAGTAAAACTGTAATTCAAATGAAGTTAAATGAAAACTCAAAATATTATTTATTCTCAGGAAATAATTGTTGTTCTAAGTATTACTACAAAATAGAGCATAGTCTAAAATAAAGCAATAAAAGCAACTTACACCGAATTTTAAACTTATAAAAAACTAACATTAGATGAAATGAGTCTATTTTCAAATGCTTTTGAATAAAATTCCACAATACCAATAATTATAATGTCGATCAAAAAATTAGTTTCAGATAATAATCTGTATATTCGTAGCATGGTAATTGAAACTGTATATAACTTACTTTCGCTACTAGCAGCAATTTGAAAAAAAACCTATCTAATTTGAAGTCTACGTTCTAAGCATCTGCCGATGAAAAATTCGAATGCTTGACATTATATATGGCTTTAAAATTGTTTTCGGTTGTCATCATATATTCACAAAAAAAAAAAGATCAAGTTAAATAAATTAATGTCAAATATATAGTAATTTTTAGGATCCTCCTAAATTCATCCTTTATTTATATATCATTCATTCCATTTTAAATTTCATTAAGAAAAAAAAAGGACAATGGCCCAGAATTTTATTTTTAACCAAATAAATCTGATATTTATCTTAGACATATTATGTATTCGTATATAGTAATTTCATATTAGGTATATATACATATTTATCAAAACTATGTGTGTTGTATTTTTTTATTTAACATATTATCTTCTTTTACATTTCTATGTTATAATATGCATAAACATAATATCTTCTATAAATACATAGTTTATACAATATCCTACTACAAAAGTACATGATATCTTACATATGTTTTATTTTATTTTTTTGACTAGAGAATCATATATCTACCATACATATGTTGAAGTATGTTTTAAATGTTATTCAACAAAAAAAAATATATTCCTATTCTAGTTATTACAACTGTTATAGTTTTTTTTTTTTTTCTGTCCCATTTAAAAGGAAAAAAAATATATATTTTTTTTTTCATTCATGTTGGGTTAAAAATTTATGACTAATATTATGTACATATGAAATAAATTTTTAAGAAATCATCATTTTTTCGAATATTATATATAAAAATGTTACTCTCTAGATATAACTTCTATTTCCGACATAAATATTTAAAAAAAATAAATAAAATTAGATCCAATCCAATATGACGCTATGAAAAATAAATACATCTTCTACAGTTTGCTTTCATAAGAATAGGAAAATTTCTCCTAGAAAATTTAGAAAATAAATTTTGTAATGAAATTATTATTATAAAAAGAAGGTAAGTATTTGACATCTGTTAGAATTTATTTATTGCAAAATAAATAAATCTTGAAATTTTTATTTTAAAATGACAAGAAGATGTGTAAGTGTGCTTCGCTCTTAATCAAAATTAAAACCTATTTGTAAATTGTAAAATTTAATTGATATAATAACAACTACATCGATTACGTGAATATTTACTGTTTTATTAAAGCCATGATGAAGTATTGACTCAAAATTAAATATTTACTATACTACAATAGTGCTTATATTACGCCGGTCACGTCTTTGTTCGCGTCATAGAACTTTCAATTAGCCAGAAAAATTTGAAAAATTTTATTTGTTTTAAGTTCTCTTTGACTAACACAGAGCTCCACGCAATAATAATTTTAAAATAAGAAAATTTATTTTATTATTTTCCACGCATTTAGTTTTTTTTTATACATAATTCATATTTTTTTATGTTTCGCTAAATAAAAAGAATAGAAAATATTATTTTATGTTTTTTTTTTTCTTTATTATACCCAGATTTTGCATTCTCAGCTTCACATAAAATCAAAGTTTAATGATATATAAAAAAAAAAAAAAAAAAAACACAATAAAATTTATTATTTACACGTGAAAATTTCTAAAATAGTCCTACTGTGAAAATCTTCAAAAAACAAAAAAATTATTTTCACTCCTATAGTGAAAAATACTTCATAAAAATTTATACGCATACGTATAAATTATTTTATTTTTTACTTGTATATTTAAAAAAAAAACAAATAATAAAAAAAATACATTTATTTTATTTTTTTTTTTATTTTTTACTTTAAGCTCTTTATAAAAATAATGTTCATTTAAATAGAAAGTTTAAGTAAATTTTTCAACAGTTCTGAAACTGAAAAAAAAAATAAAAACATATGGAAAACATTATTTTGCACATAAATGTAAAATTGTGTAAAATTGCGATACTTACATATAAATTTTTTTTTTTTCATATTTAATAAATAAAGGATTTAACCCTTTAACCTACATTAAAAAATATAACATCATTTATATACTACATGTATTTCTATATCCTGAATTATCCTTAAAAAAAATACAAGGCGCATATATTCATGTGTGTAGGTATATAATTTTTCTATAATGTTTATTTTAAGTAAAATACATATCTATATGTATTTTTCATCTTACTATGAAATTACATAATTCTAGTAACAATATTTTATTATCCAAGCAAAAAAAATTAAATTTATAATTAGTTTTTTCTCTTTTTTTTTCATTAATAACATTTTTTATAAAAAATTTTCCTGTCAAATATTTAGAAATTGTTGTAGGAATTTATGATAATTGGATCCAATCCCGATTTTTGTTCCCCGAAATATTAGATAAATGAAATTTTTTGTTCCGCTTAATGGTATTCGCTTTTAATCACAACTACTTACTACTTACTACTTACTACTTACTAAATTATAGATCAAAGAAATGTAATAATGATGATGTAATCAAAAAAATTTGTAAATTTGTAGCAATATAAAGAAATAAATGAATGTAATTTATTTGTAATTTGTATATATTATTTACATAAATTTCTCAAATAAATGAACTAAAAAAACGATTTAATAAATTATTATCGGAGTTAAATTAAATTTATTACTATATAATTTTAAAATTTCCTTTTTCATTTAAATCCAATATTCATATAATTACTTCTAGATAATAATACTTTGCATATATAAAGTATTTAAATATAGTTATTTACATAAGACTATTAATCTGCATGAGATATTTTCAAATATACATTTACAATCCATAATAATAAATCTAACATTTTATTTGCCATTTCTTCCTGAGGAAAAGTGATGAGTTTTGCATCCTTTATCAATTTTATATTATTTCATTCAATATTTTTGCAAAACGAAAAAAAAAAAAGGATAATATAAAAAATATTAACGCTTATATTCGTTATGTTTCTCTTGAGGAAAATCTATATAAATTTTTTATATTATTTTTATTTTTTTATACTTTTAGAAAGGTTCAATACATAATGCGGTAAAAATTATCGTTTTAAATTCCCAAAAGGTTTTTTGTCTATACCAAAAAAAAAGTTTATATAATATATAATAAATATGTATATTATGTAGGTATGTTTATGTAAAAAAATAAAAACTTTTTTATTGATCTTTTTTTTTTCCTGCCATTAAATTTTAAAATTAAACTTATATTCCCAACTGATTGTTGTTTAACTTTATATTTTTTTTTTTTTAAATATTCATACTTTAATTTTTGTTTTTTTTTTTTAAATAGGTATTATAATAAAAATTATAATACATATTATTATTATTATTATGGTTATATAATCATTTTTTATATTATTATATGTAATAAATATTTTATATGAATAAAAAAGTTATCAAAAATCTTTTACTTTCACAAAAAAGTATAGTATTAACTAGTAGTTAAAATTTGACATGCTTTCTTAATAAAAAAAGGATCAATAAATTTTGAAAGGTTTTATCTAAAATAAAGAAAGGATAAATTTTATATTTTAACCTTGATTATAATTTAAAAATTATTGTATTATAATTTGATTTTAATGTCAATCTTTTTTTTTTTTGAGGCACTGTAGAAGCTATATAAATGTTTTAATGTTTAGTTATGAAAACTCAAAATTAATTCTATATTGTTGCTTTTGGACTTTATTTCCTTTGCAAAGCGCTGAATTAACGTAAAAATATTGACTTTGGATTTTATTTCACTATCAAAATTATAACTAGTATTTATTGAATGTTGTATGGCACAAGTGAAATAAGATCACATCATTCGAAACATTATAAAGAATTCCACCTTTCATTCACGTTCTTTTTATACTCAATAAAAACAATCACTTTTGCTTCTTGTTTTTGATAGTTAAATAAAGTAATAATTCGCAATATAAAATAAATTAAATTTACATGATTTAATTTTGATTTCATAATAAATAGATTAAAAAACAAAAAAAAAAAAGCAAATCATTAAAAATGTAATTAGAAAAATAAACAAAACAAAATTTGCACATTTTATTATTATTTGTATAAAACTTATTACACGTTCATGTACAAACTATATGGTGGAATAATTTATCTGTTATGTTAGTAGAAAAAACAATAAATCTCATATCGAATAGTAATAGTTAAGGATATTTTTAACTCCCGCACCATAAACAAAAATTCCAAATTAGTGAAATAAAACACTCAGGCCTTCAAAAATTATCTAGGCGGAAGCATAAATTTTGTTATATTTTAAGCAATAATGTATTTAACAATTTATTTTTTTTTTTACTTTAAATTTTTATAACAAAAAATTGTATTCATCTAATTATTTCATTAAAATTAGTGGATTGTTTTTGCTAACTTATATAATGTGCATATTAGGTGCATATCATGTGTTGTGCACACACATAATATATATGTACGTATTTAGATTAAGATTACTAGGTATTATGTACGCTTTTGCAAACACATAAGTATATCCTACAATTTCCACTACTCAGAGTTTTATGCTTCGTTGAGCTAATTAATTGTTATAGAAATTTTATAAATTTTAAACTTAACATATTGTTTCATAAATTTTAATTTAATAAATACATTGTTATACTATTAAATCAAAATCATAATATATAAATATATGAAAAAAAAGTTTTGAATTTTAATTAAAATATATAATATTTGTTAAGTATTGTTTTTGCTAAAATTATATATATTCTGTTCAAATTGTAACACTTTTATACTTTCTAGTTTTACTAAGTATAGTTTTAAATGGTTTAACTAACTAAATAAATTATGTGTATGAAAGAAACCATACCATTAAAATACTTTTATAATTCATATCCACTTGAGAAACTAAAAACAGACACAGACCCAGACGTTTAACATCTTTAATTCTGTTGTAGTGGCTCTTACTATTTTAAATACCCAAATAAAGCTGAGTAAGTAACTTTTTCCTTCACATAAATATTTAATGTAATTATGCATATGATTTGTTCTTGAACTTTCAAGTAAGTACTGTATCTGTCCTATATTTTCATTCGAATTGCTTTTATTCTTAAAAATATGTAAATATGTATGTATATAATAAAAATATGTAGTGTTCATATTATACCTTCACTCTTTTACACAAAAAAAAAACAAAATATATAATCAATCAAGATTTAACTCAATTTAATGTTTATTTATAAATCAAAGTATTAAACAAATGACATTAATTTTAGCATGTAATATTAACCTCCCGCCACCCAAGAGTGACATTTATATAAACACCTACAAGTTAAAATACTTGTTGGATAAAAAAAAAAAAATTCATTTTCTTTCCATTTTTCTACAAAAAAACATTCTATTCCACAAGTATATATGTAAGTAAGAACACCTGATAGAAAACAATTTAAACATAATATCTTGTTAGATACAAAAATTAGGTAACTCCCAATTTCCATAAATTATTATTTTTTTTTTTTAACTTTTTAGCTTCAAGAATTGTCTCTATATTATTTTATTTTTATTTATTTTTTTTTATTTTTCGATTTTTATTTAAATGAACCCAACCAGCATGAAGAAACATTAATCATGGTAGACGAAACCCATAAACAAGAATTTTAACATTTTAGTTGAATAAATCTAATTTATTAATTGCAGGAAAATGTATAACAATCTTAAACGACATGATACTATTCTACATTATGCTCATTACATGATTTGTTTTTTTTTTTTTTTTTGGAAGATGTCCTAGAATTGTTCACAGTGAATTTTTGTTCTTAACAAGTTGGAAAGAAAAACAGTATCTATGTGTATATATTTCTAATGTAAAATAATTTATGTTTCTACGAAATTAAGACATGTTCAAAATAATTAAAAATAAGTATATATATAGTATAATATTATTTTAAATAAACTTATGTAATATTTGTCACATACACACAATATCTAATTTTCTAGTTTACTGGTGCTGCCAAAAAGATTGTTAGAGAACTTCGTTGAAATACATTTTTTATGAATTATTTTTTCAGAACACATTATTGGTGCAAACAAAACTCTATATTAATAATATAAACTCAGAATATAGCTTGAAATGCTCGCAATCCTAAATTTTTCAAAAAAGGATAAATTATATTCTATCAACGATCTTAAAACATAAATTCTGTTTTCAGATATACAATCAATGCAATTTTTTAAAATTTTCCTTACATTTTCATTATATTGCTAAACCATAAACTAATTTGGAATTATAGGAGACATTAAGCAAAAAACAAAAAAAAACTACAACCATAACTAACAACGTGCTAAGAGCATTAAACCATCACAATGTTTACCAAACCATAAAATCTACTTCAAAAAATATAGAATTTTGTTTTCCCTTCTTTTTCTCATCATCAAAACTTAGTTTTTTTTTTTTTTTTAGAGAGAACTTATAAATATTCTTGTGGTTATATTTATCTTACGTAAAATTTCCAAAGCAAATTCATATCTTTCATTGTTTGTTATATGCAAAAATTTATGTATATTAAGTTAAAAAAAAATGAAAAAAAAAAATTTTTAGTTACATTACAAGAATTATGGGTTTTGATAAATTACTAGATTAAAATTGAAAATGTCTCAGAATTTTAATTTAAAATATATCTACATATAGGATATATATATTTTTGTCTTAAACATAATAAGAATCATAATTTATTTACATACATAATGGCATATATTAGTTATTTCTTAGATAACATAAATAACTGCATATAAGAAAATAAATTTTAAAATATTTTAACATTGACATTAACATTCTGAAATATATGTGTATGTATTTAACTTCTATGAAGACATTATTTTATATTATACAAAATGTGATAAAATTTTTGATAACATTAATAATATGTGAACACACAAAATTAGAAATTTGTAATTACACATTTATGTTTACACTTAATTCCTTCTAATTTATTTTTTTTATTATAAACTTTATTGACCACCGAATACCAGAACAAGAAAAATTTCCTTTTCCTATTCTAGTTATTTGTAATTTGGAAATCCGGATAAAAATTATGGTTATTTTAAGTTTAAGTCCTTGAAATGAAAAATAGATCAACTCAAAATTATGCTGTCAATTGATTATTTTCATACCTCGGTTAAAATACAAATTTCCAAATAAATTGTTTTTTTCGAATTATTCAGACACTTATTATTATATTGAATTCCTAAAATTTTGTCTGACTTATTCTTATTTTATTTATAACCTACGTAACATATTAATATATTAAGTATATTGTAAGTATTAATTTTATACTTCAATCAAAAAATAATATAATCATCAATCATCACAATTTCAGAAAATCATATTTATACATACAATATACGTAGATTGTACCAAAAAGCATGTATATAAAGAGGAATCAGTCCCATACAAAAAAAAGAATTAAAATAGTGAAACAAAAAATCCAATTCCACTCTCGCAAAAGCTTTTAAAACTTTCAAAATTGTATAGAACTGTTGTTATTTTTGAACTTGTAAAAGCATTTGTGAGAGTGAAATTCTCAAAAAAAAAAAAAGTTCATGGGGTTGTGATATGGATTTTTTGTTTCACTATTTTAATTCTTTTTTTTGTACGGGACTGATTCCTCTTTATATACATTCTTTTTGATTGTACCTACATTCTTGATAATAATTATTTTACATAACTTTTGGTAGCTTAAATAAAAGAAAAACTGTAGAAAATAATGACAAATCATTTTGATGGGAGGTTTGCCAAAATTTCTTTAATCCAAAAATTATTTGCTTAGAAAAACTAAAAATTTTAACTAATATTAAAAAAAAAGTAAAAAATTGCTGTTTATATGCTATTCTTGCAATTTTATCTTCTTATCGCATTATCACTTTATTAAATTGATAGCTTTGCAATTTCAAAATCTTACAAACATTTAAGATAATGCGGTATTTCGCTAATTAGACAGAAATTATAAAAGATTTATCTCCACATTTAGGAAAATAGTTTTCAAACCACATTCATTTATCTTATTTGAAAATTCAAAAAAGGACTAAAAAAAAGGATTTTTTTTTGTTGAAAAATCTATATCAGTTGAATAAATTATTCCGTATAAAATAAAATTTCATTAATCAAAATCTCATTTAAAATTTCATTTGTACAGAAAAAATTTCTTGCATTTTTTTGTTGCATTGTCATTTTTATCCTTTAAGTATGTAGTTAAATTTTATTGACAACATCATACGTAATATAATGTAATCTACATAATATGCAACATAATTTTTTTTAATTAATCTTTTTAATAAAAGATAATAAAAAAAAGGTAATATTATACGCCTGTAATACCTACTCTTATATTATTATTATTATTACTATAAATTTTATCAGCGAATTTACATATTGCATAATAATCGTATTAAAAACTAAGTCATAAAACATAATAAATAAATTATAAGCATTAATTAAATTATATTATGTGAATGCATTAAATTGATAAATGTAATGCCAAAAACTAATATTATATTTAATTGAATATTAATTTAGAATGTAAACAAATTTTCAATAAATAAATTAACACCTAATAAATTATTAATATTTATGGGGTGTAATTAATTAAAAATCGCACAAGAAATCATAAATTTAAACAAAGGTGTCTAAAGATTTTTATTTATTAACGTATACATAATTATTATTGTATGTAACTAATGTAATTATTTTGTTTCAAAACAGTAACTAAAGTAATAATAAAATTGTTTTAATGACATCTCAATAAATTTGAGTTTAAAAAAATAAACAAAATATATATATTAATTAAAAATCTAATAATTAAATAATAAATTTCATTGAATTGATATAAATTCGAAACCCTCATGACAACAAAAAAAGTTCACAATTGTAATGGCTGAACCATATTTGACTAATATATAAACAAAATTATAACAATATTGTATTTCAACCTTATTTAATTAATAAATAACCAAATCTAAATCAAATTATTCACATTTTCAACCCAAAAATTATATATAGTCAAATTTTTTAAAGCTAATTAAAAACCAAGCCTTTAATAAATCACTGGAATGTTACGATTTTCACTATCTATAAACTACACTGCTTTCTAAATTCGTTCTTAATTTTAATAACTAATGATTATAAATTAACCCATTTTATTTAAAAATTGTGCCAAAAAAAAAAATATATTAAAGTCAAAATTGTTTAATGAAAAGTTGTTAATAATAAATGTTGACAAAAAGTCATAATCACTCAATGTTGAATTTAACAATCTGGTAAATTACTTTTACCATTAAATATAAAAAAAAAATCCAAATAAAAGAAAAAATCATTGACCCTTTTTTAATTTCTATTTCTACCGACAGAAAAAAAATAAAAAAGGGATATTTTTCAATTATTTTAAAATTCAATTACTTTATTTTTAAAATTAATTTTATTACATTAAAGCACTGATGCCCAAGCCTATGCTCGCGAGCAAAATTTTTTTTTTTTATACTCAAATGCATAGGAATAAAAAATGTGTAATCATTTTCAATGAAAAAAAAAAATCGTATACTCGCATATAAAATCGTATACTCATTTCATTATTTCGTATGCTCACTTTGATTCACAAAAAAAAAAAAAAATTTTTTTTTCCTTTTTATTTCTAGTTTTTTTTAAATACACTGTTAAAAATATAAACTTTATATTTCTTACTCTTTTAGACTGGAGGGTCTTTTATACAATTTTATTTTAATTATTTAAAATCGCGAAGGAATCACTTTTTATATAAAATATTGTTAGAGTACGATTTAAATCAATTGACCGTTGAGTTTTTATGAAAGGGTCAAATTTGAATAAATTTTTAAATCAAGCTTTTTTCTTCAATCATTTCTCCTTAATTTTATATCTCTATCCCTTTCTGGCTCATACAAATTTCTGTATTAAGTAAAACAAAAGATATCAACGACATGTTTTGAAATAAACATTGACGAAATTATCGAAAAAAAAATTGGAGCTGAACAAAACTAAAAAAAATAATAAGAAATACCTAATTAAATAAAAATTAAAAGAAATGACCTAATCAATTATTATTTTAGGATTGAATTAAAACTGAAAAAAAAACGTAATTTTATTCAAAAAACATACAACACACAATTTAGTTTTCTTAATATTGTCTTTAGAAATAATTTTTTTACAGTGAATGTTTTTTAAATAAAAATTGGGTTGGTGTGATATGAAAAAAACCTTAGTATTTTCTATATGCTCTAAATTAGTTCTAATTTGGGCTTCGCTGCATTAAAGTATCATGAAATATATTTAATTAATATAAGAAGTTGAAGTTTTTAAATTTTAATTCAAAAAGAAAGTAAATATCCGGAAATATATAATAATAGAAATTCTAAATATAGATTGAAATATGTAATTTATTAAGACCCTTAAAATTTTTGATTTTAACATCGATCTGAACTAAACTATAAGAATTTTGATTTTTGACATTTTAAATTTCCTATTAAAAAAATATTTGTTTTATTGAAAATCCTCATTAAGTATATTTTTTTAGTATTGGACCAAAGAGAATAAGATTTATTCTTTGTTTTAGGTTCCGTATTACCCCCTATTAGAATTGTAATCAAAAATATTCTCTAATTATTTTTTTTTTGTTATTATAAAAGTTATAAAATTCTTCATTAAGTATTTAAGCTTGCACATGAAAGAATTTCTCTTCTTTTTTTTTTGTTCCTAATAAATAATAAGCTTATCAATCAAAAGACAAGAGGAAAAAAATAATTTCTCTTCAATTTTTTTTATATCCCTTCAATTTCAGAGGAAAATTTTTGTTCATTTTTTTTTGTACCTACTTAAAAAAGTATATGAAAAAATAAATTCTAGCTAATGTATTAGGCATTTATGTCTTTTAAGTTTTATAATTTATTTTTTGCTTCCTTAAACAATCTATCAAACTAAAATATCAAAATTTTTAACACTTACATACTATATACCAGTGGTGCCCAAACTACGGCCCGTGGGCCACTTACGGCTAAGCATTTTTATCTGGCCCGATTTGAATTTTATGATTAAAATATTTTTTTTTTTAAGAATTTAAAAAAAATATAAAATAAAAGTTTTCTTGTAATTTGTTTATATTTATTTTTTATTTCGTACAGTAATTATTCTTAAACAGGAAAGAAATATTTTCTTTTACTTAATTTGGCTCCCAAGTAGCAAGAATACTGGATTACTTTGTATACGAATTCATGCATAATTAATTAGTACATAGTTAGAAAAATATAGAAGGCTAATTTTCTTTAACATTTAAAACTTTGATGTCTATTAAATTCAAAACGACAAGTTATTAGTTTTACAGACTCAAGATAGTTTCCAAAAAAAAAAAAATATATTGACACATTATAAATTGTGAAGTGCTTATATTTTTAACTGAATTATATTGAATTAATATCACCGCAATGAACAGGAAGAGTAAAATTAATAATAAAATTTTGTTTTTTTAATGTTTTCAATAAGTTTTTCTAAAATATCAAAAAATGTCATTTATTTGTAATATTTAGATAGCTAGGTTGAAAGATTGATTTTTTTAATATTTGGCCCCAAATCCTCTGATGCTTTTTCAAATGGCCCGTGGCTATAAAATATTGGGCACCACTGCTATATACTATAATAGGTATATTACATAAAACTTCTTACATAAATGTTATATGTATGTATATGAAATTCTTGTTGATGTGCTTGTTCGACATTGAGTGTTGATTTCTGCACTGAGTTATATAAAAAACTAAATTAAAAACATCAATTTGAAGTTTAAAATATAAAGTGCATCATTCGTTTGTAATTTTATTATATTCACAATTATCAACTTGATCACAATGGATGCAAATTTACAGATAAATAGATATTATCTGAGCATAAAAATATCTAAAAACAAGAAAAATCATCTGCTAAAGTTTGCAATTGTTTACTAAATATAATATTAAAATAAAAATTATCAAATTGAATCTATTCATTTTCAGATTTTGAAGATGTTTTCATTTCAGACCAAATTATATTCTTTTTTCTTAGTATCAAAAAAAGATTTAATGAATATTGAATTAAAATGAAAGACTACTTCATCCATTTATTTTAAGTGGCATCCTTATAGTTCTTAATAAAACTTAAAAAAAAAAATTATATTTAATTGCCTTATAGATTATTTTGGCGCAATAAAATAGATATAAAACAATACCTTTCTGTGACCTTAAATTAGCTTTGCTATAAAGGTAAATACAAATTAGCTTTCCCTAATCCTATTGTAGTATTTTTTTTTTTTTTTTTGAATAATGAGTAAAAATAAGATTCTTTTATCTTTATAGAAAAAAAAAGAAAAGGTGAAATAAAAACGTCTGATTTGCATAATTCCTTTTTTTTTTTCTTTTCTTTTTTTTGGAAATAAGGTGTTAAAAGAAACGCCTTTTATTTTCTTAATGACTTTTAAAATCACTTTTTAAAAAAAATAAATTTTGCTTTTCCTTTAAATCTATGCAAAAATTTTATCTCTACCCCATTTCTTTATATTATATACATATATTTTTTTTTTTTGTTTCACTTAAATTCACAATGAATGGTTTCAGAGGAAAACATAACGATATTATTTTTAAAAATTCTATAAAATCCTTTATTTTGTACATTTACATAAATCTTTGAAAAATTTTAATGAAATAAAATTTATAAAAAAAAAAAAAATTATTATTTTTTTTTTTATGTAATTAATTTGATTAATGAATTAATTTCCATTTTAACACTGAATTATAAAAATATTAAAATGAAAGAAGGCTAATTAAAAATAAATCGTTAGAAAATTGAAAATCAGTGTTTGAAATATATATTTTTATTGTATATAAATTTTCTTTTTTCATTTTATGCTTTATGAAAATTAAATTTAACGATTTTCAATGAATTTATTTTTTTAATATATTCTTAAATTTATATTTAAAGTCAAACCTAATAAAAATAAGCATTTACAAAAACTTAATTAACATCCAAGAACTTAGTACGAGTCAAAAAAAAAAAGGATATGGCTTTTAAGTTTAATGATTAGAATCTTAGTTAGGCACACAATAGCGAAATAAGGAAGTTAGTAGTGAGACATAAACGACAATAATTTCATGTCACAACGACTCTATGCGACATTTTTGCTCATTACTTAAATTGAAATAATTGTATACCAGAAACCATCACAATATTTCAATTGCAGTGAATGAAAGAATTTATATTCTATATCCTTTTATTCGAAAAAAAAAAATAACAAAATAATTATATGTATAATATATTAATTTAATGCACGTGCCACTGAACCAAACATTGCACTACTATCCTATTTTAAATTCTCGATTAAAATATTATTATTTTAATATGATATTATTATAGTTCTATATAATAAAATTGATAATAATTTATTATAATATTATTTGATTAAATTTTATTCAAATTTCCTTTAATTATAGTTCAATTTTAAATTGAATGTGAAATAAACTGTTGTTAATTTAATTTCAAAAATATATTTGACTGCATTATCATCACTATATGCCTATGTATACAAAAACATATAGTTATACATATATCCTGAAAATTAAATGCCATATAATTTGTGTTTATAATATTTGACCTCAACGTAATATAATAAATTTAAAAACATATTTATCTTTTAATTAGAAAATACACTATAATAATAATAATAATAATATTAATATTTTTTGGCTGTTTAGAAATTCAGGAAAATATATAAATCTTTTAATAAATAAACTTTTTTTTTATATTTATTTTATTTTCACTATATTTTTTTTGCGGAATATTTTGGTTGAGATAAAATTTAAATTTTAATTGTAAACCATATAGGGTAGCAATAAAAATAAAATTAATATTATAATTCATAAATATTATTTGAATAAAAATATACTTAAATTTACAAAAAAATATAATTGCATGCAATATTCGTGATTAACTCGTATTACATGATGATGGTCGCTCCTAATAGAGAAGATAATTTTCATATTCAACGCAACACCGCATCGAGTTGGGGTAAAAAATGCATTACTCTATAAATAATTAAAAAAATGGAGAAATTTTAAAATAACTCTTTAATTGAGGACGGCAAAACATTAAGATTACAACCTCGCGAGTTGCATTAACTTTACTTTTAAGTCACGAACTGCCGCACTACAATAAAACATACATACTGTTTATAAATCTCAATTAAGGTTTTTATTTATTTTTTGATAAGGTAGGTACATACTGGAGCAGAATTTTCTGCTATATCGAAAAATAACAACCAATATAATTAAGGCTTTGATCCTTTGAGATCTGTGTGTTGGCATTGAAGCTATACCACTCTATTTTATTCTTATCTATTTCTTAACGCAAGATTTTCAAGATATTTTGTCCTAGAAAATAAATTCACATTATTAATGGACATCGAAAATATACGATATTAATGTACAATGTATATTCAATCGTCATGTACATTATGTAATTATTTTATTTCATTTTTTAAATATTAATTATATTAATACATAAAAACATATGCGTTTTATATGCATTTGCATACATATGATAATTTGAATTTCTATTTTTTTCAAATACCATATCGGTATATCGACAATTTGCATATTTTGCTATCAATATCAGATTTAAATTGAAATTATAAAATGCTGTTAAACTAAAAAGGTCAAAGAATAAAGCTTTATGCAAGCAATAATTATTAAAATTATTATAGTTATATAGCTAAAAACACTCTTGTACATTTTTAATAAATAAATATGAAATTTTTTTTCTATTATTGAAATAAATTAAAATTCCTTAGCAAAGACCCCCTACGGAATTAAATTGCTGAAAAAAAAAGTTCCCGCCAGGTCACAAAAGAGTTACTTAAAATTTATTTAAAATGTTTGTTTTTAAAAAGTTAAAATAATTTCGGTTTTGTTAATTATGGTCAAAGCAAATAATGTTCAAAATTATATAAACTATGAGGAGAACTATAACAAAAAATTACAATTACTATGACATCAACTTTTAACATTATAAAATTTATTTTTTTTAATTTTTTTTCTCTTCATAAAAAAGAATAAAATAATTCAAAAATATTATTATTGTGAGTAAATTTTATATCCAAACGATTTAAATTTAAATTATTTATTTATTTCATATATATGCTTAATTCAAACAGTTTACAAAAAAGCTTAAATCTATAGCTAAATTATTATCTCTGTATTTAAAACTTAATTTTCAACCATCATTCCTCATACGAAATGTACTACGGAATGTAATAAATAAGGCATCAACTTTCTGGGAACAGCTGACGCGTGCAAGTTATGGCAATTTCAGTGTGCTAACTAAGCAAATGGGTCGTTTTTAAACTTTAACAAGGTTATCATTAGACAATTTAAGCGCACTGACCTGTATGCAGAAGGAAATACGCTACATATGCTACTATTTATCAATTTAATAGTCCTCAAAGCTATCAACAGCATTATCGTTACAATCTGAGTTAAAAAAAATACCAATTTAAGAATGAACTAAATTTATTTTAACATTACAATGCCATATTGCTGTAACGTAAATGTACGTGATCTTACATTTATATTACTTCTATTCAATATATATATTTTTTAATTATACTCAAGACTGTAGAAAATAGATTGTCATGTCATATAGAGTGATAGTGAATTAGCACGTATGTTTAAAATAAATTAACAAATTGATTTACAAAAGCATTACAAATTAAACTGTCACAAGTTTATGTATTTTATTAAGATATGCTTTTTTTGGTATATTTGGGCACGACCACACAAGGTCTCTTATTTAGCACCAATGTTTGTTTTTAACTCTTTTAATCTTCGATATTTGTATCTATTGGTCTGTTTTTAAATTTATAATTGGACAACCTAAAATTAAATTAAATCTGATATTACACTGTACATGTACTATTTAAAATAAATCCACTTCATAAAAATATTATATAAAAAAAAATTCGTATTTTCTAATTTATTTATTTTTTTTTCACAAAAATAGCTTTAAACATTAAGCCTAGGCAATACAATATAAAATTTAGATAGCATTCATAAATTGAAAGTCTCATCATCTTTATGATTATTGGATTAGAAACAAATTGTTTTATGTTAAACCCTCAGCAAAAAAAAAAAAAAAAAATGTTTATTTTCCTGTATTTGTGTAATGAAATTTTTTTTTTTATTTTTTTTACCCGGATTTCAAAATATTTTCGGTCTGTTAACAAAAAGTTTCAAATAAATTTTGTATGTCTGTATGTTTGTACTATATTATATACACATTACTTTTATGTTATGAATGAGAAAAATATAAAAAAAAAATATAAAAAGTCATAAAAAAAAAACGGGGCCAATGAAAAAAACATAATAAAAAATTAGAGAAACAATAGAAAAACTTTTTCACTTACTTTATTTATCTCCGCCAAAAAAAAAAAAAGTTTATTTTATTCGTCCTTTTCCATTAAAATAATTTAGTTTTGGCGGGAGGAAATTATTATATGAAAAACTTTTCTTTTTTTTTTTTTTTTCCTCAACATAATTTCATAAAAGATGAAAAGCTTTAAATAGAATAGAATCACAATTTTCATAGATAATGTTTTTATGAAAAAAAAATAAAATAAATTTATAGCAAAGTACAATGAAAATGAATAAATAAACATTGTGATAAAAATAATGTACAATAAAAATGGGAAGTATGTACATTAAATAATTTTCCGTTGTCCTAGGTTACAAATTAAGTGAAAATAATAGTTATGACAAAAATTTGATACTGATGTTGATAAAGAATTAGAATTTGAAGGACTACTCAGGGAGGCTTTTATTCAGAGTCGATCAACATTTTTATGTAAAAGGATTTTCATACACACAATTCAATATTTTACCCCACAATTATTACTATCCCTCTTCTAAATTGTACTTCGAAGCAATTAATTTCAAATTTTTAACATTAAATATAAAATACTAAAATGCCTCTGCTAATGAATTTAAATTTTTCAAATGAACCTTAAAATAGATTATAATATTTAAAAATATTTTTTGAATGAAGAAAATGATGAAGAAAAAAAAAAGATACAAATCACGACAAATACAAATTTAATTGACGGAAAAATTATAGACTTTTTAAAAATATTTATATCCCTATAGAATAAATTAACATGAAATTTATGTTTAAGGGCATTGCATAGAAATTATAATATAAAAAGTAGCCCCTGTTAATAATTTTAGCGCTCATCTACAGTGCTTAGTCCTTCATTCAAATAATAAATCGTCCAATGAGCAATTCGTCTAATATACACATTTTCGTTCAATGAACAATTTTTCCAAATAACATATTTTTTTTTAATATTAAAGCTTTACTTAAGCCTCATTTTTTTTTGAGCCAACCTCCATATTTTCTTTAAATTTTCCATGGCAATTCTTATTCAAAAAAAAAAATTACAAAATTTTTTAAATAATAAATTCAAATACACAGAAAAAAAAATCGATAAAAATTACATGAATTTGCAAAAAAAAAAAATTTAAATACTTGGTAAATTTATGCTGCAAGAGAAAATAAAAAATTAGAAAAATGAAAAAAAAAAAAATAATAAAAATAAAGGTACTAAACCTAGAAAATTTACGAAAGGAAAAAATAATGTTAAAAATGAAAATATAATTGTTATAGATATAGCATGAACTTTTTACTTTCTAATCAGGTGGATGACATTGCAGAATTTTTTTTATTATTATTATTATCATTTTCTCCTCAACTATACAGTTACATGATGTACAAATTTCTGTTATTTCATGAATTAAAAAAAAATAAGCATAGATATGTTGTATTTATATTTATTTATTTATTTTTATTATAATATTTTTTATGTTACCGAATAAAAAATTAAAAAAAAACAATGTAACTACAACTATCACAAGTCCCAACAGCTTAGGCCCGTTTTGTTTTTTTTTTTATAAATATATTTCTTGTCTTATTTTTATTTTGCAAAATAAAAATTATAAAATAAAATGTTTTCGAAATGAACATAGGTATTTATATAAAAAAAAATGTTTGTGCCTTGTTTTTATGTTTATGATTTGATGTTTTCAATATCTAAATGTAGATAATTTTTTGTTATTCTTTTTTTTTTACATCAAGAATTAACATTAAAGCCAGCTCAAGTATAAAATTAATTCTTATGAAATTAATTCATTCATTGCTCACTTTGGTGGAAAACCTGGTGAATTTTTCATTTTAAATTTACTTATGTTTTGTTCTTAAGATGACTTGAATTTTTGAAATTGTCATTTCTATTTTACCCGATTACGCACATTTATTAATTTAATAATTGAAATTTTTTGCATAGTTTTCTAGTTACATCTTTGAATTAGAAATTCGGCTAATAAATTTAATTTTTTTGATTCACATTTTCATTTTAATTCATTCGTCGCAATAGTGTTACATCCTGAATGATACAAACTAATATTTTCTAATAAGACTTTATTTATTTATATATTTATTTAGTTCAGCATGAACTCAATTTAATACTAAAAATATAGTCAAAATACAATTATGCTTTTAAAAGAACATTATGTACATTTCAAAATCACTATATATTTTGAATTTTATTCATGTTAAGCCGATAAAACCTGATTGTGTACATGTTAATTGTCACAATGTCACAATAAGTATATAATCGTTTTGTTAGACATTCCTTAGTTATATTGAAAAAAACGATGTCACAGCTCTCTCATTATTTTGGTCATTAGCTTGTTTCCGCCGTAGTGTGTTTAATGTGCCTCGGTACGAAGAACATGTCTCAGGCACACTTCATTCATAAATCGGTACATATTTCTATCGAATAAAATCGTCTTTTAGCTTTCTAGTAAAAATTTGACCGGTAAAATTTCTTCTACCAAAATAGTTAAAAGTTCTACACAGAAACAAGCCTTTATTCAGATATTGGCTGAGAATATTAAATAATTAAATAATGTATCAAGCTGTGAAGTAAAAACTAATTTTATTTAATATTCCGCTAAAGTCAATAAAAATTTCAAGCAAAAAAAAATAACAAATTAAAAACTTTTCGTATAAACATTTTTTTCTTTTTTTCATCGTTTTTACACACAATAAGGGAAACGTTAAAGTCAAAATTTTTTATTATTTCAGAAATTTAATAATAAAATTTTCTGCTTTAAAAGTTCCCTTTTCATTTTTAAATAAAATATATTAGCATTAACAAAAATATGAATATACATCAGTTCCTTTTTAAAGCAGGAAAAATTTGACATTGTAAAAGAAATTTTTTATGAAAATATTAAATTGCCTCTTAAGTTATTCTCCCCTAATTATTATTAACTTTCAAGAAAATTTTGTTTCAAAATTATAAATTTAATAAAAATAAGACAAATTAAGCTTCTTAGATAAAACTGTTTGGACACTTGAAATTTGAAAATTAATGTTAGATTTAATGTTAAATTTTTTTTTATCTCGTTAAAGGCAGTAATGAGAAGTAGGTTATGTATTTATAATTTTGGTGACATTTAAGCACCTTTCTTGAAAAATATGAAATTCATAAAATTATGTTAGGTGCATAATTTCTGCTGTTTATTAATCGTTAGTTCAAACTACTGCCTTACCCCACGACGAAGAACTGTACCTGGTCCCTGATAACCTCATCCAGAACATCGACTGTTTATTTATCGACACCTTAAATAGCCATTCTTTACAACAAACGTCAAAAATAAAAAATAACCTTTCCAGACAACTAGACCTAATCTTTGTTTCAGATTGGAATAATATTGTTTTTAACGATAAGGTTAGCCCTTTAACTAACATTGACAATTTCCATCCCCCTATAAGTTTCTCTTTTTGTATTAATGCTCCCCCCGAACCAGACACTGCTAAAGTTTACAAATTTAACTTTAGCAAAGCAAACTTCGAAGAATTGAATAGTTTCTTCAATTCATATGATTTCTCTACATTATTTTCAAATGTAGATATTGAAATCATTACCTCGAAATTTTATGAGATTTTGCATAAAGCTTTTATGCAATTCGTTCCCCTCATTATTGACAAAAGCGCGGCTTCTAGTCCGATCTGGCTTAGTCCAAACCTTAAAAAGCTCAGAAACAAAAAAAATAAGGCATGGCAGTCATACCTTAAATCTAAAAAAAATGAAGATTATTTGATATTTGTTAGGCTGTTCGACGAGTTCAAATATGCTACGGAGCAAAGTTATAAAAATTACGTAGCTGAAATGTCCAGAAAAATTAAAGATGATCCGAAGTCATTTTGGAAATTTGTTAACTCAAAAAGAAAATGTGATCAATTTCCAACGTTTCTTGAGTTTAATGGACATAAAAGTGATGACCCAAAAATTATTTCTGAATTCTTTAAAACATTTTTCTCGAGCTCTTTTAACAATTCTGACTTTGTAATTGACGAAAACCAATTTCATCATATAAACGACACAAATAGTATCCCTGCCCTTGACTTGCATTTTGACACTCCTCAAGTAGAAAAATATTTAGAAAAGCTGAATAATAATTTAAACCCTGGTCCTGATGGAGTGCCTGAAATAATACTTAAAAAATGCTCTCAATCACTAGCTGCCCCACTCTCATCCCTTTTTAACTTCTCTATTTCTTGCAGCATATTCCCAAATGTTTGGAAAAAATCATATATTAGACCTGTTCATAAAAAAGGACCAAAACAGAATATTAAAAACTACCGACCCATCGCCAACTTATCTCCAATTCCTAAACTTTTTGAACTTCTTATTTATGATTTAGTCTACAGTATATGCAAGGACTTCTTAATTCCAAATCAGCATGGCTTCATGAAAGGGAAATCGACTGTGACTAATCTGATTGAAAAAACCTCTACCTTAATAGAATCAATGGAAGCCGGGTCACAAACTGACGTTATTTATACAGACCTTAGTAAAGCTTTCGATCTAGTACCACATGATATAATTTTATTTAAGCTGGAGAAACTTAAATTTCCCTCCTACTTCATAAATTGGGTTGGTTCTTATTTAAGAAAGCGTACTTATACTGTTAAATTTAGGTCTGCAGAATCATCGGAGTACGAGGCCTTGTCAGGTGTGCCACAGGGAAGCCATTTGGGTCCGCTTCTTTTTATAATTTCAATTAATGATGTAATTTCATTAATTATAAATAGCAAACTTCTTATTTATGCGGACGACATGAAAATATTTAAAAGAATAAATTCAACTGAGGACGCCTTGCTCCTTCAAGAAGATTTGAATCGATTCTTTACGTGGTGCCGGTCAAACAATCTCTCCCTTAGCATTCCGAAATGTGCGTTCATGACCTACGCTCGTCGTCAAAACCCTGTTCTTTATGATTATTCGATTAATAATGAGAAATTAAATAAAGTAACATATTTTAGGGATTTGGGAGTTGTATTTGATGAGAAGCTGACTTTTAAACTGCACTATGACTACATAATAAATAAGTCAAATTCAATGCTTGGTTTTGTAAAAAGATGGTCCCGTGAATTTGATGATCCTTTTATTATTAAGCAGTTATATAACACTATTGTTCGTCCCAATTTGGAATACGCTACGCAAGTATGGTCACCCTTTTATCAAATTCATACAGTAGCTGATATTATTTTTATATCACAAGCTGCCAACAATAAAATTAATTCCCCTTTTATATTCCAACGACTTAACTTCCGATCATTTCCCCACCTTCGTAACACAAATCCCTTCACGATCAAACACCACAGAACAAATTACGGACAACACGAACCAATTAATAGAATGCTTATGATATGTAATAAGTATAAAAATGTAATTGATTTCTCTTTATCCAAAGATTCTTTAAAAATTAAACTTTTACGTAGTAATATTTAGTGAATTGTAAACTTAATAATTGTAATTTTTTTTTAAGAATAGTAAATTGTAAATTCTTTAGAAATAAGTTTTTTTTTTGTAATAGTTTGAGCTAAACGAAATAAATAAATATATACTACTTACTATGTCTATTAATTTATAAGCTTTAATATTAATCACAATGTTTCTTAGAGTCTTGAGTTTCTTTTGAAATTTAAAAGCATCATAATTGATAATCAATCTTCTGTAATTTGAAAAATAAAATAACATTAGGAAAGCAATGAGGCTTTTGTACAATCTTAACCTCTCAACCTTAAAATTTCAATTAATTAAAAACAATGACAGTAAATAGTGACAAGGAAAAATTTTTAACTAATAAAAACTTCCCGACCAATGTACAAAAATTCACACACTTTGAGAAACAAGTCGCTAAAAGCTTGTATTTTCGACTTTGAAGCCATATTAGCTTTTTAATCTTAAGATTTTGCATAATCCACTTTCTTAATGATCATTATTTCAAGGTCTTTAAGAAGATCTTTAAAATGAAATGAAACATTTAATATTTAAAATTGTTTGAATCTTGAAATATATAGTCAAAAGCTAGATTATCCTATTTATTTATTTATACATATTTTATTTCTTGAGACAAAAAAAAAATCTGTGAAATTTATATATGATTTTATTCTTGAATAAATATGCTCTTGGGATCTTAAGAAAAATCATAAATTTCGTTTAAATTGTTCAAAGATAACAAGGAAAAGAACATAAAATAAACAGTATAGTTAGTATTTACCGTCGCCATGTCCAAAGAAATTTTTTGCTTAGACAAGTTCAAAATTATTTAAATGGTTTTTAAATTTTATTTTATTTGAAATTTAAAATAATAAAATTTTTGATAAGACAAAATATATATCTTAATATATATAAAACAAAATAGAATTTTAATGAATCTGTATATCTATATAATGGCAATCATATGGTAATTTTTATATTTATATATTTTCTTAAAATAAAAGTGATGTGAAATGTTCTTTCTCGCAATAGTATACCTTAAGTAAATTTTCAATGCAATTTTAATCTTAAGATGAAAATATATATATTTAGTTTATAAATAATTCGGATATCATACTCGTATAATATTTAAAAATGTCATTTATCATTATAACTGAATTATCACAAGAACCATAGGATAGTAATAAATAAAGTGTTGGAGAACATAAACATCGTATAGTATAGTATATCTGAAAAGTATTAAACCAATTTTGCAATTTCATATGAATACAGTGTGTATTAATGCTGAAAGATTTCTGCCGCGAATATTTCAACATGTTGAAAGACCTGTTGAATAAAAATTCAACCCGCCTAATTCGTGCTTAAATGAAAGTAAAACTGATAATTAGAATACAAGTTTATTAAACTTAATAGTACATTCATTTGATATTATTTTACCCAATGGACTCTTAATTTAAGGGTATTAAATAAATATGGAGAAATGATTAAAGTTCACAAAAGTTCTACAAATAAATGTTTTCCATATTATAATTCATTTTTTTCCCATTATAAAAATCTTACAATCCTTCAATATAATTTCACATTGAAACTAAACCATCAGTAAATTTGTTTAGCCATTAGAAATATTGTACAAATAATTTATATCAAATAAAAACCTTTTTTTTTTAAGCCCACGAAAAATAATAAATTTATTTTCTAAGCTCCGAAAAGTAAACTTTTATTTAATTTCTTTTCTAAATTTTTGTGTTTATTATTCAAGATCTGCGACAATTTTCTAACAACAACAAAAAAAAACAAGAAAGAAAACAATAAATTATTAAAAAAAAAATTGTTTTCGTATATTTATTTTTTATTTATTTAATTTTATTTTTTATTCCAAAAATTTGGTTTTTTCCTTATCAATGAATTGTTAACAAATTTCTTCTCCATTAAACTTTTTTTTTTGTATAATTTTATTAAACATTATGTGCACAGGAAAAGAATAATATATAAGCAATAAATTTTTATTATTATTTGAAAAATAATACATAGAAGTGGAAAAAAAATGAAATTAGATCCTACACGTGTAAATTTCTCTTTTTCAATATTTATTTTCATCCTATTAATACTATATTATATATAATTATATATATATATCAAAAATCCAAACCCTAAAATATTGAAACAAAATTTAATTTTGATTCATTCAAAAAAAAAACTATAATCATTCATAGTCTTCATAGATGTAGTATCTAGAGTATCTAGAAGATACAAGAAAATATTTCTTGTAATATAAAGAAAATTCCAAAAAGTAAATAAAAATAAATATAATAAAATACAACAAAATAAATAAAAAAAAAAGATGAATGAATTTTTCTGAAAATTTCTACACATTTAAAATGAATATTACCTTTATTGAAATTCCAATCTTGTTTTGTGTACATTTATACAAAAAAAAAATTTATAGTTTGGGATCGAAAATCTAAGAAAATTTCATATTTTAAATCTAAAACAAACAGAAATATGTAATTTTTATTTATTTTCATTTTTTTTATTTTTTGCTGATTTAAAAATAATACCATATAGTAAATGGTTAGATTTTTATATCTTATATTATATATATGTAGTTTTGTTTTTTTTTTAAATACATAAATAGATAAAATTTCTATGAATTAGAGAAAAAAAAAATGCTATGTTTTTATTTTATTTTTATTAAACCGAGAAATATGTCTTTCAAGAGAAAATAAATAACAAAAAAAAAATTCTGCATATGTAGCAAAAAAAATTAAAAATCTTTTACATTTTAGGTAAATTCCATACATAATTTAGAATTAAAGACTATTTACATAGAACTATAGTAAGTAGTAGGTATATAAAGTGTTTGTGAAGCTTAGAAAATGATTATCGTTTCGTTTAGATTTCGCATTTGGCTTTTATATATATGTATAGCCAAATGAAGATTTAAAATATTGTCTGAACCAGATCAAATTTTTCTTTCAATAAAGGTTGTAAAACATTGTTCTAGTTTGGGAATTTTTCATTTACTAACTTAAAACTAAATTGTTCAATTTTTAATTTTTTTTTGTGGTTTTACTATAATAATAAATGTACAATTGTTTCAGAAAAAACAAAATTTATTTTGAAAAATAATACCATTTATATATAAAATTTCAGTGAGAATTTTTCAAAAATTCGTATAAATTATTTATTTAATTTTAATAACAAAAAATATAAAAAAAAAAAAAAATTTTAATAACGAAATTTTTTCGTATTATAAAATTCATTATGATCTTGTTGAGAATTTCATGTGGGTCTCCCAAACAAAAATATTCACCAAAATTTATGATTTTAATGCTGTAATAAGCAGATAAATACTAAATTTTAATCATAGTAATATAACTCTTAAAAGGGTAAGAAATCCATTAAAAGTACTTTAATCTCAATGAATTTACCTAAATGAAAATAAAAGCAAAGATTTTTTTGGGTTTTGACCTTTTTTTTTTTTTTACTCTTTTCTATTCTTATTTTATTTTATTTTATTTTTTTGCTCTTCTATACAGACTTTTTGTTCACCTTTATAGACCTTGTATATTTAATTTTTTTTTTAAGGATTTTCATTTTTAATATTCATTTCACGAAGTTTTTATTTTAAATGCTTATCCTTTTATATTCTCTCAACATAAAATATAAATTTGTAAAAAAAAAAAATATATACCTATATAAATATATAATACAAATAAAAATAAACTTTTAACCAGGAAAAGAAAATAATATAGCTTGTACAAATATTTTAAATCAAAAAATTCTATGTGTAAATATATAAAAATTCGAAATTATTGGAATGGGGACCTTAAAAATTCGTCCCTAACAAATAAAAATAAAATTAATATTTTCATACAAATCATATAAAAAAGTAGATGTAATAAAATAATTTATTTAATATATACATATAATTAAAAAAAATATTTTAGACTTAAAAAGTTATATGTGTTCTAAATTCTCAGCAAAAATGAGAACTTTGCTTTCATTTTCGTACTTAAAACGAAGAAAAATTAAATATATCTTAACCAAACATCTCATCACCTTATAAAAGATATATCCCATGTTTGTCCTTGTACATAATCCCTAAATATTCATAAAAAACAATACTGCCAGTTTTATACGAATCTATTTACAATGTAATTTGCGAAAATCGAGTAAGAAAAAAGTTTGCAAGAATCGTTGATTAAAATTTGCTTAAAAGTATTTTTTAATAAAAAATTGCATTACTTTTATATTTCCAATTATAATTTAATTTCCAATATAAAATGTGATATCATAAAATTTGTCAATTTATTTGACGAACTTTTCCATTCTTCTTTAAAATCAAAATATTATTTTATAACATGAATATGGATGCAATTTAAAAATAATAAAATAATTTTCTTCCCATAAGCAATAAAGAAAATGTTGTAAAACATTAAAGTTTATATATGGTTTCTATATCTACGAATGGGACTTATTATACTTTGTACAATTTCCTTAAAATTTATGATCAAACATAAAAAATATTTTTCAACAAAAGTGCAATAGGATTTGTTAACAAAATACTGAATTAATTTGACATTTGATGTTTACAGGGTTTCTGAAGTTTTTTTTATATTATTTTGATTCATAACAAGTGATTGGCTAAAGCCACATTAAAAAAATTATTTAGACTTCAAATCATATTTGCCTAAAGGAATGAGTGTATTTTTTAACTTTATTTGCTTTCTTAAAACTATTAGCTTAAAAACTAAAAATATACAAATAAAATAAATAGAATTAATTACTCACAATTTTTTTCTGTAGACCAAAAATAATGCGGTTTATATTACATTATTTATTATCTATATCAACATAACTATCTAAATTCTCAAATTTAAACTACAAAAGAAATAAAATTATGATTACATGTGACAGATTTAAAATGTGACCGACTGTAACGTACTTTCTTAGCACAAGAATATTATAATTTATTCAAGATAATTTAAAAAAATAAAAAATAAACGATATAAATTTTAAAATAAAAGAAACTATATAACTTTCTTGAGCAATTTTTTTTAAAAAGTTTCTTTATTTCAGCTTAAAAGCTATTAAGTTATCTTTTTCAGATATAAAATGCAATTTTGTTACACTTTGTTCATTTTAAAAGAAACATATAGATTTACTTCTTAAAGAATTCAAAGATAAAAAATAAAATATATATCTGAAGAAAATTGGTATAAAAATAAGAAAATAAAAATAATATTCACACTTTTTTTTTGAGCCAAAGAAATAATTTTAAAAGAAAATTTATAAATATGTAGGTATATATTTAAAAGTATTTTATTTCTACATTAACAAAATATTTCATTATGTAAATTGAATTTTGCCTTTAACACAGAAAGTTAAGAGTCAAAATGTAGATTTGATTGATTTTTATTTTTAGAATATACTAAAAATAAAATGCATTTCTCAAGGAATTAGGATTGAATTTCTTTAACATTCCCATGAATAAGTATATACGGTATAATATCTTCACTTTTATATATTTGAGTAAAGTGAAGTGATGAAATTAAATTTGTACATTATGTCAAAGAACATCTTTATTTTTTTATTTTTTTTAAGATTTTAATAATGTCAAGATTTTTGTGAGATTTTTATGTAGATTTATAAATATTGGAAAAGAAACTGCCAGATTGAGCATTTTTTTAACCCCGTTTCACTTTCTGCCCGTCCGTCTGTCTGTCGCGTTCTTAAATACTTCAAATTATTAAACTTCTTGAACAATTCTGATCGTGGCAAAATATCCGTAATCTCGTTCACTTTCAGCCGTGCCAAAGTTAGAGATTCTCCTAGTTCGGACAATGCAGTTATAAGCTCTCAATCGGGGAAGGGTCGAAATAATTTACATCTAAAATTCATATTATTTTTAATTTTTTTTTTATGGATTCTGATTAAAACCAGTATGCGAGAAGATGGTAGAATTCGGACTGGGGGCTCATTATTCTATATTTTTATTTACAAACTTCAGAAGAAGATATTCGAACCAGCTCATTAACCTTGTTTTGGGGAAATTTCAAAAAACTTTTATTTGCAAAAATTAAAATTATTATTTTTGAATAATGATAAAAATTTTCCACTGAAATATTTTGTTTTAATATGAAAAAAAAATTCACCTTGAAATATGATTGACCTTCAAATAAAATAACAAGTTAAATTTATTGAAAAGTTTTGCAACAAATAATCTTTCAAAAGAAGCTCTAATATTAAATTTTTATTTCATTATTAAGTTTTCTTTATTATTTCAATATTACGGCAATCTTCTATTTTCCTTAAATTTTCCTTTAATTTTTCCCATCCAATTTTCTTTTTGATTAAAATAAAGTTGGCGCTATTTATATTTAAAAAAAAAAAAAATTGTGAAAAAAAAAAAACCGATTTTTTTCTTTTGCCTAATTTAGAATTAAACGCAAAACAAAAAAAAAAATAAAATAAATTTATAAAAAGAAAAACTTTTAAAGATTCATTTTCCGATTATTTTTTTATTTTGTTTAAATTTTCCCTAAAATGAAAACAATTATTATTATTATTCAACGCAGAACAAAAGAATTATTTATATTTTATTTTATGTTTTTATAAAATATAAAATCCTTTCATTTTTATTTTTATAACTTAAAAATATGAAAAAAAAAAAAGAAATAAAATATAAATGTATATTAAATTTCTCTTTGAAATTTAAAATAAAATAAAATAAAACCGAAATTTTTTTTTTTATAACTTGCGATATATATATATTTTTGAATTTCTGGGTGTCATAAAGTGTACTCACTACAAAACAACACACAGTGAGAAAACATTAAAAGATATGTCAAAAACAAATAACAAAAATAAACAAACAATTTGAGAATTAATTCATTTTTTTTTTTTTAAATATGGAAATTAAATAAAAAAATAAAGAATAAACATTTTTTTTTATATAAATAATATTCCATTATGCATTTCAAAATTTAAATATTCAATAAAACTTTTATAATTCATTTTGCATTTAGAAAAAAAAAATTAAATTAAATTTGATTTTTTTTTAAATGCCAAGCACTTATTTTGCTCTAGATTGAAAAAGTTTTTATAGTTTTATTTCCATTTAAAAAAAAAAAACAATTAAGTTCATCCGATGATCCCATCTGCAACAATATTGTTAAGAAATGTTCGTCAAATCTAGTTCCCAAAATAATTGTCACCTCAACACAAAACAAAAAAAAGTCAACTGCAAAGAATTTAAAACTCAGAACTTCTGACACCGTCGGCTTAAATAATTAAATGTTAATCTTTTACATTTTCAAATATTTTTTTTTAAAGTTATAGGCGGAAAAATTTCCCACCATGGAAACAAAAATTCAAAAAGAAACAGAACTGAATTTAGGTGAAACAAACATTGAGTTTTTCTTACGATATTAGAAAATAAATCCACTTTTCTGTAATTAATTTTAATTACATTATTTTTATACAAAAAATCGGTAAATTAAATAAGAACTTTGAAGATTGATTTTCTCGAAAACCTTGTTCCAAAACCCTAAATTCAATTTCTAATGAAATTTTAATTAGAACTTTTATTTTCATTTGAATCAAATGAAGACTACGTACAAAATGTATCAATTATCAGTAAGAAATATATCTTAAAATAATTTTCCAATTTTCTTTTACATAATATTTTATCTTTATATCACTAGTCGCACATTTGTACTTCACATTAAGTATATACTTTACAAAATTATTTTCAACGTGATTTTTCAATGAAAATAATAGTTCTCACACAATATTATCACAATAATATACACCAATAAAAAGCTTAAAATTTAGTAGTGAAGAAAAAAAAATTATCAATTTGTGGAAATAAGAAAAATTTCTTAGAAAAGAAAAATAAAAATATTTTCTTCTATTTTTTTTTTAATAAATTTTGTTATTTTATTTTTTTGCTTCAAATAACTTATTCTGTAATAATAATAATAATAATAATAATATTTTTTTGTAGGAAAAAGGAAACATTTTTCCTCTTTACGGAGATTTAATTAAGTTTTTTTTTTTATGTTAAAATATCAAATTAAATTAATAGAATGAAAGAGCTATCAACTTTTTCGTAAATGCAACGGTATTTCAGAAAAAAATTATGAAAATTTCATTTATTTAAACGTCAAATTTAATTAAATTTCATATTTTCCAACAAATATATACAGATATACACATTCAAATCACTTTTCCATCAGTTAATTTTGCTTGGAAAATAGGGAAATGTATATTTATCATATAAATATATAAATAAATTTAAGTGGAAAAATAAAATAGAGTTCTACAGAAATTTATCTCAAAAAACTTTTGCATGTGTTTAAAGCTGAATTAAAATTATATTCAATAATTAATATTTAATATTAAAAATTAAATTAATTTTAAACGAGAAACAAAGTTTTTATAATTTTTGGTGCGGGCAGTATGTTGTAATATAAAATTATATTAACAGCTATATGGTATACATTTTTGTAATATATCATCCTTATATGCTAATGCCAGAGCTAACTGGGAAAAGAGAAAATTTATAAATTTATGGAACATTAAAACAAATAATTTTTGACAGCTATCTTCTATTATATCTAATATAATGTGTGAGGAAAAGATTCAGATTTGAATTCATATCAATCCGTACTAGCAAAGACCTAAAATTTTAATTTTTCGTTTAAAATTAAAAATTAAATATGTATTAGTTTTTTGGGACTAACCTTTTCTTTCTATATATGTATTCCGCTATTAAATTTTCGAACACTTAAAATTAACTTCCTCGAGCGTATATAATTTCTTACTTTTATAATATAAAAAATTGTATCTATCATATCTAAATAAATACCATTATTATAAACTTAAACTTATTGTAAACAAAAAAAAATTTTATACGATTTCATATCTTTAAATAAAAAAAAATATTGCCAGCGACAAAAAATTAAAAACTTTGTTATAATTAATATAAAACGCGCACAATATAGTTTCATAAAAATAGTTATCAAGAAAACGTCAAGGAATGACATAAAATAAAAATACCAAGAAGAATGTTTGTTTAAATATATTTTTTTTATATAGTTTATTATTAATTAAAAAAGAAAACATATTAATAAGAGAAATGAATAAATAAAAACTTTTCCAACAATAATAATAATAACTGAGTGGGTATTTTTTTTTGAGTATTTTTACATAATAAGCACACCATAATGATCTAATATGGTGTTCGCATTAGGAGAATATTAGTGGAATATGCTGTTATCCGGAATATTTCAGGAATATGAACTGGATTTTTCATATAAAAAAATATTCCGGAATATGTATATTCCATTTTCATATTCTAGTTTGTCAGGGTTAGAATTCTACATTTATAGTTATTTTCACTCATTTTTTGAAATTTTGTTATAGTTGGCAACAATTTTTTTGTCAAATTTGAGTCAAAATGAAAAAAAAAACAAAAAAAATTGATAAAAAGCGAGATAAAAAGTCAAGATTTTCAACAACAAAAACTTTTTCTCTTTCTCAATTTTTTTTTTTACATCATCAAATTCCAGTTCTCATCAAATTTTGTAATGCGAACGGCAATTTGTTTTCCAGAATACAAAGGGAATTTAAATTATAATTCGAACAAGGTATAACACTCATAAGCTATAACCTCTCATCAGGAAAATTGTAATTATTAAATTATATTGTATGGTCTCATTAGATAGTCTTTTATGATAATTCAATATAGTATTTCATTCCAGTGATATCACTCGTTGAGAGCGCATCGTTTGCGGATTAAAATAATTAAAATAAAATTAAAAAAAAAAAAAAAAAATAAGTACCATATAGAGAAAAAAAAAAAAAAAAAACCGCTTTGAATTTGAACAATAAAACAATTAAAACAATAAAAAAAAAAAAAAAAAAACAGACGAACAAAGAAATAATAATTAAAGCACATTTTTTATTAACCTAACTGAGCATATTTAATTTAATAAAAAAAAAAAAAAAAAAAAGGGGCCGAAAATCTCCTTATCAGAGATGTTTAGTGGAGGCCCTCCACCAGGAGGGGGATCATCTAGTTTATCAAATCAAGCGAATATGATAAAATTTGATAAATCAAAAAATTTAAAAAATATGAACGAGGGTCAAAAATTCCTTGTAATGAAGCGATTAGATGAGGGAAAAGACATGAGCACGGTATCACCTTTTCTGTTGAAAAGAGTGATTGAAGGGACAGCAGGACCCATTGAGAAATGTACTAAATTAAGAAATGGTTCAATTCTTATTCAAACTAAGAACTTGAAACAGGCTGAAAAATTAATTAAAATCATAGTAATAAATAATACCGTTAATGTTTGTGTAGAAGAACATAATTCTCTAAATGAGGTTAAGGGGATAATATTCTGTCCTGAGCTGAAATATATTAGTAATGATGAAATCATTTCGGAAATGCGTGATCAAAATGTGAAAGATATCTACAGATACAAAAAGAAAAACGACAACGGAGTATTACAAGAAACTGGTCTTTTTTGTTTTCATTTTGGCATTTCTAAGTTACCTGAAGAAATTTACATCGGATATCAAAAATACACTGTAAGACAATATATACCTGCACCCATGCGTTGTATGAATTGTCTTAATTTCAATCATCCAACAGCTAGCTGCAAAAAGGTAAAAACTTGTGCCAACTGTTCAGAAGAATATCATCTAAATGATAAAGAAGAAGCCAAATGTGAAAAACCACAAAAGTGCCCAAATTGTAAGGAAAATCACAATGCATTCTACAAAAATTGTCCTCGATATCTTAAGGAAAAAGAAATTAAAGCTATAAAAATTAAAGAAAATGTAGACATTCGAGAAGCCATTAGAATTTACAACATTCGTTTTCCCTTCCCGAAAACTTTATCACAGATTTTAAGCAAGGAGAAAAAAAAATGTAAATGTATTTGCGTATGTGGAACTAGTGAGAATGGTAACAATGTAAATAAAAAAACGACAGCTCCATTGGAACCAGAATCAGGTAAATCAACACAAGATTTAAAATTTACAACACCACTTGTCATAGAAGCCCAAAAACATGTACAACAAAAAACTCCATTTGATATAGTTAATTCAAAATTGCTGGAAAATGGTAAAATTATTTTTAGTAAGAATTTGTCAAATAAAGAAAAAAGAGAATTAAAAAAAAATTCGAACAAAAAATTTAAAAGGCAAAATAAAAGTAGGGAAACTAGTATAAGCTCTGTAGAAGATATTGAAATATCCAATACTCCTAATATAAATGAATCCTTACAATATAATACAATGGAATTCTGATGGCTTTTATAGTCATAAAGAGGAATTCGAGTTGTTGATTAAAAAATACAGTCCCTTAGCTTGTTGTATACAGGAAACTAAATTCAAATTTAATCAAGTTCCAATTAAAAAAAACTTTAAAGTATATTATAAAAATGTAATTTCAGAAAGTGTAGCTCATGGTGGTGTAGCCATACTTGTAAAAGATTCTTTTCAATCATTACCTTATACAATTCAAACCAATCTTCAAGCCATTGCTGTTAAATTATCCTATCCTCTTAAATTTATATTATGCAACATTTATTTGGAAAATAACGTAAACATAAATCAGGATGATATAGAAAATTTAATTAACCAGTTTGACTCTCCTTTCTTACTGGTTGGAGATTTTAACTGTCATAACTTTCTGTGGGGTTCCAATAAATTAGATAAAAGAGGAAAAATTGTAGAAAAAATTGTAGATAACAATGGGTTGAATATTATGAATAATCGAGAACCAACCTTTTTCAGCTTTTCACACAAAACATTTAGTTCAATCGATTTATCAATATGTAGCCCAATTCTAGAAAACTACTTCAAGTGGCACGTGGAGGATAACCTCTTTGGAAGTGATCACTTCCCTATAATAATTTCCACTTTTGAAAAAAACGAGCACAAAAATAAAAGAGAGAAATGGGTAATAAAAAAAGCAGATTGGGATAGTTTTAGTAATAATGTTGAGTTACCTAATCTAGAACTAGGAAGAAATGAAAAAGAAATAAACGAAATGGAAAAAAATATAATAAATAAAATTACCCAGGCTGCGGAAAAAAGTATTCCAATCTCAAAAAATAATATTGTTATGAAAAAGGTCCCATGGTGGAACGCAACCATTAAAAAAGCTATAGCTAATAGAGAATTTTATTTTAAAAAATTTAAAAAAAGCATGATATTAGAAGACTATAAAAATTATATACGATTGAAATATGAAACTCGGAAATTAATCAGATTCCACAAAAGGGAAAGCTGGAAAAATTATGTGTCGTCTATAACGAGTAACACTCCTGTAACTGAGGTCTTCGATAAAATACGAGCAATTAGTGGTAGGAAATCATTCAATGAAATTACTTCACTAATATGCGAAAATGATATTATCGTAGATAGAAAAGTAATTTGCGAAAAATTAGTTGAAAAATTTTGCCAAACTTCCTGCACGGATAATTACCCAGAAAAGTTTAGGAGAATTAAAACTCAAGTTGAGGCCGTACCACTCGATCTGTCACTCTCTTCACAAGAGAATTATAATGCAAAATTTTCTATTCATGAATTAGATAATAGCTTGAATGTTTGCAAGGGTTCTTCTCCGGGGCCTGATAACATTCGTTATGAAATGCTAAAAAATCTGAAACTAAACGATAAAGAAATTTTATTAAAGTTTTACAATAATATTTGGGTTACAGGATATTTCCCGGAAAATTGGAAAAAAGCAATACTTATACCCATCCTTAAAAAAGGTAAAAACCCTTCTGAATCAAATAATTATAGACCAATTTCTTTATCAAATTGCATTTGCAAACTTTTTGAGAGAATGGTTAGTAAGAGATTATCGTGATATCTAGAAAATAAAAAAATTTTATCTAACTTTCAATCCGGTTTTAGGAAAAGGAGATCAACTGTTGATAATTTAGCATATTTTGAGGGTGAAATAATGACTGGGTTCTCCAGAAATGAGGTCACACTTAGTATATTTTTTGACATAGAAAAAGCTTATGATATGGTTTGGAGGAGAGGAATAATGGATAAAGTTAAGAAAATTGGAATAAAAGGTAATATGTTAGTTTTCATACATAATTTTTTGAAAGAAAAATACGTGAAAGTTATGATAGGAAATTCAGAATCGGAGGAGAAAAAACTTGAGAATGGGATTTTACAGGGTTCAGTTTTATCGGTTTTTTTGTTTCTAATACATATAAATAGTGTGGTTAAAGAAATCGATCCAAAAGTGAAATACACCATTTTTGCAGATGACCTAAATATTTTTATTAGAGGAAAAAATTTTAAAAAAATAGAAAAAATAATGCAAAAAACTTTAAATAGATTAAATAGTTGGACGGAAAGAAATGGCATAATTTTTTCCGAAGAAAAAACTGTAGCCATGTTATTCACTAGAAGAAGGAAAAATATTTCATACCCTAAGTTGTATTTAAAAAACAAAAAAATTAAATACGTTGAGGTTAAAAAATTTCTAGGCCTAACTTTCGATTCTAAATTAAACTGGGGATTACATATTAGGGATATTAAGGCAAGAGCCAGTAAAAATCTCAATATACTAAAAATGCTTAGTAATACCACTTTTGGATCCGATAGAAAAATGCTTTTAAGATTACTAAATTTACTGGTTCTCCCAGTGATAGATTATGGAAGTTTGATATACAGCTCAGCAAGTAAAACTTTAACAAAATCTCTAGATACAGTACTTAATGCTGGTATAAGAATAGCAACTGGGGCTTTTAGAACTACTCCAATCGAAGGCCTCATATCGGATAGCGGACAGCTACCACTTAATTTAAGGAGATTAAAGCAATTGCTCAGATACGGGACTAAAGTTTGGGCTATGGAGGATCATCCTTTGAATAGCTTAGTCAATGACGAGTTGCTATACAGCAAACTTAAAGATAAGGAAAATAGAAATCTCCCAAGTTTTGTTAGAATTAAAAATCATATTTTACCTCATTTACAGCAAAAAAAATTAGAAAAAACTAGACCTCTAAAATTTCCTTACTGGCAAGGTAAACCTATTCAAGTGGATGTATCTTTAAATACCAACAAAAAAGATTCAACAAATCCTGAAATATTTAGAAAACTCTTTACAGAAAAAATTCAAGTATTCTACCCAAACCACAGTATTATTTATTCAGATGGATCAGTTATAGACGATAAAACAGGCTGCGCATTTATTTTTGGGTCAATTAAAAAACAATTCAGTTTGCCAAAATACACAAGTATTTTCTCTGCGGAACTGTATGCAATTTATCAAGCTATCAAATACGCAGATACTAACTTTAACAATATAAAAATCCTTATTTGCTCTGATTCTTTGAGTAGTATGCAAAGTATTAAGAAGCTTCATCAAATGCACCCTACTATTAATAAAATTAAAGAAAAAATTCAAAAGTCAAAAAATTTCTTCAGTTTTTTATGGATACCATCGCACGTAGAAATACTCGGTAATGAGGAAGCTGATAAGCTTGCTAAACAGGCGGTAAACATGCCTACAGATCTTAACTTTAATTTTATCTATACGGATCTAAAAATAGTTATAAATAAATATATTAATTATCAGTATTTACAATACTGGGAAAAAATAAATGATAATAATAAATTTAAAAAAATAGTTGGGAGCATACCCAATTGGAGTAACTTGAACAAGTTAAGTAGAAAAGAAGCTACAATAATAACAAGATTAAGGCATGGGCACACTAAAATTACCCATTCACATATTTTTCTAAAAATGGAAGAACCTTGTTGTCCATGTATGGAACCATTAACAATATTACACATATTTGAAGAATGTCCTTTGTATATTAGGCAAAGGGAGAAGTTTCAAATAAGTAATGCTCGAGTCCTTAGTACGGATGATAATAAAATTTATAAAAAAATTATAAAGTTCATTAGGAGTATTGGATATTACAATGAAATTTAACTAAGTTTGTATCTGAGAAATGTTTTAAAAAAAAAAAAAAATGTATTTATAAAGAATAAAATTTATTTTGGTTATTATTAAGAAAATAAAAATTATTTTATAAAAAAAAAAAAAAAAATTAAATTACAAAAATATTTATAAGGAAAAAGTATTATGTATTTTGTTAATTCGTTAATTTTGAAAAATTAATTATGTAATTATAAGAAAAAGTATTAATATTTTGTTAATTTGTTAATTATTGAAGGATAAAAGATTATTTTAAGTTTCATTATTATTATAAATTGCAATCAAAGAATTAAGATATTTATTTTGTAATATAATATTAATAAGAAACCGAGCCCATATAGCCTAAACGAAGTGCTGGTGGCTTTTTTTTTATAAATAAATAAATAAATATAGTATTTCATATAGTTATTATTATTATTACATCAGATGATTTCAAAATTATTTAAATCAATTACTCCCAAAATGTCAAAATCAGAAGAAATTTCTCGTACTGCTGTAGATTACCACAATAAAAAAAATTGTTTTTTTTATAATAAAGTTTTTTTTAGAATAAATTGGAAATAAACGATATATAAATTTTTATATTTTTTTAATACACATTCACTATATTTTATAAACATTACCAAAAATAATTTTAATTTACAAAATTGAAAATAAAAATAAATGATAAAAATTTATAATTTTTCTATGATTAATTATATATAGTCATTTTAAGATTCATCTGACCATGACAAATTGTCTTCGGTTACATCAGGTGTCCAACATTTTGTTCCCAAAATAATTTGTTTTATTTTACCATATTTCCCTTTAGGTGGTGGGCATTTAGGTTCTGAAAAATAAAAAAAAAAATTAATTCATTCATTTAAAATAATTTCATAGAATGGAAAATATTTTAATTAAAAATACAATATTAAAAATAGATAAAATTATAAGAATGAATATATAATTAATAATGAAAATGAAAACATTTTTTTATTTTTTTTAAAAGGGTTTTAATCAATTATATTTTTTTTCTCAATTTGGAACTTTTCTGGTGACCCAAATCATTGTTTAAAAATTCCATTTCAACTATTTTCAATGTCTTGTATACTTGAAATTATGTGAATGGTTATAGAGAGATGTTCATTTCAAAGCTTTTGCTTTAAATTTTATGTAAATAATTAAATTCAACTAACAAAAAATAAAAGAATATAATTTTCTGTGTCTACGAAGGTTTAGGTACACAAATGATGCTTTTATATGAACTCACAGAAAGAATCGAGCTTTTATTTGACAAGCTTATAAACCGCATGGAACGTGACTAATAACTTTTAATACTACTTGTATTTTATAGTTTTGTACATTATTTTACAATATTTAGAATTTTAATATAATAAAAATAATTTACCTTCAATAATCCAAACACCACTTGAACCATTCACTGTTCGTATTCCCATAAAATTAATTGGTATCATATTTGCATCCTCAAATGATATCAATGGTTCAGTTTCACTTTGTGCTCCAATTTGTAAAAATCCAAATTGCCAACTAATCCAAAAACCATGAAATTCATCAATATTCAATAAATTCGGTGAAATATCTTTGCCAATAAGTTCGGTTGCATTTTTTTTAATTGAAACACGTTGAAAATCATCCGAACAACCAATAATAAATTCATAATTTAATTCTGTGCTAATGGGCATTGAATTTAAAGAAATATAAGCATCATTGGAAGCACGAACTTGAAAAGTAAAACATTGATTTTCTGTTGCTACTGGAAAATATTGATATTGCGTACTATCTGGTGTATTAATAACTAAAATCAATATAATGGGGAAAAAAATATGAAAAATAAAATAAAATTATGATTCATGGAAATCATTTGGGATTATCATTAAACAAGTTACACGTTACAACACAGTATAAAAAAAAAAATTTGATTAATTCAGTATTTCACACATAGTTAATAATATGTACATAATCTATGCTGAACCATATATATTCCTACGCGAAGAGCAAATGATACAGAAAGGCAAAAAAAAAATAAATAAAAATAAATTTATTAAAGCTTGTCAAAAATTTCTATTTATTAAATTCTGGAAAATTTCAGAATGAAAGTTATAAAAACAAGGTAAAGAAAATTGTAATAGGCAACTGATGTTAGGTAAAAAATTTTGCCAGTTCCATAAAAATTCACAACTTCAAAAACTACTCAATTCTACATCGCAAAGAATAATTGTGCCGCGTTGGATGCTAAACTTAGAAAATTTTATAGTTTTATAATCCTTTAAAAGATTTTTCACAATTTAGAATCTTTTCCAATGCATTGATTGCTGACATCACGAAGTTACAGTTTCAGCCAATAATTATAGGTTCATGTAACCATGAACACCTTAACAATAATTAAATTGTCGTTTCTTCAAAAACATTTTCCATTCAAATGAAATAAATCTTTTCATTTTTCAATATTAAAAAAAAATAAAAAAATTTTCATACCCTTGATTTCATGTTTTTTAAAAAGTTTTGTATCTTTTAAATCAATATCTTTAACAATAACTTCACAATGAATGATATCACCGACATTTAAATCAATTTTTTCATCCAATACTTGTAGCTGACTATTATAATTTTTTTCAATTTTATCAATATCCTCTTTGCAAGTCGGCTTACGTTTTTTCTTATAGACTTTTTCCAATTTAATTGCATCAACTAGAAATATAATTGACAAGATAATACCGAGAATCTGAATAAAATAGAAATATTTCATTTCTTTTTTCTATTTTTTTGAAATAAAATACAAAAAATGTAAGTAGGTAGGTATATATCACTTTTACAAAATACCAAAAAATACTAAAAAAAAAAAAATTGATAAGTTGAAAAATATGAAAAAAACATAATTTGAATTCGCTTTAAAAAAGTTTATTATATTTATTAAATATATATAGAATATAATATTGGGTGATTTTTAATTTTGCAATTTAAAAGACCGGTTGTTGAATTTTTTTCTTTTTCGATATTTGGATATTTGGAAAACCGAAATGTGCAGAATAATTTCAGAGCCACTAGCTAGTACGCTTGAAACGCTAATGATTTTCTCTGAATGCTGCTAGTGGTGTGCTTTCCAAATAAATTGTTGTGCAAAATATTCAAACAATGAATCATTAGCGTTTTATAGTTTTAAAATTATTAAAGAAATTTTTCAAGGTTTATTTAGTCCTAGGACCCAAGAGCTTGAACATGATTATTGTTTATAATCATATTTAATTCCGTTATAAACCCCACTTACAATCCCCCAAAAAATCGATATGTCATTTACATAATTATCTAGTGTAGATACTCTGTATACAGAATAAAAAAGCAGAAAACAAACATATGTTTATATTTCAATGTCATATTCTTAAATTAAATCAAACAATGTGGGATACCTCATAATATATTACCATTTAAGTTAAAAAAAAAAAAAAAATGAATAAATTTTAATTTGAAATGAGATTTATCTTTTCATATTAGAACAGACAGATTACTTTGTTGTGCATGCATATTTAATGTGATGAAAAAATAATATAGCATAATACACATAGTATATACAGAAATGTACATAGGGATGATTTATAAAATACAAAAAAATTATGAAGGTATACAAATTAATATCCATCATTTCTATAAAAATGTATGGATTAATCATACTTAAAAATATAATTAAGGAAATATAATGCTACTGAACATCTGATGGTTCTGTTCTTCTGAGGGAGTTAAAATTTCTATTCGATTTTGTCCATTTTGATGCGATACGATAAACTTGATTTTGATAACAAAAAAGATTTGTTGGGAAAAAAATAATTATTACAAAATATTTGATTATGTTATAAATTAAAATTTATCAAACTTGAAGAAGGCCTATTTATTAAGCAAATCATCTTCATACAGTAAAGAAAGAAAGAACAATCAAACTATTTTGCAATATTCAATTCTTGCTGTACATTGACTAATATCTCAATCAATTTTCTAAACAAATAGTCCATTGAAACGGGAACTTGTTCAGCACTTATTTGATTAATTTTGTTCTCGAAACCCACATAATTATATCGAATTCATTATAGAATTACGATTTTTGGGTGACATTGAACGCCTTTAACAAAAATTTCTCGACTCAGAAATATGTATATAGTAGTAAAATTATAATTGACAAACACTATTATATAACAAGTCATAACATAATTTTTTATCAAACCAAAAAACCGTATGCTATAAATTTTATTTAATGACCATTTTCTTTGTTATTCGGGATGGTTATTTCTAAAAACAAAAACTATATACTATAAATAACTAAACTATAATATACTAGCAAAGCAATAATTTTAATACCTCTGGGTCATAATTTTGTCAGTCTTTTATTTTGTTTACATAGTAGATACAATATATAAATAAACAATAATAATGTATATTAGTTATATGACTAGGGGCAATAATTTTTCAATTGATATTGTTAAACATATATAAGTTTCAGCAATAAAGCTTTTTTATTTTTATAATTTTAAAATTAATATGACACCGCACGCAGCAATAATAATGAATTAGATATATAGAGAATAAAATGCCATATTTTTATATTCATAATAGCGAAAGTTCAATATCATGCATGAATTAAAATACATTATTATTATTAGTAAAAACAAAAATTAACCATTTAATTAAACACTGCATATATTTCCAACAATTTACACACGAAAATTAATATATATTTAAATTTTTGGACAATGTTATTCATTAAAATCTGTAAATTTTTCTATAGTATCTTATACCTAATAACTTTGTATAAAATTATTATGTAGCTTATGTACTTTCTACATAGATTCTTTTATATGTATTTTGTAATTTTTAAATAAATTGCTGACATGATTGTTTATTGTGTATGTAATAAATATATTATTTTTTGAAGACTAAAAGATTGAGAAAATCTGAAATATATGTTTTCAGTAAAATCTCAACACATTTTTTCTCAAGTTTTTCCATATCCAAAATGTTTTTCCATATCCCAAAAACTATATCCACCAAGATTCTTATGTTTACTATATAAAATACTTTAATGTCATACTAGGGTATTAAAACGATAAAAAGTTAAAAGAAAATTTTAATTTTTTGATTAAGTAAAACAAAAATGAATTGCAATTACAATTTTAAATCTGAAATAAAAATGGTTTTAAATTTAACGAATTCTTGATAAAATATTAAAAAAAAAATAAAAAAAAATTATAAAATTTATATTATCGATAAAACTATATATGACTTTTCTTTTTTTTACACATGCATAATCAGATATATAAATCTTTTACTATAAATTTTCTTTAACAAAAATACTAGAAACATTAAATTTATATTTTTTATTTTTTTTTTACTTCTTCAAACTAGTATACTATTATATAGTAGAGATTTTCATTCATAAAAAATAAATTTTTATAAGTTTGCAATAAATTATTATATGAACATTGTGTTGAGGATTATTCTTTTCAAAACGAATTTAAAATATTTAATTTATGATAATGCATAAAATTTTCTGGTTTTTTTTTTTTATTTCATATTCATATTATTTTATGCAAATTTAAAGATATTTATATGTGCACTATACGTACACAAGATTGTTCTTTGTAAATATCTCATGTTAAATAATAATAATAATTTTTTTTTTTTTTTTTATGTATATGCTTTTAGAATATGAAATTTAACACGTGCTACCTTTTAAAAAATAATAATAAATTTAGATAATTTTGTATCCATCAATGCAACAACAAAAAAGAAAAGAAATTAATATCTAGTTATAATTTAATTTATTTTCTGTATTTTTTTATGAATATAAATAAGAATAGGTATTTATTTCATATTTTTTCAGTAAACTAGGAATCTAAAGCTTAATAATGAATTCACCTACTATGTATCCTTCATCTATACTGTCTATACAATTTTCATTAGATTCCAACCGTTAATTTAATTTATGATCTTTTATGATCAAAGAAAGTAGAAAATACTTCGAAAACATTCTGACTAATATAGAATTTAAAAATTTGAGCATAAAACTGAACATAAAACTGAGAATAAAACTGAACATAAAACACAAAAAAAAATTACATTTTACTTCATTTTGTACTAAAATTGATTTTAAAATGCGAAAAAAAAAAAAAATGTCAATCCTATATTAAAGGCATCGAATTGATTATGTGTATCCGTGATGACAGTTTTCATCAGTCATCAGACACGAAAAAATAAATTACCTATGTATGATAACGAATTTTATACTTGTCGTCGTCGTCGTCGACAATTTAATGAGAATTGAAAAATAAATTGTGTTTTCAATGAAAGAAAATTATTTTTCTGTTCAATTTTCGTTTCTTGTTTTTTTTTTATGTTTAATAAACTAAAAGTTAAATTAAACTTGAACATTTTTATTGCAACCTGAGCTTTTAGGCTTTTTTTTATTAATTTTTTATTATTTTTTCTCATTCTCTGTGTGTATACATTATATTCAAAAGAATATAAAATTTTTTTTTTATTTTCTTTAATTTTTTTTTTTTACCCGCTTTTCACATGAAGTTTTAACAGAAAATTATATGTAAAGAATCTGAAGGACTTCTTTTCAATTTTCCACTTCATCAACTTCTGTTGACATCAATAGAAAAAAAAAAAATTGAAAAACGAAAGAAAAAAAAAATACCAAACTGAAAATAAACTAATTTTTCTATTTCTCATCTGGTTTTTTTTTTTAATTTTTCCTTTTTTTTTTTTTAATTTCCTTCTTTTTTTTTGAATTCAAATCAAATTTCAAATACATAAGGCATAAGGTTAAGGAAAAATAAAAAATTTTTGGAATGAATATAGCCTTAACAAAATTTGATTTTTAGTTGTATGAAAATAATAAAAAAAAAAAAAACTAATTCCAAACTTTTCTTCTGGAAAAAATAAGTATAAAACCACAATAATAATGTTCCAATGTATACGTTTTTTTTTTTGCAGACTGTAGAGCTGAATGTATATCCTTAATGGAATTTTAGTGATGCTGAATGAATAAGTAAATAATTCACGCGTATTCATATAAAAACTAAAAATTTTGAATACTTCAATTTAACAAATTGTTTTCTGCTTTGGTTATATTAATGATGAATAAAATCGGAGAATTTTATAAAGCTACTTTAAGAACAATTTTGGCATTAAATGAAAAACATTTTTAATACATAATATATTTCATTCAAAATCAAATTAAGTGGCAGCTTTAACCTAGCTTTTACAACTAAGAATTCACCTTTTTTGTTATATAATTATTTTTCTTGTTTATAATATGAGATATTTTTAGGAAAAATTTAAAAACCTGATTAATGTTTTTTTATTTTATAAAAATAAAATTAGTAAAAAACGATTTTTCAAAAAAATTGAGCACAAGCCGCATGAAAAAGTAGAAAAAAAAAAAGTAGAGGTGGACTCAGATTTTTTGATTGTGAAGTAAGTGATTTCATTCATGAAGAGAAAGAATATTCAAGAGAAATGTCCCAATCAAAAAATCTGAGTCCACCTTTGTGTGTGAAGAAAAAGTTGTTTTCTACTTTTTCATGCGGCTTGTCCTCAGTTTTTTTGAAAACTCGTTTTTTACTTATTTATTATTTTCTGCCTTTTTCAAGTTAACTAAATTGTTATTACAAATTTTCATCGATTTTTCATGCAATTTTTCATGATTGTTGAAGATTTATCAATAATCATATCGATGAAAATTTTTACGATGATTTTCCCGCTTTTCCGGGTTTTCCATCGAGTTTTCCAGAAAAGCAACTTTATGCAACTCATTTCGCTCTACAACTTTGTCTGAGGTTGCAAAACGCTCAAACGCTTCCTTGGTCGGAAAAACTCCGGAAAAGCGTTTTACATGAATTTTCTTCGATTTTTTCTGCAAGTTTTCACCATTGCCGGAGAGAAAGTAATGATGCCAGTTGATAATGAACTTAATCCTGCATAATTTAGAAAACTCTTTTAACGGAAAATTTTCCGGAAAAATCGGAAAATTCCGGAAAAAATTTTCGGAAAAATCGGAAATCTTTGCATTTTTCTGAAACGGAATTATCACTAATCAAATTTCTACCAAATTTTCAAATAATTTTCCTGATTTTCCGGCTTTTCCATGGAAATTTCCTGTTCAAATTTTGATAGATTCAATTGTCGCGCGACATGAACCTGTGTGCCAAATTTCAACTCGCTGTGATGACAAAAAGTGGGTCTACGAGAGTGTCGAAAATAGTAAAGAAATATATAAATAAGTAAATAAATAAATAAACAGACAAATTCGTGTACGAATTAATAAGAATTGTGTCCTCAAAAAAATATAATTTAATTTTCAAATAGTTTCCATTTTTGTTTCTTTTATAATTCAAAATTTAATGTAGCTGGTCGCCTGGTTATTATACCTAAAATTTTCATTTGATTTAAACTTTCAGTTTTTAATTCAAAATTTAATGACAATAGAAAAAAATCAGATTAAACTGGGAATAGTTAAATTTACGATTTTTATTTGAATACCTGAAGTTTAAACTTAAAAAATTATATAGCTTAAACAAATATGCGTAGATTGTCAATAACATAAAATAAAAATCAACATAAAACATTTACATACATTTTAAAGTTACTAAAAAGCCAGGATAATTTTTACAAAGAAAAAAAGGATACAAAAAGCATATAATAAAAAGTTAAATAATACAAAGAAAATAATATTAAAAGATATTTAAACAGATCCTTTTTTTTCCTTATCAACGGGAAATGGAAACCAGAAAAACCACCTTATCAAAACATTTTTATTTTTCATTTTCATTTTTTCATTTTTATTTTTAAGATACAGAAATTTTCCAAGCAAACTCAATATATATATATATTTCTTTTCATTTTTTTTTTCATCTTCATATCTTCTATTATTCTTCTAAGAAAAGAATATAACACTCTTGTTTACGCAAATAAATAAATCATTAAACATCTTTTGGGTTCACATACATACATATACTTTTTTTCTTCTGCATGTTGTTTTTCTTTAACAAATAACAAAATAAACAAGAATAATAAAAAAAAATTATATAAGAAAAATACTTCAAAAATGTAGGGAAAAAAAAGAAGAAAATTCTCTAGAGAAATTGTTTCACATTTTTCACGTTCTATTTAAAAAATAATAATCAAAAGCGAAATAAAGCATACAATCATAATCTTAAAATAAAAATTAAAAAAATAATAATAATAATAATATGCAAAATCTAGATTCTATATTATATTCTAATTCAAGATTCATTTAAAAAAATTTTATTGAAATATTTCCTTTTTAATAACAGGAAATTATTTAACAGGCCTTTTAAGTGTTATTTTCATATTTTAATAACAATCATTCATTCAATCCGTAATACTAAATTAATGAAATTAAGTCTTTCTGTTTAACTTTTAAATAACTTTTTGAAATAAAAATTATTCTACTTAAATAGTTCCGATCCTTGACCAGTTGAGAGCTTTAACTGCGAAATCAGGAATCGTTGAATATCATTTGTAGATTGAACAAAATTTCACATATTTAAGCATTAATTCGATCAAAATCGGCAGAGTAGTTTAAAAGTTATAAGATACAGACATTTTTGATGCATTTACACCGGTTTACATAGAGAATATAAACTATTGTAACATTATAAATATCACTTACTTTGAAATTCAATTTAATATTTCATAGAATTTTGTAGAGCGGACTATTAAAACCTTAATTGCATGTTATATGATTTTCATAGAATTTGAATTTTAATTTAAAAAAAAAAATATTCAAAATGAAACTCAATGATGTGAATGGAAAACTGACATTTACGTAAATACAAAAAAAAATAAAATAAAAAATCTAATAAAATATACAATTCCCAACTTTTTGTTGAATAAAAATTGAAGTTAAGGTAAAATCATAATAAAAAAAAAATTTACCTGCAAAATGAAAATATTATAACAAAATCTTTTTTAAATCGGATTGTATGAAAAATATTGAATTTATTTTCCATACCAAAAAAAAAAACAAATTAAACTACACATATATTCATATATATGAGAAATTTTTTTTATAAAACAAATAATTTTAATATATATTTTCTTTTGGCAACAAGGGATTTGAAAGATATAAATACATACATATATGCAAAAAAAAAAATACATATTAGAAAAAAATCAAACTAAAAAAAACCGTATTGCTGGATTAAAAGTCAAAAATCCTTTACAACTAAACTATATTATAAAATTTTATATTCCGTTTGAAAAATAGAAAGATTTATATATTTAAATTTCAGAAGAAAAAAAAAGCATAAAATAAAATTTTACTCATGGGATTGAAAAATCTACTTTGAAAATTGGTTTTATCAATTATAGAAAATTTTTCAAATAATTAGGAAAAATTAGAATTTATAAATTTTATTATTAAAAATATAATAATACTTTATTTTCTAAGTATTTATGTATATAAAATGAAATTCAATAGGGAATCACTTCACTTAAACAAAATAAAAGATTAGTTATTTATATACTCTTCTGAAATTCTAGATGAAATCAAATCTATATGAAAATGAGATTTAGATTGAATCTAGATTGAATCTAAAAGAAAAACAAAATTTTTAGTATACGATTTATAATTTTTATTTTTCAGTATTTTTAATCTGTTTCGATGTTGGGTATACGAAGAAAAATATAACTATAGAAAATAATTATACCTTGACACTTGACACCTATTTTAATTGTAATATATACTTTACCAGTTAATTGATTTCAATGAAATTCAAAGAAACATTATAGATTATAAATTTTAAAATTTATAGTTAATAATAATAATTTTTTAAAATATTTTGAAAATAAATTCTAAAAAATTTTACTTTTTTCCTGCTTTTTTTTTACTATAATTCTTCAATAAACTTAAAGTAACTATATATAATTATAGTGGAAACATTTGTGGAAAGCAAAAATTCTCTACATAATTCCAATTTAATGATTCTATTTATGTAACATATGATGCATAAAATTGTTTATATATATTTATTTAACCTGTACGTACATTACATAGAAATTATAAATTTTCTCATAACAATTACAGAAATAAAATAAAACTTTCTTGTTAAAAAAAATATATATATGTATATATATTTTATAAAAACTTACCAATTAAGTAAGTTATGCCAGAAGAAGTGAAGCTATTAGTTTCTAAAGAAAAATATTATTTTAATAATGTTTAAAAAATATGAAACTAATTGCTCAAAAAAGATTAAATAAGTATTTATTGCTATATTTATTTATTGCTATATAATGTTATGTATATACACTTGCAATATACATGTACATTTACATTTGCGTGTACATAATTAATTACAATGTACATATTGATCAGAGAAAATATTATATAAAAAGAAAAAAATAATAATTACACGTTTTATATATTTTTATATATATTTATTAATAATCATATCCATATAAGGAATACTAGGAATAATAGGAAGATTGAGAGGTTTTTCTCTTTTGCGATCTGGATATTTACTCTGGAGAATATTATAAATAGTATTAGTTATATATAAATAAAATCCTCTTTCAGGACTATGTATCTTCAATATTTGTTAATAAACTTTAAGATACAAAAAAAAAAATAAATAAACAAAGTTTTGGTTACCATCCATTTATAAAGAATTCTATTTCTGGCTAGCCACAAATATTTATTCTGAATATGTTATCATTTTATTTTAATTTCATCAAATTAATAAAAAAAACATATTTTTAATATGAATTATATAATTTTTGCAATTTACTTATTTATTTAAAGTTTCAAAATAATAAATTAATATGTTTTGTTTTTCAAGTCTTCCTAACTTAATGAATAGCAAAAATATAAACGAAATTTAATAAATTACCACATAATTTACGGCAAATTTATTTTCCCATGTTTCAAAAATAAATTTTAAATTTCAAAGAAAGAAAACAGCATAAAAACAATTTTTTTTTTTCTGGTTAACATAAAATTATTTTTACTTTTGTTTAAAAACAGCATACATTGTACTTTACGCGTACATATGTATACATACAATATATTCAACATTATGTACGTGAATGAGTATATGAAATAAATATTATTACCGCAAATTTTTGGTTAAGCTTGAAAAATAGCGGCACACATCTTTCACACGTTTTATTTATAAATTTTCACAGATTTTTATATACATTCATTTTCCATACCATTCAGCGCGCACATAAAAAAAAAATACCTGAAAATAGTTTTTATGTTTTCATACATTTAGTGAGAGATTAATATGTTGTTACTTTAGGGAAACGTGCATTATTACGTAAGCAGTTGTATTTATGATTAATTGCTGACTCACATAATTCACTTTGGACAAGATATAGGTATTTTATCGAAAATTTCATAAAAAATACTTATATAAAAAACAAAAGAAAATCGATTAGTAGAAAAATAAAATGAAATTTAATTTCTTTAATTTAAAAGATCCGGCATTTATAAGGTTTTCTTAAGTAATCTTAAGTAATTAACAAAAAGGTATATAAAATAAAACAGAAAATTTAAATCCTAATTGTTGAATTTATAAGATCAAACATTTATAAGGTTTTCTTACGTATTATCAATATTCTATTGCAAATAAATGTAAAATTTTATACATAACGACTCATTATGTTATCTATTTTTTTTTTTTTATGAAAACAGAAATTAATTCATTAAATCAGTATTTTTTTTTAATCTATGCAACATAAAAGAAAACCTTAAATAGTATAAATTTCTTGTACTAATATAATTCAACATTTTATTCAACATCTTATTCAACAATTTTCTTGTTTTTATATTCAGAATAAAAAAGAAACATAATTGCCTACATTCATTCACAGAAAAAATAATAAAATAATTACAACATAAATGTAATATTATACATATTACATATTTTAATTACTCCTCGTATTTCCATATATACATATATTTTTTTTTTTATTATTCTCTTATTCTCTTCTTATATACAAGTAGAATAACGAATAAAAATCTTAATTGCAGGTTTCATCACCGATTAAATTAAAATCAAGTGAAAATAGTTGTAATGGGACCACCACAACAAATTCCATAATTAGAAATAGAAAGAAAGGATATTCGAATAAGGAAATTAATTTTGAGGTAAATAATAATTATATAATTTTTAGTATTTTTCACTCGATTATCAAATTGAATTAATACAAAATATTCGAATGACATATTACGAAAATTCTTAATTGTCACTTCCACCACAACAAATTCCATAATTAGAAATAGAAAGAAAGGATATTCGAATAAGGAAATTAATTTTGAGGTAAATAATAATTATATAATTTTTAGTATTTTTCACTCGATTATCAAATTGAATTAATACAAAATATTCGAATGACATATTACGAAAATTCTTAATTGTCACTTCTTTTATTACTTTTTAAACTTGAAAAACATTAATTATTATAATTTAGTAATCTATTATTATTATGAATCGTTACCGTCTCATCGTTATCATATGACACTACTAATTTAGTATTTAGTATGTCTGAAAAAACAATAATGAAGTGGAAATGTTAAAATTAATTAATTGCAGAACATTAAACCTTTCATAAATTTCTAATAAATACCTTGATACTTAACCTTTACAAATTCTATTATAAATATACTTTAAAAATTTATTAACACTATAAACGCCATAATTATTTTGTACCTATATCCATATGACATTTCTCTGATCATTAACTTCACAAAAGATGAATTTCTATCACGTACAATAACGTGACCAAAAATGATAAATAGTATAAATTTAACTATGTTGTATTATTGATTCATGGAAAATTATCTTTGAATAAATAACACACAGGTATCCTAACTTTAAACATTATTTTTGTTTTCTATAGAATTTGGTGAAAGGATAAACATAACAAAATGAAAAAAATAAAATAAAAACGAATGAACTAAAGTATTTTTCAATAACCAGATATATAATAGTTATGGTACAATTCCATGGCTATTATTTTTTTGTTATTTTGTTATTTTGTATAATGTTTAACTATTATAATATTGTAAATAATTTTACATTGTGGTTTTCCTTGATTTTTATACAATGAAATAAAATTATTAATATATACTTTTATCTAGAATTTAAAAAATAATAATATATACTTTTATCTAGAATTTAAAATAAAAAAAAATATTTTATTTTATTCAGAATTTTCAGTTTTTATAAAATTTTAAAAAAAAATCTAACAATAAGAAACCTTGTTTATAGTTTCTGAGAAATTTGCTTTATCATTTTTTATCATTCATTATTATTATTATTAAAAATAAAAAATTTGTTATTAATGAAACCAACAATAATACATATAGATAAATTTTTCCCATCACTGCTGTGAAATATTCATATAACTACTAATCATTAAAATCAAGAAAATGAAATAATTTGATTCGAGCTCGAGTGTATTATTAAAGAACTATTTTTCAATAAATTTATGCAATAATATATTTTTTTTTTTTCTTGAATAATAAAATATTCTAGAAGTGCATTGGTTTTTTTTAATTATTTTCAAAAAAAAAACTAGAGTAATTGGTGAATTTATTAATATAATAATAAAATATAGAACGTATCTACATTATATACATATTACATATGAAATACATCTATAATTGTATAACAAAAATCTTTATTCAAGATAAAAAGAAAGTAAAACGAACTACACATATACAAGATATCCTTTTCTTTTGCATGAATGAATGCAATTTCAAAAAAATTATCTGAATACTCATAGTTATCTCTTGCTATGCTTGATATTTTAACATTTATTATTACTATTATATTATCCCCCAGTATAAGAAATAACTAATATTCCATATATATACTTCATATCTAACATAATTTTACTTACAATTTTAAAATTATTATTCTCTTCGGAATTGCTTATCAGTAATTTCAAAATTTCCTTTAGAGATAAAAAAAAAATTTCTTATGACATTCATTAATTTTTTCTTATATAAAATTTAATGAGAATCTATTTATCTTAGCTGTGTATATTTACATAAGAAGAAATCACGAATATAATATTATCATAATCTATGGTTTTGTTTGACAGTACAGTAATAATGCACATAAATTTTATTATAATTTCTTCTTTTTTTTTTTTATTTCTTGAATGAAATAAATTTTTTTTTTTTTTTTTGGAAAATAATATACATTTAAAAAGTATATATTTTTAAGAGATGAAATTTCGAATAAAATTTTATATTCGAGAATATTATTAGAATAAATTATGCATAAATTTTAATGCAATCATAAGTATAACATTTATATATATTATATTTTTGTCTTTATTCAGGTTTTCATTTTGCAATACATATATATAAATTTTTTTTAATGATTTAATCGATATAGAGTTTTTGATTCGAAAAATTGTTTTTTTTTTTTTCTATTCAATGAACTTTAATTTTTGTATTTTAATTTATTTAATAGTTTAGTTGTAGTCATTATTTTGATATAAGTAAAAAAGTTCTGACTTTCGCTTAAAAAAGTAATAAATCTGAATAATGGACAATTTGACTATAATGTGTTTTATGAAGATGTTCAAATATTGCAGGGAATTTAAAAAAGTAGCTTCAATTAAAAATTTTGTAATGTGTCTTCTTAAAATAAGTCATTTAAAATAATAGTAATAAGAAACAGAAAATTTCAAGATATTCCAGTTCTGCACTGTGCGAAACAGCTAGAATGAAAACTGAAAGCTTAGGAAACCAATGTTTTGTCTTAAAAAATTTAGAAAAAGAAAATTAAGCTTATTTGGGTAATTAACAAAATTAAGTAAAAAAAAATTGATGGAACTTAAACGCCTTGTTATTATAACCTACCTAAACCTATAGTTATTGTAGCTTAAAAGTTGAATTACAATTTCAAAACTGTAGGCAAAACAATTATGTACATATAAAATACTTAAAGCGTATAATAACGATTTACATATGTTAAAAGAAAAAAATCCCTTGGGAAATTTGAAGCACAAATTAAAACAATATATATACGACATGAAATTGAGTAGTTATTTTTTTTTTTGTCATGTATTGGCAATATGGCATTGACAATGCAATTATTAAAATATATAATATTCCTTGTAGATAAATTTTACGATGTCGTTAAAAAATTTTTCAATACATATTATACAAAAAAAAAATTACATTAATATTTTATTAACAAATTTATGTATATAATATTCAATTACATTTATATAGATTTCTTGCTTACAGTACAGTTCCAAACTTTAAAAAAAAAATATGCAAGATTGACATATACATAATTTAAATTTGATACCTTTGTTTAATCTTATATCGTATATGTATGTTTTTATATACATACTTGTTTCAATATTATATTTTATAGGAGCACATATCATAATATCGATTCTAATTTAACGATAATCGAAAGCATTTCTTAAATTATTAATTAGTTTTAATAAAAACTAGAAATTCGTTTCTTGAATTAAAATTGCAGATGTAACATAATACAATACGAAAATTAAAATAATATGTTTTTGTTTTATTTTTTAATTTCTGTTTACAGAATTCAGTTCTTGGGAGTGGTGGATTAATGTATGTAAATGGTAAAATTGTTTCTGGACCACTTGATTCATTAGTTGAAATTCTTGTGCCTAAAACAGTGGATGAATTAGATAAGGTTTGTTTATATTTAACAACACTATATTTACAAAGTCAAAAATTTTTTAATTAAATCAAAATTCAAATGTTTTTCTTCTCCCTTGTTTTTTTTGTATAGGAATTTATATTTTCATTTTTATTATCATCACGTTTATTTATACGACCGCATGAATTACTTGGAAAACTTTTATCCTCTGTACCTGAAAATGAATCTCTTAGTCCGTTAGTTGGTTTATTAGGTATATGGACAAATAAATTTCCCTATGATTTTCGTGATGAAAGGATAATGAATCATGTTAAACATATCGTTGCTAGGTAAGTTTTGTTTTCAAAAAAAAAAAATATTTATTTTGAATCCTTAAAGCAAATATAAATAATAAAATTTCAACAAAATTATGTGCTTTATGTACATATAAATTTATAATACTGAAATTAACTAAAATTTCAATCAATTAAAAGATTTTCCCTCAATTATACGATGTTATGATTTTACAAAGTTTATTGTAGCATAAGAAAATTGAAAATTAAATTGTACAAAATTTTTGATTGTCAAGAATTAAAACTTTAGAAATCCAATTATATTCAAGAATACATTTATTAATTATATAGAATAAAAAGGATTTCATATATAAAATTTACATTAATCATATGCATTCGTTCAGTGCCAAGTTTCCATATATTCATACCTATTCGTAAATTGGATATATACCATTCGTTCAATATACTTTTAAGAAATTATTGGCCATAGTTCAATTTATCAATTTAACATTTTCATAATATTTTTCATTACTTAACATTTCACCAGTAAGCCAATATATACAACATTTTGATCCAATTTTAACACAAAAATATTTATAAGTTTGTTAGTCTTAAATTCTTAAAATATGGAAATACCTATCGTCGTCGCCTTATCATCGCATTTGCATATACGTATTTTAAATATTAATTTCTCATTTCCAGATGTTCGAATACAGGTTTAGAGGAATTAGTTTCTGAAATGTTGAGTGCCTTGTTAAATCGTTTGACTGACTTAGAAAAACATGAACAAGACTTACGTGCATCTCAAAATGGAGAAAAGGTACATAATGTTTTTTGGCTTTTAGCATAACAAACAAAAAAACCTCATTAACTGTTTACGTTTTCAGAATGATTGGATTCAATCTCCAACTCCATCACAATTTGCACAAATTTTGTGTAGAGCTGAAAGAAAATTAGCAAAACATATTGGTCCTGAAGAATTTCTGCAATGCAATAATAATGTTATATTAGATAAACAGGTATATAATTATGTTATTCAATTATTTATTAACTGTTATTGAATTAAATTTGGATCAATTATTAGGAAAGCAAAGAATGGGCATACTTATATATGCCATATATTTGTTGTTGATTAAATTCAAAGTATACTGAATGCTCATTATAACAAAAATATTGTAATAAAATATAAAATTAATTATTAAAAAAAATTTAATTAAAATTGTGAATACATATGATTATTCGGATATATTCAATACATATACATTGAAAAGAAATCTTTACAATAGTTGCCTTGAATTGATGTTTCGAATAAATATATAAAACCTATAAATGTATATACATTATGATAATACACACGATATATAAATATAAATATGAAATGAAAACAATAAAGCATGTCCAAGTTCCATTAAATTTCATAAATTAATTGCATAATGGTTTTATAATAATTTCCCATCAGAATTATAATTTTCATAACCATTATAATAATAATAATAATAATAATAATAATAATAATAATAATAATAATAATAATAAGGGCTTTCAATTTTTTTTTTATAAGAATTTATATATATATATATATATATATATATATATATATATATATATATATATATATATATATATAGAACAATATTTATTTTTTACATCATCTTGTCAAAAGTTATTATATATGGTGAAGACACAATGTTGAATTATATTAAATAATACAAAATAATGATTAAAATGTCGTTCAACTTCGATAAAGTTAAATCGTATTTTGTATACAGCTCTCGTCCAGCGAATATTTTTAGAATATTGTTGTTCTTAAATAAAAAATTACATCACATTTTCACTTATTTTCTTTAAATGGCAAGTATTAATTACTACCAGACAGTATATTATACTAAAATAAATTGCACACAGAGACAGTTCACAAGTATTTTTATTTATTTTGTAAATAAGTATTATAGATTTTTTAAGTTTTCAAAATGCAAAAAAAAAAAAGGGATAAATAAAAAATGTTGTTGCCTTTTGAAGAAGTTAAAAAACTTTTTCCAAATTTTAAATTTAAAAAGAAATAAAAATTTGTTTTTCAACTTTAAAATGTCAAATTTTGTACTAAAGTCATTTCAATTATTTATTTATAATGCCTCTAACTGTATAGATAACCTAATCTAAACTTTTTTTTACACATATATACATTGAAACTTGTTATCGTTCCTGGATATAAAAAAAAAACAATTTTTCTTCTTTTTTTTTGTCAAAATAGCAAACTAAGTACTTTTATTTTTCCAAAAAAAAAAATAAAAAATATTCATATATGAATAATGAATTTTTTTTTTTTTTTTTTGATAAAAATTTGTTGTTCACAATGTTTTTTTTTTCTTTTTGTATACACTGCCATGAAACTTTACCATAAACTTTGAACTGTCACAAAACTTTTAAGATTCTGTTGTAAAGTTACAATATTTTTGAAAAAAAAAAAAGTTTCAAATTAAAATTTCGATACAAACATCGCAATAACTCATTCGTATGCTTTTGGGTTTCTTGAATGAATATTTAAATTGAAAAAAAGTTGGAGGGCAATTTTTTAAGTATAAAAGTTGTCGGGGGTTAAAAGCGGAAATTAATTATACACAAAATTGGTGATTCTAAAAATAATAAATTTTTTTTTTATCATTTAAGTTTTAACGCATTAAAATTCATTAATTATATCATTATTTACAATGCAATTATATTTAATGCAATTCGAATACATAAAACAATTTTTTTTAATTATATACATTGCTAAAGTTGTGGACAAACTCACTACTATAAAACGCGCGGCTCCTTAGGAAGTCGTGAGGCTGCTGGAACCCTGATAATCTCCCAAAAACATTGAAAAAACATTGAAATTTATCTTCAATTGCTTGGGGTAGCTTAGAAGAGGAATTAAATCTGACATTAGACTTCTACATCTGAAAAAACTTTATTCCTTGCTGTACACATTCCAAACCATAAAAAAGAAGTGGGTTTCATGAAAAAAGGAGTGAAAAAAGGGGTGAATGGGGTATTATAGAATTTTTGATAAGAGAGAACATCGAAAATTCGCAAAAGAAAGTTTAATTAATTTTCCGACAACATAAATATTGTGATACAAAATCAATTATTTATCAAAAAATAAACTTCATTCTTTTACAACCAAAATTTTGGAGCAAAATATTCAAAATATTTATAGAGCTTGGTATTAAATAAAAAAATCTCTCTTTTTTTTAATTTTTGACATTTTCTTTTAAATATACTAAATGATGTTGTGTTTGTTTAGTCCACTATTGTGTTGTGACTATTATGACCATAGTTTATTAACATAAATTTTTTTTTATTTTACTCTTTTTAGCCTTACTCTTAATAATGTAATAATAAAAATCATATATAAATGATCAAAACTTTTGCGATTGACACTAATTTGGAAATTATTCAAAGTATATACACACTATTTCAGTGCAACTATTTTTCTATGCTAAATTATGAAAAAGACACGGTACAGAAACGAACTATGAACATATTTTTTTACTTTTTTTTTTCAGTCTAAAAGTTGAAGTTTTCAAACAAAGTTGAAATAAGGAGCAAAAAAATGAAAAGCTTGAAGAATAAGAAAATCGTATCATTAATAAATTGCATTTTGCATTGAAGTAGCAATAATAAAAAAAAAAAAAACACAGCATAAAATATTTTTGAAAGACTCTAACAAGAAAGAATTTCATTTTTCTGGTTTCCTTTTTTTTTCTTCTTATTTTTATTTTAACAACAGTTTTTAAGTTTACCTCAAAATTACCTTGCTTAGCAAACGAAAAAAAAAAAGCCAAAACCATGAGAAATGAGTGAAGGAAGTTCGAAATAAAAAACGTATATTTTCAAAAAAATTTTATACTATTTATGTTAAAAGTAAAAAAAGTTAAAAAAATGAAGAAAATTATTTTCTTTAACAAACTTTTTCTATCATATTTTTCTTCTCACAAGTTATAAAAGTATATTTTCTGTTATAAAACATAAAAAGAAAACTATATACATACACCTTAAAATAAATAACACAAAAAACATATTACTCAAAATGTATAATTCTTCATATAAAATATAAATTTTTTTTTTTTTTCAACAAATTTCCTCAAAAACTTATTTCATTTTTCAACAGAAAAATAACTTTTCGCGCGGGGAAAACAATATAAAACCGAATGAAAAATAATAATAAAAATAAAAAAAAATTTAGAAGACTAATGATTCTGTAGAAATGTATTATACACAATTTATTTTTTTATCCATGACATTTTAAAAACTATCTAACAACTATAAAAAAAAAAAACTTAATTATTTTTAAACAAAGATAGTTTTATAAACAAAATAAAATTTATTAATGTTTTCCATAATATTATTCTTATGTTTTTTTTTTGTCTAGTTCATGCAATAATGAGTGAAAAACAAAGCTTTGCAAAAGGAAAACTTCAAAATAAAAAAAATTCGTGACATAATATTATAAATTTTTTATTGCATTGAAAAATTATTAATGCGACATATTTTTCATAAAATCAAAATATCTGATCTATTCTCACTACTGGTACAAATTTTCTGAATTAAACCTAAATATTTTTGATTTGGACCAATTTATATGAAAATAATTCCGAATATTAAAGATTTCCTTGTATTTAACACCCCCAATTTAATCTTCCAAGAAGAATATTATTTTCTTAATTTTCAGATTTTCAAGAATTTATACTTCTTTCGCCTCCTATATGGCAAAGTAAATTAAAACCAAATTTTTTAATTTATTTCATTTCCTAACAAATATAATATAATTCTGCAAAAAAAAAGTCAACAACCACTTTCAAAATTTTCAAGAGCTATGTTAACATTATTAATTTAAGAAAATTACATAAAATAGTAAAATAGTGATAAATATTCCTGAAAACTAACTATACAAAATTTCACATTTTTCTTCTAGATTTTCTAGATTTTATAATAAAAAATTAAAAAAAAACAAAAAATGGTTTTTATATTAAAATTTATGTTTAACTTTTGTTTTTGTTTTTTTTTTTTTTTTTTTCGGTAAAATGAAAAAAGAAATTAGTGTAACAAGCATGAAACAAGTACCTAGTTGTAATATAACATTAATGCACAAATTATGTATTCATGTTACATTGCATATTATATATTGTAAATTTTATCTATGTAGGTAAAACTAAAATTAAAACAATTAAAAATGTAGCAAAAGTTTTACATAAAATAATTAAAAAATAAAATAAAAATAAAAGATTTTCATCATAATTTAATTAAAATACTTAATAATTTATGTAAATGGGGTTTATGTGAAAAAATTCAAAATATCTAGAAATAGACTGTAGTTATTTATTTCAATTTTTGTCATTGAATTTAAAGTTTGCTAAAATGTGAACATAAGGTTTTTTTTGAAAATTAGAATTGTAAACAATTTTTGTTGTCACTTTATATATATTTTTAGTTGTCATACAAAATTCTGAAATTTTTTTTAAGATTCTTTTTGCCAGATCTAAATTTAATTTGATAATCAGCGGCAATGATGATGTTTTTAATCTTCTAGCCTTGCTTTAACTTTCAGAATTAAAGAACATAAAATTATTTTCAAATTAAAGCTTTAAAATTTATATCTATACGTAGATATACTATATACAAAAATATTCATTTCACCTTCAAAAAATAATATTCATAACGAAATATAACTAATTCATAATTCTTGCAAACATTTCATGACATAAAATTAATAAATCTCTGGTTCTTATAAAATAAAGCTCTGTGAAAAAGAATGTATTAAAATTTTTTTATTTCATGTTTAATTCCCATCGATCAGAATTTGCTATAAAAAAAAAATAGTAATAAAAATGGGGAAAAAAGTAGAAAAATTGAATCTTTTATAAAATCCCTGAGAAAGAATTTTATTCCTTAAAAATATAATATATGGAAGAATCTATAGTTTTTTTTTGTTTATTCTACACGTATCTCATGACTTTTATATACATATTCAAGAGTAAAAGCAACCTGAAATCCTTCAAATAATTCAATATACTTTTTAAATTGAATCGAACAAAAAAAAACGTATTTTTGTTTGATTGAAAAACTATTTTTTCTTAAGTTGAGATTCACATTTGAAAGTTATTGAAAAAAAAAATAAGCTCTTTTTTCAAAAACCAAACTTTTGGAAACTTCAATTCCAGGGAATAGTTCTTAAATTTCAAACGATAAAAGAGTTTAAATTTCTTGTTTTAAATTCTCATTTTGTATTTAAAAAAAAAAAGCAGAAGAGTATGAAATGAATATTTATTTTATTTTTTTTGTGAATTAGAAACATAGATAACTTTCAATCAACAATAAATAAGGCCTGACAGAGCTCTGACAAAGCTCTAAAATATCCAACTATAAGTTTTCTTCCATATTAATTCAATACACATAAAAGATGAAGATAGAAATTTTTATTTTATGATTTTTATGAAAAAAAAATGTGAAAAAAGTTAAAATTTATTATTATGAAATCGAACATTAAATAAAAACAGCAAATAATAAAGCAAAACAAGAATTTTTTAATTCGTTTCCTCTTAAAAAAAACATTTTCAGTAAATATTTATGAAGTTTTTGCGTTTACACACGTATATTGGAAAGTTGAGCAAACATGTTTTTTTTTTTCGTAATTATTACTTACAACAAACATTATATAATCTTTACAAGCTATAGTGAACATTGTAAATTTATATTTTCTAAAATGTCACTGAATTTAAAGAAAAACTTTATAAGTTTTATGTATGCAATCAGCATTTTGGTATATCTTCATTTATATAGAACATTTTGTTTACAAAAAAACATTTCTTTTTTAAGATTAATGTGCATTATTGTGATAAATACATTTCTTCTTTTTTTTTTTTTTTGAAAAAAAAGACCATGTTCTCGAGAACTACGATTATTTAGAATAGAAATATTTTGTTTTCTTATAATACCGAGGGCAGATTTTACTGTATTAATTTCAAGTAATTTACTGTATAACTTTGCCCATATCTGATAAATTTATACTAAATAAATCTAAATTAGTAATTAATAAGGTAACCAGTATGACATACAGATAATTATTATATTTATTTAAAAATTGAGAAACCAGACTCAAATCGATTTTAGTTAATAAATTAATCAAATATTTAAAATTTTAATTTTTAGAATATTATATAAATATTTTTCATATGATTTAAAAATAATAGTATAATAGTACAGGCAAATTAAATCAAAAATCATCAAATAAACAAAAAAATTGCGAAGTATCTGCAACTTTCTATACTCATACACAAACACATTCTTTTGAAGAAACCGATGAGTCCCGAGCATTCAATAGTGTGCTCGAACCAGTATTTGACAATCAAGTTTTTTCAAATACTTTGTATGTATCTAAGCACGAAATAATTATGTTTAAACTGTTTAAAACTTAGGAGCAATGATGGATTTACAAATAGGCACTCTAAGCTCGAACGTCGGGCGGCAAATAATGGGCGGTAAAATTTCATAAAATTTTTTTTCGGCAATTGTATTATAATATAAAACTTTAAAAACCAAAATATATTTTTCGAGAAATCGATTTTATTCGAATAAAACAGCATTTTTCTGTTTATTTCAGCAATATTATTAATAGAAACAAAATTATAGTAATGCACCTTATTATTTAAGATCTTAAGATGCTAAATTTACCAAACTTGTCTATATTGATAGTAATTTACAAAAAAAAAAAATACAAAATAATATTATTTACGTGTGCTGCAAAGGGTCAAGCGTGGCCACTCCAGCACACTCTTTTTAGCTAGGGACTCCTTGGTTTCTTGAAATATATACATTTTCAAAGGTCTATAACAAGTTACAGCCACTTCGCAATTTTTTTGTTTATTTTGGACAATTTGCCTGTACTATAACCATATTTAGTTCAAATCTTCAAAAAAAATAAATACTTCTACCAGGATATCTTATTAATTTTTTTTATTTATTTTCTTATTGCAGAAAGAACAAAAAAAATCTCCATTTTTCAACAAAAAAGAAACCACAAAATTTATGCTGACTCTAGTTTTTCCTTTATTTTTTTTTTCCTTCAAAACATGTTCTGTTAAAGTTTTTTGACATAATTGAGCATAACCATTTTTCCGTAATTTTTCTTTGGTTTTGAATTCGGTTGAACAAAAGAAAAATTTCGTATACTAAAAATCGATTTCGAATGGAAAAGGAAAATTATCTTGACCGTTTATATGAAAAATAAATTTCAATAGAATAAATAATTTAATTTCTTAACTACTTTTCTAAGCATATTATTCATCAAGTGACCCCAGATCTGTTAATTTTCCAGTTCCCAGAGGTGTTATAAAGAAAACATTGTTCCTGGTATACATGCAATACATTCACAAGATTTTTTTTTTTATAAATTTAATCCTTTCATTTCTAATATAAATGAAAACAATCCTTCGTATACATAGCAGTGTAGTATGTAGTATGTTGAAGTGAAAAAAAAATTCATATCACATTCTAACGATTTTTCTAAAGAAACACTATTATGTTCATGTTGATGACGAGTCCAAGTATATAATCAAAGCATACATTGTGCAACATGCAAAAAAAAAAAAATCAACTAAATTAACTTCAGATAATTGATACAAAATACAAAAAAAAAACAATAGTTCAATAAAATGAATGGAAAAGCATTAAAAATCAAAAAAAAAACATTCTAACGAGATAATTGCACCACCATAGAGCATAAGAATGCACATATGCAGTTTTTCTCAAAACCTAAATAAATTTTGATTCCTTCTTTCCTAGGGGTTTCTTTTTCTTTTTTTTTGCCAATAAAATACCGATTCCCTGGAATTTTTTTCTTTTTGGCTTATTCAGAATTTTTTTTTGTGAAAATTTCAAAAGAAAAACAAAAAATTTTCTTTTATTTTTTAATTTTCTTCTTTTATGTTTTAATTTTTTTCTCTATTTTTTTTTTACATAATTCTAGTCAAAAGTAAAATGGGATCAACCTTCAACATCTGCTGGTCCACCTGGTACACAGGATCCAAAGAAAACGTGCAATTTAGAAACATATCTTGAATGGTCAGCTCGTTTACGTATATTTGTATGCAATGAAATTTTAAAGGTAAAAAAAAAATAAAAAAATAAAATCCAACATAAATTTTAACTAAAATAAAAATTTTGTTATTTTTTTTTTTTTTTGTTATAAAAGAATTTTAAGAATTTCCTTTTTTTTTTATTTTTAAATCTATGTATAAATAGAACATTATATATGTGTACCTTTATACATAGCAAAATAATATTGTTAACCATATTCATGTTTACGAAAAGATAAATAATCCTCTACTGGAAATTTTTGTGTTTACTTTTTGGTTTTGTAAATACAAATTCTCAATTAATAAATTCATTTGGTTTTTTTGAATATATACATATAATATATGTATATTTTATATATTGATACATACTGTTTGTCCACATTATATATATTTCATTGAATATTTTAACTGGTTGATAGTAATCAATTTTTAGACTAATCTAAATTTGTTTCGAGTTCAAGCAAACATACAATTTTGTAATAAATTTCAATACAGGTTTTCATTCGTTTGAATAATAATTTCGATCAGAATTAAAATGTTTGCAATTATGACAAAACATATTTCCAATAAATCAGAATAACTTTTTAAGATTTTTTTTTAATTTAATTTCAAATAAAATAAGAATTCTTTTTATATGAAGAATTTTTTGTTGAGGTGTGGTTAGCTTATGAAAATGGTTTCGAAGAAAATTGTTTTATTCAATTTTAATTGAAAAATTGTTTTATAACGAACTTTTTATGTAAAAAATGAAAATTTTCAATTTTTGTTCTTTTATTTCAGTTGAGTAAAAAACTTTAAGTTAAACAACCTGTGTTTTGTTATAAATATTCATTAAAATAATAAGAATCAAAATAATCGGAAATAAAATTTGTTTTTTATTTTTTTTTGTTTAATTCCTTAAGGTTCAGTTGAAATTTGTATAATAATATTAGTTCATTTGTATTTGTATTATTAGAATTAGTTACACATATTATTTATTTCTATGCCTAAGATTATTTCAATGTTCCATAAAAATCAAAGTTTAGAAATAATTTCGAAATTTTTTAAATACAATATTCATTATAAATTTTTTTTTATTCATACTTTATTGTACTTAGTATACATTACAATGAAGTGCACTTACTAATATTATATAGTATAATGTTTCAATAAACTTAAATTTCTATATAAAATAAATTTTATAAATAATATATGAATATACAAATTGATAATCTTCAATGACTTTTTCACATGACTAAGCTTTAGATATATTATTCTTGAAATAATTTTAATATAATTTTATTGTTTCAAAAATTTATTCACAGAAATATAATCTTCTCAATAAAACTTGAAGAAAATTTATATATACATATACTTAATATTAAATAATAAAATGATTATTCGTCAAAAATCATATACATATAATAGTGATGTCTTATCCATAAATTAAAATTTATTTGATGAGTTTTTGTTGATAATTAATATCGGATTAATAAAATGAATAGTTTTCTTTACAAAATTATCGCAAAGAAAAAATGCCAAAAACTAGTGCTTATATTTATCCCAAAATTATTCCACTGAATATAATTCCAAAAATTAAGTAAATTTATTTTTTTAAAGAATTTAAGCTTTTTTTATTTAACAATATTGAAGTCCTGGATGTTTTGCATGCATTTTCCGGAACACATTGTAATATAAGTATATGACATTATCAACTAAACCTATAAGCGAAAGTATCTTTAAATAATTTTTAATTATATAAAATGCAAAAGTAACTACATCTTAACACTATTTCAATATAATTTATAGTGAAATATAAATCGACTCAATTCGTTATGTTCTAAATAAAATATGTATAAATAATATTTTCTTTTCGAAATATATAAAAGAAGAACTGAAAATACCATTGAAAAGTTTTTGAATAAAAAATTGTGTTCTTATATACATTTACATTTTCTTAAATTATATATAATTTTAAATATAAATATTATACGCTTGAAAAACTTTAAAATATTTATGAAACCAAAAATTATTTGTAAAATAAAATAAACTTACCTATATACAAAAAAAAAATTTTTTTGGTATAATTTCTTTTTTTAAATTGAAGAAAATTTATAAATTGAACAATTTGCGTTGAAAATTCATAAAAAAAAATAATAAATATTTATTTCAATTCTGCTGCACACATTTGCGATTGAGAATTATAACTTTAGCAATTATCTATATAATATCGTTCAATCAAAATTAAGTTAATAATTTCTTTGGAAAATTTACAATTTTACATTCGAAATAGATAATAAACATGAATCATAATTGTTCAGAAATAATTTTTCATTTCCATTAATAGCGATTTTTAAATTAATGAATGAAATCCAAATATTTTTTTTTCTTAGTATGAGAAACTTAATTAAAATTTTATGAATACAAAAATCTATAAAATATTATAATCTGAACTCGCATTATAAATGTTTAATTAGAATTATATTTTAATAAAAAATTCAGAAGATTTTGTTGACATTGCTCACACATTCTACCTGACATTCTGAAAAATAATTGAAACTATTAGCTCTTCCGACGCTGCCAGTTAATGACAGCAATCACTAAAACAAAAATATATTTCTATAATTACCAAATATTAAACTATTTATTTATTTTTGGAGAAACATATGAGTTATATATATCTATTATTATAAAAACCAGTTTTCAGTTCCAAATTGTTCAGTAAAATCTACCCCTAATCTAACCCCTAACTACATATCAAACAAAAACTATAATAACTACTATCATAATAATTAAATTGCCTATATATTCTAAAGAATTCTATAAATTGATCAAATATTTATTTTGGTCATATATATAACAATTTGAATTTTAACTTTTCTGATTGATTTCATGAAAAATTAATTTTACGTAATCAAATAAAATAAAAAATAAAGTAAAATTTGTTATAAAACTTTATTTTCTTTTATACAAAAAAAAAACTTAAATTTAATAAATTTTAACAATATTCTTCAATTTTTGATGATTTTATTTTATTTTTTTTTTTTTTGAATTTTAATTAAACTTTTGTAAATGCATATCATATACACAAAAAATGAGTTAAATTTGGTTTTTTCTATATATACACAAAAATATGTGTATCAATGTTGTATATGTTGTACAGAAGAATATATAGAAAATTTATATCGGTGACCCTTTTTTTTTTTTTTTCATTCATTCATTAACATTTAAAATATTGTATTAATCAATATTAAAAGAAGAAAAATTTCATTCTACGATAAATAACGATAGATTTGTGAAAATACACACTTTAGTTAGAGCAAAAAAAAAAAGCAATTTATTTTTACTCTATGGACACCACAAAAGAATCAATTCTGATTGCAATATTTTCTTATTTTTTTTTTATTTTTCCTTCTTTTCAACAATATCCTTTCTAGTTTTTTTTATTTTTTCCTCTATGAAATGAATGTAATAGAATTTTTTCAATAGTGTGTTTTATTTTTTTCTAGTGCAATGGAATAAGAGATCGTAGTAAAATTGTTGAATTATGGAGTGGAGTTGCACAATATTGCCTTTTAGTAGGAAATTATAATAGCGCCACTTCTATTTTAGAATCATTAGAATCACCATCAATAGCTAGACTGAAAGTAACTGTAAGTATGATATATAAAAAAATAAAATCTATGTACATATTAAATTCTTTTTTTTTTTTTGCTTTTTAACAATACTATTAAATTTTACTGAAAAATACTTTATATATGGGAAATATTTATAGGAACACGAAATAACTATTTATATATATTTAAAAAAACTAAAGCTAAAACATTGGTTTAATGAAATGAAAATTTTTTATCGAATGTCTATTATATAACTTTTATCCATAATCACGATAAATAGTTAAAGAATAATGGATTAGGATTTTTTTTTTGTTGTTGAAAATCATGTGAAGAAATTTTCCCTATAAGCTACATGCTACATTTTATTAATCATTCATATATAGAACAGTCAGACTCAACGCATGGTCCGCGAGCCGCATACGGCACGTCAATCAGATGTGTGCGGCCTAAAAAACATAGTACATATTATTCAATTTTCAACAGCAAAATAATTTAAATAAACAAAATTTTGTGTGAAATATGAGAGTGTGGTCTGAAATGGATTTTAATGAATGGAATGGACTCATGTAGATTTATTCATTGGATTTGTTGCTTATCTAAGTCATTTGTGAAATGTATTTTTGGAATATTTAGTAAAACGTTGGATTTCACAGTGGAAGAAATTAAATAAGAAATTTTTTCAACAAGCAAATTCTTAAGCAATCAATTTTTTGACCAAGCAACTTTTTAATTTAAAGTTTTTTCGTATGTGGCCCGAGAGAAAAAAAAGCTTCAACATGGCTGATATAGAAGTTCCAATTTTTTCAAAATATATGATTTTATAGCCTTCTGTTTAATTAAGAATGAAAATTTTAAGCTCTTTATTAAATTAAGCTGTTTGTAAAGTTCATACTCTATGTATAGTATATAAAAAAATATGTAATTTTTTTTAAATATATATAGTTTTATTCCCGAGATAGTGTTTTATGTATAATGATGCCAATTTATTTTCTATAAATTTCTAGTTTCAAACATAATGTTATTTTTCAACGAATTTTTGCTATATTGTTTTTATATGAAAATTCTATTTCTTCAAATTATTCTTCTTCTTCTGAATTTGTTGTTGAGTTAAACGTAAAAAACCTTCTTCTTTAATTAAAATCCACTGAAAATTCTGTTAGCCGAAATTCAAAATTTTTAAGGAATTTTTTTATTTCTTTTTTTTTCAACTTCCCTGTATTGAAAAATGAATCTTCTATATAGTTTGTTCCTAATATTTGTTTAATTTGTTTTAAGTGTTGCAGGAAGCTATGTTTCCTTTTTATATATAACATAATACTGATTTAATTCATATAAAATTTATTTAAATAATAAATATATATTAAAGGGCTCTTCTTTCGGTAATGTAATATTTTTTTTTTTGAATATTATTCGAGTACATTTTTCTTGGAAATTTTACGATAGATATATCTACCTAACCTAATAATATGAAAAACCCAATTTTTTATAATTATAATTCAACAGTGTTCTTATTAATGATTATTCATTAAAAAATTATAAAATAAAAAAAAAATTTTTGTGTTTCTCTTTTATTTACATAAACATAATTATTATTTATTATTATTTCATTTATGTAAAAAAAAAAATAAATAACATAGTCTTCATTTTATTTCATTAATATAACCCTAATTTGAATGAAATATCATTTATTCATGTTTTTCAGACTATATATATACTTATTAAAAGAGTATATATACCAATGTTTTTCTTTAATTTTAATAAAAATTTCTATGAATTTAAATTTGTAAATTATATTAATTCAATGGTATTTTTTTTTATGACCTTTATGCATTTTTATTTGAAAAAAAAAAAAATAATAAAAAATAAAATATAAAATTTCATTAAGAGTTGGAAAACAAACCAATTGAATAAAAGTACTTATTTAACCATTTATTTATTATATAAAACAAAAAAAAAACAAAAAAATATGTATTTTAAATTAAAAAAAAAAATAAATAAATAAATAAAAACTAGTTATATGAATGATTTATTGGCAGAAAATTTAATTTCATTGCAATTTATTTATAAACTTTAAATAAAAATACCATAATAACAGAATAAACTTTTTATTATAATAAAAAAAACTATAAGTTATATATAAATACTTATATAAATATAAATTGTAATAAACTATATAATGTATTATGTTTTATTATATAACATCAGCTGATTTCGAAAAACAAGATATGTCGTAGAAAAAATATATTTATAATAACGAGAAAAATGATTTATCCCTTAACAGGCTGTAAGAGTATAACATAAAGGTTATTCTAAAATTATTGTATTTAATATTTATTACTACAATTGCATATATATTTATAATAACGAGAAAAATGTAAGAGTATAACATAAAGGTGGATTCTAAAATTATTGTATTTAATATTTATTACTACAATTGCAGACGGATGTGTAGTTCTATTTCGCTCTCCAGATTTCAACTTATTGAGCCAGTTAGATCTTTAAGAAGCCCTGAAGCGTTGCATGTACATTTTTCTAGCACTAATTATGGTCAAAATGGTCCTCTGCCGTCATTGATTAGATGTTTTAATCTGTATTGTGATATTCTTTATTCGACTAGTTTTGATGGCTATGTTTTTTGCTAGGCCTGTTTTTTTAAATTCTTAAAGATTGTATTAAAGTCTGAGTAACATAATATAATATGTACTAAATTCCTTTTTTACCTATGTAATCTATTTACCTAAACTTTATGTGAAAACTTCAAATTTCCATGTATACAATCATAAAATATATTCTTCGAGGTATTGAAATCAAACCAACTCTTATTATCTGAACAAAAAAAAAAATAAAAGAAAATAAAAACTGAATATACTCACATATGTAGGTAAATAAATTATTCAAGGGAATTTTAAATGCCAGAATAAATGAAAAAAATAAAAAAAGTTATGAGAATTTAAAATTTCCTATTTTATGCAAAAGATCCTATATTATGAATTTTATTTTTCTTTTCTTATATTATTGACAGTTTTCTTCTCTATTTAAAACCATAAAACATTTACAGCTGAATTTTGAAATTGCAGACAAACCAAAAAGCAACCCCAGTTAATTCCAAATTTTTATTTATTTTTTTTTTTTTTCTAACCACAAATCTGCAATAAGGAAAATTAAATAGCTTTTTCTCAGAAGACTTATTTTATTCACATAATTCATAACTTAACAGTGACAATTTTGATTTGTAGAATTTCGAACAAGAAAAAAAAAATTAAAACTAAAATTCTTGCAAATATACAGTCCGTAGATAATGGAAAAATTTTTTTTTCTATTGAATAATGCAACTGAATTTTAAATTTATTCATATTTATATTTATATATGAAATATACTAAAAAGATTTATGTTTATTTGAGACACACACACACAAGAATATTTAATAAATTAATGGTATCTATAACACTTGAAAAAATAGTTCTGAATACAAAAGTCTAGAATCCTGTGAAAAATCAGCTATTATATTAAAAAATCGCGGGAATAAGAACAATTTATTCAATCAGCGGACTTAACACAACCAATACAGTCATTAAAAATATTACAAAGTTAAAGTTAAATTTTTAAGATAATTTTTTGATGTTAAATAGTATGTTTTTATTAAGAATACTATCTACAAGTTAAGTATTCATTCTTGACTAATCGTAATGGTACTATGTTATAAAGAAATATTTCTACGTATTTCAAATTTTATATTAAATAGTGATAAGTACAAACCGAACATTAATTTAACATTTTAACCTTTTATTAAAAAAAAAAAAGAAAACTATAAACTATCTTACTTACATATTCATGTAACCTCAAATGGTCATAGTTGTTCTCAATTCTATTATTTAAGCACACCATATTTTTATATTACCATCTACTCTGAAGTACATAGACAAAATTATCTACATTCTGTTCCATGGAACTATTATTAATTTTTTTTAAATATACTTTAAATATGAAAAATTGCAAATGTAAAATGTGTATTTAAAAAACAAAAAATTGGTTGAAATTTGTATTTCGAGTTGACCAAAAATATTTGGTCCAAATATATTTTTATTGACTCAGCTGTGCACTGGGCTATCAAATTTCTATATTTAACAACATTAAAAAATTTATTATATTTATTTTAAATTCATTAATATATTCAACTTCGCTTCCTGCAGCCATTATATCCAAAAATTAGAATCAATACTCTTTAACCAGAATCTGAAAGATATAGGAAGACTTAATTAGTAATGTTTTCTAGAGATAAAAATCTAGAACTACTAATATTACAGAACCAATTTTAGAAAACTATGAAAAATAAATGTTTTCAGTATTGTGGATGCTGCTATAAAAAAATTTGAAAAATTTAAAGACTCGAATAAAACACACCAAATAAAAGAACGAAATATTAACAAATTTATAAAAACCACTATATTTTTCATAATTTCGCTTCAAATGACACATAATTACACATATAACACATACAGTTTATAATAAAAATAAAAATATTTTTTTTTATATAAAAATTGGTTATGAACTCCATAAAATAAATAATATGGTGTAATTTATGGGATATTGTAAATGAAAAATGAATTTTATTTCATTCTAGGCAATAAAAATAATAAAACTAAATAACATCAATAAAGGGTACAGCATTTTTTTTCCGAGTTGTAAATTTGTAATAATAATATTGAAATAAGGTGCACAGATCACAGATTAAAGCTTGAATTAATGCTTACCATGAAGCTAATAAATAATACAAAATAATTTGATTTTTCGAGCCCTTATCGCTCTGAATTTTATTCTATTTGATAGCAAACATAAATATTTTTTAATGTGATATTTTTTATTATTTCTATTATAATGAGCATAGATGTGCGACATAACTCAAACTTTCATCCAATATGATGCCCTTCTTCAAACCAACAAAAATGATATTTTGAATCATACATCAATTTCTCTCAGTCTCGGACCATTTCAAAGATAATTTATTTTAATAAAAATATTACTTTTTGAAAAATTTCATATAATATAAAAAATTTAGACAATTAATATTATTAAATCACCCAGAAAATAATTTTAAATTCCACACTTCTTCAATATTTTTCTCAAAACAGACAGGCGAATAACTTTCATGTTCTTAAAACTTATTTTCTATATTGACAGATACGACCAAGATGTATAGTTTTTCAAGATATTTATACGAGTAGTAATATATATAATTGAAGAAATTTAGAAGAAAAAAAAAAATAGCATACAAATAGCACACAAAAGTATTAATAATAAATTTTATATATATTGAACTTCAAAATAGTATACTTGGTAGCTTTACCATTTTGAGCATGTTAACTTTTAAAACATAAACCAGAAATTCAATTATTACGTGGGAATGGTTATTTTGGTTTCTAGTTTTTTTTTTCACTTAATTGTGTATTTTACAACGTGTATGTAATTTAATGGAACACATAGACTTATAAGTATTACCCTTTATTACCCAAAAAATATTTATACTATATATATATATAGTTATTATAGTTTATTGCTATTTTCAAGTAACGACGACGATTCAACAAACAAAAAGGATGAATCGAAATTGAGGTTTTTTTTTTTTTGTTCAATTCAATATAGAATAATGGTAAAAATAAAAAGTCCGAATAAAATGTATTGAACACAGAATCAATTAATTAATAAACAAAAAAAAAAAAAAAATACATAACAAATAAAGAATTTTTTGAACTTTAGGGTTTTTCCTAGAGTTTTTTTTTCTAAACTAATGAAATTTTTACTTGAACTTATATTTGATTTTAAAATTTCCAAGAATACTAATGTAAAATATATACTTGTATCTTGTATCTTTTTATTATATTATACTATGATTATATATATTAAAATTGAGTATATCTATCTAAATATAAGATAATTTTAGACATATTTCTCTTATTGTAATTTCTATTCAAAAAAATATCAAAAAAGCTTAAGGCATATAATATTATTAAACCTTTTATAAGATTAAATTTTCAAATAATCCTGAGCAAACCAATTTTTTGTAAAGCAAAAATTAATTTTTATCTTATCTAGTTTCATTATATAGAAATTTTAATTCTATAACAATTGAAAAATAAACTTGGTTTTCAAATTTTGCTCATTTTGATACAACCTAAAACGTATAGGTATAAATAAAATTAATATCAAAACATAAACATAAAGAACTAAAAGCTTTTTCGTGCACTTTTCCAAAATTTTATATTAGAACAAGAACAAGCTGTTATGCCTGACATATTTTCCTTTTGCAATAACTATATATAATATAATACACATGGAATTTTCAAGAAATTTATTATGCTTTCTAATTATCATTTAAAACATATATGTATAATATATTTTTCAACAAAAAAACTTCCTGAATTTTGTAATAATTTTAAATTAAAAAAAATTTTGCATTGAAGTGTCATTTAAAAATAAGATACATATCCAGTAATATCTATAAGCTCTTGTATGTAGAATCTAAAAGTATTGAAATTAATATTAATATCTCGTAACATTAAATTAACAAAGTTGGATGTATACTTATTATCTGTATAACATATAATTAACAATATTAACATAAAATTGATAAAATAAAATATAATATATAATAAGTAATAATAAAATTCATAAATTTTAACATTTTTTGCAATTATAAAGAGTTTTAATATTAAAATTTACGTCAACAATTTATATATGATTCTGATCATTTGGTGCATCATGAATTAAAGATAAATGTATATATTTAAAAAAAATGAGCTGAATTTAATTGCATTATTTTCTTTTCATTGATTTTCATTTCATTTTTCATGCCATTTAATATAAAGAATATATTCTGTAAAAATATATAATATGTATACAGAGAAATATAATATACATAATATGTAATTCAATTATTGAATTTTATCAAAGTAAAATATATAAAATTGCAAATAGGTACAAAAATTATCAGTTATCATATTGAATTTAATAATAATTTTATCATTCTTCAGGAAATTGAAAAATATTGTTTCAAATAAATTGTTGACCTATCAAAGTTGTATCCTCTACATAAAAAACTATAAATAAATTTAAGAATCAAATTACTTCTGAGAAAATATTGTTTTTTATAGTTATTAAAGTTGTTGTATTTGTATACAACTTTCAAAAATTAATTTATTTTTCTTATATGGTATATTTTATATTTGATAGATTCACAATTTCATTTCTTAGTTGCATTCAAGTAATATTTTATATAAGAATCAAACCTATAATGTTAGAGGGTGCATAATTTCTAATTCTCAGAAATAAATTAGCTTATATATACAAATTATACATAATGTCGCTTTCAAATAAAATTAAAGACTAAAAATATATAGGAATCAAATCTATAATATTCTAATTACATATATGAAAATATTATATTCACAATAGATAGTTCTGAGAAATAAATTAGCTACAAATTCTTAGCATTACAATTCTTACAACTATGTCTCGAACTCTACATTTCTACTCGTATTCAAAAAACAAATTATTCAATATTATTCACTTTGATTTTTAATAACAAAAAATTTCAAATTAATTAAAAAAAATTTTTTTCAATTCTGTCTGAACTGAAATCCTGCGAACACAATAATATTTTAAATGTTTTATATTTAATTGGCAGAGTAGTGCATCGAGATTAAAATTTTTTAATTAAATTAAAAATCAAAGAAGTGTACGTAAAAGAAATTAAATTAAAAAAAAAAAAGTAAAAAATAAAGAAATTTAAGTAAAAGGGATTTACAAAAAAAAAAAAAAAAACTTCAATTGATCTACGTTTTTCTAAAACAGTCAAATGAAGGAAAAATCCTTCATTTCTGCTGCTGATAAAAATATCCCAAGTTAATTACAAAAAAAAAAAAGAAGAAAAAAGGTTCTATTCTTGTGAAAAAGTAAAATATCCCAACTTTTATTTTTTTTTTTTTTTCTGATTTTTATTTTTACCAATTATTTTTTTTTTTTTTATTCTTAAATTATATACTTAAAATAAAATATAATATAAAACATATATAAAAGTATATTTTTTATTCACATTTACAGATATTCTGAATTTTATAAATAAATTTTCTTTTGAAATCCTTTTTCGAAAAAAAAAAAAACTTTTCTTCCTTTAAATGTAGCATCTAAAAAGGAAAAATCAATATTTTTTATTGAAATATTTCAATTGTAGAATTTAATTTTTTTTTTTTCAAGGCTTTTAAACAATTTTTTGGGAAAATTAAAGATTTTGTTTTTTATTGAAATAAGGATTATTTTATATATATATTTTTTTAGAGAAAATTAATAAATTTTTCTTTAACCAACATATAGTTTAATTTTGTTCCGGAAATAAAAAAATATTCACAGCTGATTGGGGAAAGCTTTGAACAAATTTGTATATAATTTTGAAAATTATCGCTGGAGATAAGACTGAAAATTGAAACTACATATTTCTAATGAAAATTCAATAAAAGTTTATAGTAATCAAATATTGAGGACACAAAAAAAAAAAATATATATATATATATATAGAAGGCTAACAAGCCCAAGTCAAGGCGCCAATTTCCGAACGTTTTCCACATCAACTAATTGTCAAGTCATATGAATAGTATTTACTATTATTATAGCTTTTGTTAGTTTTCGAAAGTGTGATTGAAAAACTGTACCCAAAAAAAGGTTTAAATTCTATGATGCAGAAAACAGATAGTTGCGGCAGCTTTATTTCTGTATATTTTTTGCTATCTATATAGTTCAAATCAAAAACATAATTTGTATCCCCTTGATAAATATAATGTCCAATCCGTTATAATTTAGAAGTTATACTAGTTCAAAATCCATTTTTAGCTTCAATCCCTAGAGAATTTAAAAAGCATATTATCTAAATTCTGGATTCAAATCGTTATATTTATATCTATTACTAATATAGCAAAATTTAGGTATAAAATATCAAATTTACTCTTAATTTAAAAATGCTATATTAGCAATGAAAACAAATTTATTAACTATTAATTAAATATAATAATAACTTAAAAAGTTTATTCAATTCCTCCTGTTGATAAATTTGCATAATAAGTAAGTCAGAAGCTCGAATGTGTGTATTTATTTTGCTGTATATATTCTTAAATTATACAAATTCAAAGAAAAAATAATTATTATTTTAAATTAGATATGTTCAGCTTCTCTAAATTTATTAAATATGAAAAAAAAAAAAACATTTAATTTATGCTAATTTAGTCAATTAAAAACATAAATAATTGCTACATAAAACATTATTTTCACCTCAGTTAAAGAAAAAAAAAATTATACAGTAGAAGGATATAAAAAAGAAAAAAAAGGTTACGAAAACTAATTAAGAACATTCAATTAAAATCAATTTTACCTTTTTTAACTTTTTTTTTTTTTATTTTCCTCAACGACAAGAAGGAAATATAAAGTTAATTTGAAAACTAAATTAATATGCATGAGAAAAACTTTTCTTCTTTTTTTTTTGAACTTTTAAGATCAAAGAATTATTTTGCATTGGAATAAAATAATAGAAACTATTATATATAACCCTCATAATAACTATCTATATCTATTTATATATACATAAAATATATATGAGATACATATGCAAAATTTTTTAGCAATTTTAGCAATTATGAAGATTAGCATCAAAATACCTTCTCTTTTCTTTTTTTTTTTTGCATTTTATAGGTGGAAAAATTAATTTATAAAAGAGTATAAAATTTTCTGGCTTCCAATCAAAATCTTCAATTTTATTCTATGAATATTTTTTAGTAAGATATAATGGTTTTGGATATTTGAATTGACATCAATTGTTAGATTTTTAATATTTAATTAAAAAAAACTTTTACTAACCTTTCGCATGCCAAAATATTTATTTAATAATGAAAAAATCGATAGTATAATAGTAATTGTTTTTTTTTTTTTATAAAAATGAATAATTTATAAAAATAATTAAAAAAATTAGTTCACATCGAAATTATTTGTGTTATATGAGTTTTTTTTTTCATAACATGAACAAGGTACACTATTTTGAAAATAATTAAAAAAATATATATATTTAAACTATGTGTAAATATTTATATATCATAATTAAATAAAATTATGTATATGTACATTGTAATTAATCGAGCATGATAAATTTCATAATCATGTTAATTTATTCTTATATATATATTGTACCTACGTTATATATATAATAAAAACAAATAAAAAAATTAATCATTTTTCTACGTGTATAATTAAAAGTTAATTTCTATCTAATTTATATGTTAAAGGTGTAAATGAAATATAAATTTATTCTCTTTTATACCTTTTTATTTCAATTTTCAAATAAAAAAAAAAAAATAATTAATAATAATTTTATTACATTTACATATAATATAATGTTGCTGAAATCATGAATTTTTCAAATAAAATAATATAAATTTCTATCTAACACCAACCACTGACAGTGTAACATGCCGCAATAAAGATTATTTAAATTATGTACACAAATTTATTAATATTTTATTAAAGAATTTAAATAATTTTTCTCAGGGCAGTTAAGCATCTTAAATGAATAATTATTGGTATAAAAATTTGCTAAGTTAGTCTTTTAAATTGTTTTAGCTTTAAATGTACTATAGTATATTCTTAATTGAATATAAATTTCTTTGAAATAGCAAAAATGTCAGAAATTATAATTGTATTGAAGAAAATTGTTAAAAAAAAATTTAATTCCAAGTGATTTATTAAAAAATATAGAAAATTCTGTTGAAAAGGAATTATAAATTTTATGTGGATCCTGTCATCCGGGAATGGAATTATGATGAAAGTGATTTAGAATTTCTATTTTCTTTTTTCCTGCGATAAATTTCTTTGCACTTTCGTTGTTAATATGGATTTCCTCTTTATAATTTCAATGTTCTTGTAAATATATTTTAATGTCTAATTAACAGATGTGCATCAGCTGTTTTTATTTACAAAATAATATATTACGAAATAAATGCTAATATTATCGTATACATACAGTACAATCATAAAATTCTTGAATTAGTTGGGTAGGAGCATATAAAATAAGAACAAAATATTAAGACTAAAAATATCAAGGAATGGCGGGAGTCCTTTATTGAAAGTGTTACTTAATTGAAAGTTAGAAAGTCTTTTTTGCTAAATTCTCGAAAAATAAAAAGACTAATTAATTTTTGTTTCAAAATTTCTTCCTAATACTTTTTAAACAATTTATAAAATTTTTTAAAATATTTTTTTTGTTTATTTAGCTTTTATTTATTATTAAATTTTTCCAAGTGATTGTTAAAGAATAAAAATATGTAATTTACCTTGAAAATCGAACAATTTATAACTTTAATTAAATCTGAAAATTAGAAATTAGTTCACAATTTTTATTAGTTTTGTTTGACTTCGAATCTTCCAACTGATGATTGAACCCATTATACTAAACGATTTGTGAATATAGATTTCCATGCAAAATTGGAACAATTACAAAATTTCTTTCATCTTATTAATTATTAAAATCAATGTTACATTTATAATATACCTACAAGTAAAAAAAACTAACAAAAACTACTTGGTCTAATTTTCTCAATTTAACACTGATGAAAATAATTTTTATTGTTTCACGTATATAAAAAGAATTCACACGAGAATATATTTTATTCAAATAATTATTTAAAAAAAAAGAATATAAAAAAAAAAAATATGAATAATGATTTTAGTTGAAAATTTCGTCTTACATTTATATATATATATACCATAAATAAATAAATATGCATTGTGCATCAAAAATATTTCTTTATATCTGACGCCCGTCATAGCATTAAAAACTAAAAATTTATTTTCATCACTGGAAATACTATATATTATATTTTTTTTATCCTCAGATTTTCCTGACTGATATCAGTTCTTTTCCGTTTCACCTTCCAAACCTTTTATTATATCCACTTACAATTTTACATAATATACATATATACGAAAATTCCCTAGAAATGTTAAAGAAATACATTTTAAACTTTATTTTATTTAACAGAAAAGTGTTAAAAATTCCCTTAAGATAAAATTTTTGTTCTAAATTAATACGAATCTGTTTTTTTTTTTTTAAACCTTCGAGGTATATATATTTTATATTATAATATTCTATTAAAATTTTTCCCTAGATATAAATACACATTAAGATTGTTTTGCATAAAAATTAATTTGTATTTGAATATAGCTTTATTACAAAATATCAAAATTAAATATTAAAAATGTTAAGTCATTGAGACAAGAAGAATATTAACTCAAAATCTTGCTGAATCATTACAGCAATTTATAATATAATTTATATTGAAGCGGGTAGCGGGAACTTAATGGAACAGAAAATGAGAACGTAAGCTTCTCAGTTCAAATGAAACTTTAGAGTGGTTTTTGTCCTTTTTTTTACAACATAACATCATTGATATGATGCTAAAAATTTTAAAATCATCAAACCAATGCAATTTTACAAAATATTCATCTAAGAAGAAAAATGAAATCTAAACAAGAACTTTATCAAAATTTTTTATTGTTTTCTGTTAAAATTAAAACTATAAAAACTATAAAAAGAAACTTAGTCCCAGATTAGATCGAACACATTAATTTCAATTAAATATTAAATTGTTAACTAGAATAATAAAGTCCCAACAATGAATAATTGATTTAAAACTTGTGTATGCATTTAAAAATTAAAATATACATAAAAACTTTTTTCGAAACAAAATAAAATTTTTAATTTTTTTTGTTCCATGATCTCTCCTCTCTAAAGTCTATCTACACAAAAAAAAGGTTAATATATATTTTTAATTTTCCAAACATATTATGTTGTCAAAGTTACTTTTTGCATATATCTACATTTATAGAGAAGTTTATAAAAACTATTTTAATTGCTATTTTAAATTTCGATTTAAATTAATTCTGCTAAATGATCTGATAATAAAACCTAAAAATTTTATTTCTAAGTGAAATACTTCATCATTATCATCATCAATGATTTTCTTTATACCCCTAAAAGGCATTAGTCCTCAGATCATTGATCATGATAGAGGCTTCATTAATTGGACTGTTGATGAGTAGGCCATCAAACTACTATGCACCAACCTGTTTCTTCAACATACAATACTCGCTCCCAGTTTTGAAAATTTGTCCGGTTGGTCTATCCGTGGTCTATCACTTAGAATTAAAATGAGCGCAATAGGTGTGTGTAAAAAGTTGTGCCACTGCTGATACCGATCAGTGGTGGGAAACTCTACAACAGTTTTAATTTGTTTTCGTTTCGTTTTAAAAATAAACATTTTTGTAGAATTCTTATCCTTTTGGGAAAGTGTTTTATTTTTTTTATAAAGAACCTTTTTTTTTTGCAATTTTGACTGAATCATGAAAATAGAATTTTTCATTTTTCCAATTTAAGGTATACACGAGTGTAACTGAAATTTTGTTTTTTAAATGAAATAAAGAGAACATAATATTTCTTGTGGTATTTTCCATTCTTCTATTATTTTTTTTTGTTCATTTTTAATTTTCAATTTTGAAACTTATATCATACAAAAAAAAAGCAAGTAGCTAAGCTGCTTATAAACTTCAAACTTTATACCGAAACGGAAATTAGTATGAAATTTTCTAAAATCCCAAATCCAAAAACAAAAACTTATATTACTGATAGTTATCCCGTTTAAATTGAGGTAGGTATATATTTTTCCTGTTTTCATCGAAGTTCAAATATAGCGATTAACGTGAGCTGGAAATATAATAAACTTTAAAATACTAATCAAAACTAGTTATATCACTAGTTCCACTGTGGGACTTAATATAAATTGACTCCCAAGGTATTTTTAACCAAAAAAAATATTATACAAAAAAAATATTATACAATTAATATTTAAATTTATCTCAAAAATATAACAAATTTTTTTTTTAATTTAATTGTAAATAATTTTTTTAAGAACAAGCAAAACTATAAAATTAACACAATTCAAGCATTAAATTAAGTTTTCAAGATAAGAACTTTTTTTATTAAAAAGTTGTAATATTTTTTGAAAAAAAAAATTAGAAGAAAAATAAAACCTCGAAAACACAAATAGAATTGTGAGAAAAAAAAAATAGTTTCCTCATTTTTCCACATTTTTAATCAGAAGTTATTCTAAGCACCAATTTCAAATTGACTGGGTGGAAATTTTGTTCCATACAGAGATCACTACAAAAAAAACCATTTAATAAGTGCATGTTTATAATACGGGTTACAAATTAATGAAATATATTGAATAAAGAATTTTTATTTGCTTTTCATATATCATGATTTTCAAACAGAAATCCAATAATAACAAGTCTAGAAAGCAATAATTCTCAGAAAACCTGAACACCTGAAAACTCAAATAATTGGCTTTTATTGAAAAATTGCACACAAAAATAGAATTTTAACATTTATATAAGAGTTAGTTAGTGAGTTTATTTAGGTAAAAAGTTTCTTTCACTTTCTTAACTAAATATGTATAATATACATATAACGACATTACTACTACTATTTGTAAACGTTAAATTTACCTTCGAAAGAAGGATTTGTTTTTTTTTTTTATGACAAATATGTGATATTTTTTGAAGTGATAATAATATTGAATTTAAGAATTTTGTGAACAATGATTTTGATTAAAAAGAACATATATTAACGGAATAAAATTTTGAAAATTAAGTTTTAGGAAGTAATTAAAAATTTTCAAAATTTTTACCTCTTTTTTCCTACATGTACCTATGTATATATAATACCAATACTTACATATAGCGATAATGTGATTAATTGAAGAATGTTGAATGAAAATCGTGATAATTTTTTCAATAACTCTATTTAAAATAAAGTTTCAATATAATAGTAATCAAAGTGAGAGAAATTTATATTTAAAAGAAAAAAACGATTAAATTAAATTTTCAATAGAATAATAATTATTTCATTTATATAAATAACATTTTTTGCCGAAGACGTCATCCAAAAATGAGATTAGTGAAATATCGTAAATATGATGTTAAATGGAATAAAGTCCACAAATTCTCTGAAATTCGGCCGCATTATACTCTCAAAGCCTCTTTATATTACCATGTTTTGTATATTATATAAAACCAATAATAGAATGGAATTAACATTATGTGATACAATTAACACTTCAATCATTTTATTATTACGTCAAAATACTAAAATTTTGAATTTTTCTAAAAATTCAAAAAAAAAAAATTTTTTTTAATTTCTATTTCACAATTTTCTAAAATTGAAATCTTAATCAATTTTTCACTCTCTCTATTTTATATAGGAATAATAAATTCAATATGTGTAGGTAACACGAGTTCGTGCTTTTCTTTTGAAAAATAATAAAAAAATGAAATACATAAAACATAAAAATAATAAAATTTTGATTTCAAAGGAAATTTTGTAATTTGATTCTATTATAAAGATAATAATAATAACATTATTGTTGCGTTAGACTGAATTCATACAAAACAAAAAAAAAAAAAGTAAAAGGAAACTCTAAAACACAATTTAAATTATTTTTCTGGTGGTGATATTGATGAAAATCTAGGAGCGTGAATGGTACAAAAAAAAAAAAAAATTCTAAAAATATTTTCTATACGAAAAATACATTAAATTTTTTATTAAAATTTTTTTTTTTTTATTTCATTCAATTTCAAATCCATTAATAGAAAATTTATATCGTTTTTAGGATTTAAGAATAATATGTATAATAAAAATAAGTGTTCAAAAAGTATATGGAAAGGTCACTAAAATTGAAGTCAAAATAAGGGCACGGAAATCTTTTTGTTTTTCTTCTTTTTTTTTGATAGTCTTTATTATAATAGAAAATTTACAACGTTCAAGGATTAAGATACACATATAGTGAATATAGATCCAAAAAAAAAACGAAAATTTTATATATAGTCATTCATAGGGTTGCCAAATGAGTTAAGTCAAAGAAGAAGCACATTTTAAAAAAAAATCTGAAAAAAAGAGAACATTCGGGTTAAAAAAAAGAGATAAAAAAGAGACCAAGAAATATAATTTAGTATTTATTCATTAATATATTTATACATTAATATAAAATACTTCAGTGATGCACATAAAAAATCAAGTAATTAATTTTCACCTGTACAAAGCTTAATTCAAAAAGTTTTCATAAAGTTTCAAACATTAATTATTTATTGCAAAATTTCATAGAAATTATACATTATATTATTAGTACATACATTTAACAAAATAAATTTATGAAACAAAAAAATAAAATTTCTCTGAGTTAGTATAACGTTACATAACTTATAAACCAATTCATTTTAACTTGTTTACTTGTACAAAGCTAAATTTGAAAAATTTTGAACTTAAATTATTTATTGCGAAATTTCATAGAAACTATATATTAAATTATAAATCCAATAAAACGCTAAGCCTATATCATTTTGGCAACCCTAGTCATTCAAAGCCTATCATTTTCACATTCATACTATGCACAAAAATTTGAAACCCTAATTTTGTTGCTTAAAGGCAGGCAGTACAGAAGCAAATTCGTCCTTCCGTACAAAATAAAAATTAAAAAATTCCCTTTAGGATAAAAAAAATATCAAAAACTATAATATTTTTATAGCATTATTAGAATTTCACATCAATGATCAATATATTTTTTTTTTATTAATCCATTAAAATATTTTTTTTTCATTTTTTTTTTTTTTGTGATTTTAGAATTCATATTTTTTATAACTTTACAATAAAAAATAAAAAAATAAAATAAAATTGAAAAATTTCGCAAAAATTTCCACAAATTGCTCGAATAAAAAAAACACAGACAAAATGTTTGCAATGTATATTTAGAAAAAAAAAAAAAAAGTTGTGTAACGTTACAGCAGCAGCATAAAATATAGATAAGAGTCATGAATTTTAGGAAATAAATTAAAATGTAAAATATTTTCCAAAAAATAACCAAACAAATAATCTATAATCTTTGTTCTGTACATACTTCAAAATTTATTGTTTTCCATTCATTTTTAGATTGCAAATTTTATCAATCATGACAACAATTGTTCTATTTTTTTTTTTTTTTTTTACACTATTTACTATATACAATATTTTACTATAGAAAAATACATAATATTTATTATTTTAGATTAAAGAACATAATTTGACGAATAGAATTGAATAAAAAAATAAATAAAAATATTTTTTCTTTATAATAAACCCACAAATAAAATATTCACTAAATAAAATGAAAAAAAATCCAGGGGATAAAAATTGATTTCAATAAAAAGTTCTTTTTGATAAGTTTTTTTTTGTATATTCAATACATAGAAATTCAAAATTTAAGCATATTAAGATAATAATAATAGAAAATTAGTTTTTTTTTATTGTATTTATTAATATCTATACCCTATTTATATATACCTATAAATTTTATATTCAGTTGAATTTTATGTTGGATTTTTTGTTCTGTAATTTTTAATATAAGAACAGGACAGTGAACAGAAGTAGTTAAAAACTTTTGAAATAACGTTTCCATTTTTCATACGACACTCTTGGGATATTTGGATTCGCTAACTTTTAAATTTAAAAATATTTAAAACTGAACAAAAATATATACATTTTATATTTTAAGGTTGCTGTATAAATAATTACAATTTTAGTGTTTGAGAAGTTTGTAATTAACGTAATGTTTATCTATTGCAAAATTTTAATAATATAGTTAGCTCTAAAATCTCAACTTTAACAATGAATAAAATTTTAAATATAATTATCCCAGTTTGGTCTTATGCCTAAATAAATTACAAATAGCCCAGAATAAGATATTAAAAATTATCTATAAATTTCCTAGTTACTATTTTACTGTAAAAGTCCACCAAATGTCCAACATTGAGTTTGTTGATGTAATAATATTTAAATATTGCGAAAGATTTTATGAAAAATGTTTATATTCTGATAATCCATTAGTGCAGAATCTCACATAGTGAAATTAAAGTAGTTTTAAGTTAAGTTAGTTTATTGTAGCTTAAGTTTTATCCTAGAAAAATTTGCAAAGGGTTTTGTTTATTTTATCCATCCCTGAATAGAAGATTATTATCCAACAAATTTGTATATATATACTCGATAGAATATATTTCAGTAGATAAAGTTAAATCAAAACTTAGCTCTGTAAGTCAATTATTATATAAGTGAAAAATAAAAAAAAATTGTAAATTGATATATCTTGGAAATAAATATGAATTGAATTGAATTGAATAATTATTTCTTTGAATCAAAAATAAAATTTTTCTTTCTACATAAGATTGATAACAATTAGCAATCAATAAATAATGGCTGTCAATTCCCATTAAATCAAGGATTCTGCTTTTATTGATATATTAGAACTTCAAGAATCAAATTCTAAGTGTATTATAGTTGATCCCTGAAACAAGAAAAATTTATAAAAAAAAAATTAAATTATAAATTTATAATATTTTCCGAATGATTTTTCACCTTTTCTTTATAACAGTAGTAGTTAAAAAATGAAAAAAAAAAATACATTATTAGCGCACAATTTTTATTTAACTTTTTTTTCTTGCAATTGCAGTTCTTTCCTTAAGCATTCTTCCGGACCAATATAATTTCCTCTTTAAAGTCAAATGTCATAGAAACAAAATAAAATTGCAATAATAAATTTTTTCCAGTTTTCTTTGCTAAATTATTTATTGACAGTAGTAAAGACAATAGTAATAAATTTATTTATAATATCCTTGTGCAATGTTAATAAGAAAACGGATATTTTTCTTTTTTAACCCATCCGTCTCTGATTATAATTCTTCAATTTACACAAAAAAAAAATGTATATATATGCGCCGGGAACCCAGAGTACTCGTTAAAGAAGTGTATATTTACTGAAAAAAGTAATAATATTATTAAAAGCTACAAAATCAACTTACACCAAATACCAATAATTTTCATTTTATTTTATTTTATGTGCAAAGTAAAGTTCACACTATAACTTTGTGATAACTAAACTATGATATGTGTCGTAACCGGCTTTTATATTTGATATTGTCATGTCTTCATTTAACCAAATCTCAGATAAAAGTACTATATTTGACTCGAGTATGACGAAATATGCAAATTGTGTAATTTGCTAAAAATATTATTTTTTTAATTCCTACCTACTTACCTATTTGAAAATGATTTATAAAATCTTTTTCCTTTTATTTCTTTAATTTTTCTTTAAAAACAATTTTTAATTTATTATTTATTTTAAACCGCTTACAATTTTTAATTTATTTTTACTTTTTCTTTTTTGATTTGAAATTTATAACAATTTATAATTTAAATTTAAAAGAAAACCCAAAATAAAACAACTGATTTATTTTATTGTGTATTTAATTGACGTCATGACATTACAAATTTATAGAAGATTAATCGTCGCTTGCAATCAGTGAAATACCCTTGTTTTCTTATCTTCGAATTTTACTCTCAAAACTTAATAAAAATTTTTTCGACCTTCAGGCTTACTACATACAACTATCTAACATTGATTAAAATGACTTTGTTAATGCTAAAACTATGAATTAATTGAATACAAAACTTTTGAAATAACAATTTTAACACTTTAATATAACGATAAAATATCCCTTGAACAAAAATTAAATTCCAAGACATAAACATTAACTATTTATATCTAGCACAAACCTTTTAGTGAGTCAAAATTTGTACCTCTAAAATTATGAACTCAATAAAAAGTTCAAAAAAACAATTTTCTTTAAATAAATTTTGTGTTTATTTCGTTTCTTTTTCTTCTTTTTTTTTGTTTAAGTAAATTGATATATTTTCTCTGCTTCTGTTTTGTATTATTTTCTTATTTATAAATATTTATCACCTGCCTACATTTTCCGAGTACAAAAAAAATAAAATTCTTAAGAATTTTTTTTTTTATATTTGAATAGCTTCTAATTTATATACATGTATTTTTATTAACAAAGCGAAATTATGACGTCTTTTGAATTTTGAAAAATAAACCCCTTGAAATATAAATAAAAACATAAAGTTCAAGGATTATTATTATTATTATTATTATGGAAAAATTATAAACCATTAAATAAATTGAAAAAAAAAATCTCATAAGAATAAAACTACAATTGTTAAGATTATAAATTTTAAAACTGACAATCAATATTCGTATAAAGAGATAATGTAACATTTTCAATGGAATGAAAAACTCAATGGCAGAGAACCACGATAAAAAATAGCAGAAAAAATATTATGATTAAAAGTGCAGGATTTGCTCAAAATATTGCATTTACTATTAAATTGTAAAATAATTCGTCCAAAAATGTGCAGCAAATGAATTGTAGCAAAATTTACTACAACAAATAGCTAATCTTGCTAATGCCATCCACTAATTCGGTTTAACTTATATTCACAATAAGACACACAGAGAAATCATATTTCATTTATAGAACTTACAAAAACTAAATTAATATGATGAACTATAATGTTTTCTAATGATAATAAATATATTTTCAAACAATTATTACGTCCTTAAATTGTCATGTTGAGCTCTTATTTTAATTCATTTCATCTTTATTTCAAAATTATTAATTATCCAAATATTTTTAAGAAATCATTTCATTGTGCAAAGCTTAAATAAATTTCTCACTCACAACTTTACTTATTCATCTGTTAAAATGTTAATAACGCTTTTGAAATCCTACATATTTAATTTTCACAAAACTTTCTAAAATTTCAATTTGAATTTTTTTTATTTTATTTTAAATCTTCACATTATTAATGTAAACCCATGTATATTTCAGTAAATTTATGGTCTTCTAGAAATTTATTAAATCATTTTGTTAAATTACAAAAATTCTTTATATTTGTACAAAATTACATTATTATATTACAAACACACAAAAATTTTACACTTTCTTGTTAATATATATAGTATATATATTAAATTGTAACATTAAAATGTCCTTTATTTATAGTGTCGTCCTCACACAGTGTCTAGTAGTATAAAATATAACTTATACACATTAATACCCTAAATGTACATATATGATACTTTTATTTCTTAAATTGAAGATTTTGTTCAAAATATAAAATTTTTTTTCTTTTTTTTTCTTTCTGTTATAATATAGTGGAGCAACTTGACATCGACATGCCAACAATTAGATTGTATGCAACGTCATGCCGAAGGCTGTGGTGATTTATGGAGTAAACAAGCAATATTATTAAATGAGAATAATAAAATTGAAAATAACAGAATAGAAAATGAATTAACAAAAGAATCTATTGAGGCAGGAGTCCCTAGTACATCAAATATAAAATCTCCATCCAATAATACAATAACAGCAACAACAACAACAACATCAACAAATAATAAAATAAAACCAAATGATTGGGTTGTTATACCAGTATATTTAGATATTGTTAAACTTGCCCTTTCAGCACGTGAGGATTGTTTACAACGGTAAAATATATTATATATTCTGTACATATATGTATATGTAATATTTAACTTGCAAAGATTATAGGGTGTTTTTATTTTTTTGAAACTATATGTTTTCTTGAAGACCTAATACAAGATAAAAGAAAAATTATTGAACTATGGATAGTAATCGATTTATTTTGTTAACTTGAATCTACACTACACCGTCCCAAAAAAAAATTAATTTGTATAAGGTACCAAAAAACACAAGGAACGAGCTTTAAATATTTCTTATAGATAAAAGCTTACTTAGCTTTCATTATTAAACAATTAAAGATATACACTTGACACATAATTTGAAAAAACCCAAAAAACTGAGCTATAATGAATGTAAAAAAAACTAAAAACTAAATTACTATTGAAGCAAAAAAAAAACTATTATCTCTCAGTTAATTCAATTTCTAGATTAATTGAACTCGATAATAAAATATTTTATTTTTTTTAAGTATTTCATCCCAAATCAAAGAAAAAGAAAATTTAAAATAATTTTTGAACCTTTATTATCATTTTTTATTTTAAGCTCGCTTGTCATCAAAAATGAAAAAATAAACTATATATTGAATGTCCTTTCGCACGATCGTCCTCCACTAAAAAATTAATGAACTGTCTAATGGGTTTCAATTCTTTAAATTCGAAAATATTAGTAATCTCGTTAATTTTCACCATGATCAAACGATGAGATTCTACGAGTTTGGCATTTAGAGACGTTTGAATACATTTCGAAGAAAAATTCGGTTGATAGATATCGATTAGAGGAACTTAAGAAATTGTTAGATCCCGACTGTTGTAAAGAATTTGAACTGGGTATCTAAAAGTATAAAGTATATCCTTAATCGAAATGATGACTCCAACCTTCATTTATGAGATATTGTTCAACTTTATCATTGAAAGCATTATATATTTATTTATTTTTTGGAATTTGAATAAAAGAATAAATTTTTTTTTTCCATATAAAGTACCTAGTTTTTTATTTATGCATGTATTTGCTTTTTTGTTACCTCATTCAATTATTAGAATAAAATCATAAAATATTTTACAAGTATATATACTATATATAATAAATACAAGAGATACATGAAAGATAGTATCATGTAATGTACCATGTAAAAACGAAAACTTAATTTATCCCAAATGAGATATATACATATTTGTGTATGAATTTATATTTATGATTTTTTATTTTTTTTTATTTTTGGTTCGGTTTTGTATTCAATTTGAAACTGATATCCAATTTTATTTATTTTTTCTTTTTTTTTGTTAAAATAGTATGGAAGAGAAAAAAAAATTATTATTATTATTATTGATTGAAAGGTCATAGTAGTGTATATATTCAGAACACTATGTAGAAAACATATATAAATATAAACCAAAAAACATTCAATATACAAACAATTTTTGGATATTTATATTGTCCTTTTTTATTTCATTCTTCAAGAAAATATTGTATGAATGTATATGCTTTTTACTTTGCAAAAAAAAAAAGAAAAAAATTTTTTTTCCAGGATTTAAGGTTAAACACCAAGAAAAATAAAAATAAAAGCATAATCTAATATTGAATTTTTTTTTTTTTTTGATTTCGTAGATTTTAATATAATATCTTTTCGATCTCTCTGCTAAATGTTATTATGAAGATAAAAAATTTTTTTTTTTCTATATCAAGTTTAGGAAATTTATCAATCAAAGTTAATTTATTTTTAAAATATTAGTTTTTATATAGACATCACATAGTAGTCGGTATACACATAATATTATATCATATAAATTTAATTATACATATATATTTTATATGTCTTGGGTGTTAAATAAAATTTTTAAAAGAAACTTTTTTTTTTTATTTTTTAATTTATTTAAGTGGTATTAAGAATTTTTGATAAAGTTTGGTATGTCATTTTTTCATATATATATGTACAGTATATAAAAAAGGAGACCCGAAAATATTGTTAAAGTAGAGAGAAAAAAAAAATAAAACGATGTTAAATTGACCCTACAGGAAGTTTTTTTTAAAATAATAATTATAATAATAATCTTCGTCCTACAAAATATATTCCCTGGTGCTTTACGCAGTTAGCTTCATCATATGAAAAACCTTTATTTTTCGTGACTTATTAATCATAAAGCCATAGTGATTTATTTCTATAATATAATACCATTCTTTTTTGTTATAATATTATTATTTGGTAACAATAATACTCACCATTCCTCAAAGGTCTATCCTTAGGAAAAAAAAAAAACTTTTATGATTTTCCATTTTAATGTCATATTTCATTATTAAATTAGAAGATTTTCACTTAAAACAAAAAAAAACTTCGAAATTAGGTATATAAAGTTTTAATGCGCGCAAAAATCATTTAAAAATTTTGTTTTGCATTTTAAAAACCAAAAATTCTGCAAAATTTATATAAATTCTATTTGATGTTATAAAGAAAACATTTTTGGTTTTTTGTTTTACCCCTTTTAATAAAAAAGTTCATTTTTTTTAAAGTTTTATATTATATATTGTTTCTAAAATATTGAATTAAATATATATAATAAAAAGAATAGTAAACGAATAATTTTGTTATGTAAAACCTAAAAAAAAATTTAAAGAAAATAACAACTTTTGAATAAATTAAGTTAATTAAAAGTTATCCTTATTAAAAAGCTATTTATTTTTCCCAATTAAACTTTTATTAATGAGAAAGAAAGAAAAAAAACTAAAAAAAGAAAAATTTATAAGTTCCAAATTCAAAATTATGAAGTTTTCTTTCACTTATTTTTCCGTTTAATTTTTTTTTTTATTTTTCCGCTTCTATGGTAATAAAATTATGAACTTAAAAACTAAAATTTTTTTTTATAATTTTATGTTATGCTGTTAAAACACTGTTAAAGTTTCCGCGTTTTTCTTTCATTTGGTGTACTATCTACATTTTGGTATATACTTCTTAATCAAAAACTTTGAAATAATATCATTTAAAGAGAGAGAAATAAAAGCTTGCGTATATTTAATAAGATTTTATTTAATTTTCAAGCTTTCACTTTGAAGACTATGAATTATGTCAACTTTAAATGCAATAAATATAACGACCAAAAATCCTATTTTCAAACTTCTAATGAATTTTTATTAAAATCATAAAATATTATTTAAAATTTAAATAATGAGTTTCTAAAACCATATAAATATATAATTTAAATAAAAGAATATTAAATTTAAATTAATATTTTGTTGAATTTCCTTTCCAAAATGTTTATATTTATATTTTTGTTTTCAAAATGAATTTTCATTTTTAATCTTGATCTTCAGAAAATAAAGTTTAAATCAAAAATATGTGCATTTATGTTGTTTCCCATTGCATATAAAACGCTTAAGATTCTTCAGTGTTATAAGAATTCATATAATATGTATAATAAAATATAAACAAAAACTTTTTCTTTGTCACATTACAGCCTTAAGGTTTCATATATATATATAAATAGTTTTCTTATATGTTATAAAAGTGTGTCACACAAATTTGTTTTTATTTTATTGACCTATTTTTAAGATTATTATTATTATTATATATACACTCTTTTTTTTCTGTTGTTATGATATTTTTCCTTAAAGTGGACCACTTCTCGTTCTTTTTTTTTTTTCTTAATAAATTTTTAAACTACATTATATAAGAACGCTCATTAATTTTCGCATAAAATTTGAATTAAATTCCTATAAAATTTGAATAAAAATCTTTGAGATGAAAATATTGCATAATTTTATACGAAATTATTATATATATAGAGATTAAAAAAAATTTCTTTAAAATATAACTTTAATATAACCTTGGGATAATGATAAGAAATTCATGATTTTCTTTAAATTTAAATTTATACAGACTTCCAAATGGTCATATTAATGTGATTGCCTTTGAACGATTGGCTGCTATAGTTGGTGCATTCACAAAGCACATGAGTGAAATAAAAATTAGTTCAACAACTGATCCAAAGGAGTATCAACAATTTTGCCGTCATATGAATTTGACATCAACATTGAATGAAGCTGGTAAGTGTATATTGCAAGAAAACATATCGAATTAATTACCCAAAAAAATTTCAATTCTTTATTATGTTAAATCATTCAAATGTGTCACAAATTTTATTGTTACAATATACACATACAATGTATAACTTAAATGATATACCATTGAAAAAAAAATAACAGAAATTAATTACAATTTCGAAAATTTTAGTACAAACCTAATTTAATATAGGAAAATTAAAGACTTTCAATTTTAAAATTAAATATATACAATTTTCTAAAACTTTTTATTATCTAACCATCCATTGTACATATAAGTATTATTAATTTATCGCAGTAAGTTACATTTTTTGTTAAGTTAAAACAACTGAATTGAAATACCTACCAGTTGTACTCTACATATAGATATTTCAATTGATGTAGTTTAAAAGTAAATCAATTAGTATTATTTTGTTTGAAAAAAAAAATACTTTATATAGTGCAGTGTTCTTTTATGTTATATGTTGTTGAACATAGCATAACATTGCTTCTAATTAATTTTTCGATTCTTATATTTATTTAATTCAAAATATTTCGCTAAACATAAACCTTCAATTGTTCACAAAAGCTTATATTCATTCATTTCAACCTCCACTTATTATGTCTTCGTGTGCCGTTTGATCGCGATATGGATTTACATATCATCCAATTGTATCAATGGAAAAAAGTAATAACTGCATACTTTAAAATTTCACATTGTTTTCACATTTAACTTTTAAAATTATTTTGTAAACATTCTAAATTATATGATTCTAAATTATATGAGTTTTTGTATACTACCAACTATTTTTTTGCCAAAGCTTCAAGCTATTAATATTATTTTCAATGGTCCAAAAATTTTCATAATCAATAAATCTGTCAAATATGATTATAACTTAATTTACTATTTTTATTTAAGAATAAATTTCGTAAACTTATATAGAAATTTGTAGCAAGCTGTCAAATTTAACTTCATTACCATAAGAGCAACAAACATAAATATTCGCAGTATATGTACTATTTATAATTATTAAAAATAAAATAAATTAAATGAAAAAAAGGCTATTATACTATCTAAGAATTGGTGTATATTTGAGCTTTCTATATATTTTTCTAAATTATGGAAACTTTTCCGTATTCTATAATGTTCTCGCTAAAATTAAAACTTTATATAATATGGATATGTAGGTATATGTTGTTTATACAGCATAAATGTGTACATAAATAGATGAAAACCACACAAAAAAAAAAAGAACATTTTCCAAATTTTAAACCATTTTCTGAGGAAATAATATATTAAATAGAATATTTTGTTAAATTTTGAACATATTACATTATGTGAATTTCATTAACAAATTTGTTCTGACATTGTGGCACACATGTGTTTCCATGTTTCGAATAATTTCTTCTTTTTTTTTTAAGCTTTTTTATAGTTTATAGTTTTTCATTGTGCCACATTAGAGAGCAACCATATTGCTGAAATTTGAAACATTGATGTATTTAATTTTCTCTATACAAATTTGTCCATATACTTTGCATGAAAAATATACAATTATGTACAAAATATATAATTTTCTTAATACCCAGAGAAATAATTTTTTATCTATCAAAATATGTTGCAAAAAATTCAAATTGAAATAAATCATTGAGCTTACAAAATATTGGTTAGAAATTTTAATTATAATATTAAGTTTTGTATATTATATGGTTTTTTTTTCGAAATATTTTTAATCATTAATTTATTTTTTTCATGATTTTTTCTTAATAGTACTGTTAAAATTTTATTTCTACATAAAAACTAATTACATTTAAAAAATTCACAAAATTAGTATCTTTATGTTGGTTTATGCTTCTCAAATCATATTTGCATAAACTTTCCAAATCATATACTTTTCTGAAACAGTAAACAAATTTAATATTTGAGAAATATTTTTTTAATGTTTTATTGTACAACAAACATAATTATAATAAAAATCTACTGTCAATGTTATATTTATTCTTCAGGTATATCTATTGTGTGTCACTGTCACATATAATCTTTAAATATATGCGTACTTTAATTCTGAATTCGAATATCAATGAGATTCATGCAACATTTTGATTTTCAGGTTTTTATTATATATAAACATATAGGTATAAAACGAAATATCTTCCGGGCAAGCTGAATTTACATATAATTTTACAGTCTTCCAAAATAACATTTTTTTTTTGATAGAAAAAAAAAATAATAATAATAATCAACAATAATATAATAAAAAAAAAAAAAGTTCATATTATTCATCCTCGCACATATAATTTAAAATATTTTCTGTGTAAATTTGCTGTGATGACACTTGATCTCATGTGTAAACAATTTTCGCAAAAAAAAGCGAAAAAAAACGTGCCAAAAAGCACTTGAACCAACAACATTCATTCACCGTTGAAAAAGAAAATTTTTATCATAAAATTTAATGGAGAGAATTGAAATAGAAAACTTCGATATTTTTTTGCTGATTTGCATGAGTTCATGATTTTTTTTTTTTCCTTTTTTTTTCAAATTTAACACAATTGATGAATATGAGTTTTCCATCAACTCAAGAGAAAAAAAAAAAAAATTGTTATTTTAATTTCACTTGAGTTACATTCAAATTTTTTTTACAGATTTTTTTAATACAATTTTTCGATGAAAATGTACTTCACCAATTTATATGTATGGCTAACTATCCAAAAAAAAAACAGTCGTTCAAGTATAGATAACTTTCATATTTCGTTAAAGATAATAAATACATTTTCACTATATTTTTGAATATTATAAAGCTGTCGAAACGCAATTCGATTTTATATAATATGTATATACATTCAGAATACGATTTTGTTTTATTCCCAGGAAGATGGCATAAAATTGTTGAATAATTAATATTAGTATTTATACATACTTATGTTTAATTATATACTCATCCAAATCAGACATAAGTATGTCTGCATGTAGTACATACAGATGTAATTGAAATTTCATATAATAAAAATTTGAATGGTATTAATGTTATTCAGTTGTCCAAAAAAAAAAATCAAAGCTTATTTTTATTTTCTGCGTTTTTGAAATAAGATTTTTCCTTTCACCAATGGTTTGTAAAAATATTTTGGATGCTAGAGCAGGAGATCAAAATATGTTGTTCCTTCTTCTACAATCGAAATCTGATGTTTTAAAAATCTGTTTTGAAGCTATATTAAAATACAATTACTAGATTTAAGAATAAGGCTACTGCATCTATTTTTATATAAAAGCAAAATATTTTATTTAGTTTTATTCTTTTATGGAAATATTTCTTTAAAATTTGTTCGAGCTGGCTCAGTTACATTATGTTCCCTCGAATGAGATAAAACACTATATATTATGAATATATTGTACATAAAAACTTACAATTTATGAACATTTATTGAGTAGTTAAAATATATTTATTCTTTGTTGAAAAATTTTTTGTTGAATTTGGTTTCAACTTTGCTTTAAAGCTTTTTTTTTAATTCAATATCAGATCAGACAAAAATATAAGTGTATGAAAATAAAATGTATTATATACATGAAATATCTTTTAAAATTTATATTTTTGTTCAATAAATTAAATAGGTGTTATATATATTTTCTATGAAAAATTCAATAAAATTAAATTGTACCTGAAATTATTAAAAGGAATTGAAGACATACAAGTTTGTAGAATAACCATGGGAGTTTCTATTTTTATAGAAAAATTTACGCCAAATTCATATAAGACTAACAATTAGTGTCATATAAGACTAACATTGAAAACTTCGCAAAATCAAGTTTTGATCAAAAATAATAAAAATCATTAATCCACCGAAAATAATTTAAATATATATGATATAATATACATACATATAAACTTGATAATTTTTAGAGACATTTTAAATTTTTTCCTATATGCTTATGTATAAATTTATTTCTACTTAACTTTTCTACTATAATTTTCCATATATCATTTATTTCCATTCCATATATATTATTTTTGGCTTAAAAATATTTTTCTGGTTTTTTTTTTAAATTTGTGGCAAAGATGTTAAACGTATGTGTCAAAAAAAAAAAAAAAAACTATGTATAAAATACATTATTTTCTAAAATTTATTAAATTGTTTTTCAACCGAAAAGCAATAATATTTTTTCCAATTAATTTATTTTCATAAAATTCTTATATATACATATGTATGTTAGTTATGTATAATAAACATAATGTTCATGTTCAAAATAAAAATCTGAAAGTTTAATGCATTATTAGTTTAAAACTATACTTTAAGTATATCTATATTTGTAAATATGAAATCAAAATGAAAAACACCTCTACGAGCATTATATATTTATATAAATGTGTTTAGTTTTCAACCTTAAAGGAAAACTTTTTCTTTTATTTTTCTTTTTATGAGAAAATGGAACCTTTTATATGCTTAGTGCGAACAATTTTTTGACTTCATTTGATTTGGTACTTTTCTTGAAAACTAAAAGTGCTTGAAACAAAATTTTGTAAGCATGGTTAAGTAATTCGAAATGTCCACATTTCTCTGAACTGCAGCTTAAGTAGTCTGATAAAATTACAGATCCTCTTATTAACATACTTTTTTTAATTTAAAATTTTGCAAGATTTATTTAAATTTACAATTTTTCGTTATTTCACAGATTGTTTTTCATTTCGGCAAACAAAAAAAAAAGTTTAATGAAAATAACTTTTTGAATCATATGGCCATTATATATACAAGAAAATATGTTTTTCAATTTGCAACAACAATGAAATTTTTTGTCCAAACCAATTTTTTTTTTTTTCTTAACTTTTGAATAACACATTTCTAATAACAGAAGGAAAAAGAAATATGTGTATGGTTTTTAGTAAACTTTTATGTCACTTTTTTTTCCGTTTTTTTTTTTTGCATAAATGCATATAAATATATGAATAAGTTTTGTTAGGATTATGAATCACAAAAAAAAAATATACATTTTTTTTTCTTCCAAAAATTTACCTTATTAAAAATATGACTAAATTTGTACCAAATTCATAACATCTGTCTCATATTTGCCTTAATAAAATTTTCAAATAGTATATAGTTGAGCATACATAGTATAATGTTTGTAAACCTTAACAGGTTTATTTTTTTGATAAATTTACATAAGAATTTTTTTTTTTAAGTAAAACTTTAGGAAATCAAGTAATCATGACCACGATAGTTTTGTCTATCGTTATCATAATTCAAAAAATCTTGAAATTTCAATTTCACGGAGGCATTATTATGTTTTATCGGGTCCATTATAAAACTTAATACGAATATTATGGGTAGTAAATTATTGGGAAAATTAGAATGTGTGTTGTGCACATCAAGTTGAAAACACATAATTTTTAAATCCGTAATTCTAAATCTTCTAAATTAAATTTTTTTTTCCAATAAAACAAATTTGTTTACCATTATAAAGTTTATTGCCTTACCCTGATATCAATAAAAGGTAAGTTCTTTGAATAGAAATCAAAATATTAAAAATTCGAAAATCTTTTAAACTTCTACACAATTATTTTCACATAAACTTAAATGAGAATTTAAATTTGAGGTTTTTAGATACTGTAGGTAAATAAATTATTCAAAGGAAAAACATTATAATATGTATCGATGGCAAAAGTTCGTTATTGCGAAACAACTTATGTATTTTTTTTTCTTTTAATTTAGAGTTTTTCTATAAGACCATAAAAACCATATAAATATTTTTACTAATAAATTTTTAATACAGAAATGTTCAGTTTTCAGTTTTAAAATTTTCATTTCTATGTACAACTTAATATAGAAATTTATAAAACATTGTGCCCTTCTTTAAAAATTTTCAAAAATGTAGTTACGCACTAATTAAAATAGACAAAAAAAACTTCTCAAAAAGTTTTTTTCCCTCAACTTTCAATATATATATATGCACAGATTAACTCTTAATTTCAATAATGTTTAAGATTTATTTCTAATTATTTATTTCCTATTTTAACGAATAGCTATATAAAGAGCACCTTGAATGAATTAAAAATAATTTATTTACATTTATTGGCAGCATTTAAAATTAAATTTTATACATGATTTTAAATTTGATTCAACTTGAAAATGTTTGCAATTGACAGCGTAAAATAAGACAATATTATAATATGTATAGGTATGATACTATACCTTTATACAAGTATACTCTCATTAATGTAATGAATGTAATGTATGTAAAGTGAAGGAGTTATAATTATTCTACAAAAAAAAAACGAAAAGTTTTCAATAACTAACTCAAACTAAAAAAAAATAATTGAATATGGATAAAATATCTCATTTATATAGTTTGATAATTAAATTTTCCTTCATTTTTAGTACATAAGATAAGTATATAGTATATGGAAAAAACTTGTATGTAGAAAAAATTGTATTTATCAAAAAAAAAAGAAAAATTATTATTATTTTTTATGTCCAGCTGTGAATAAAAACTTTCTGTTTTCTGAAGTGAAGATTATATTTTAAAAGGATTCAAATGAAACTATGTACAGTACAAGGATCAAAATTAATTTTTCATTATATTTTGAGAAAAATTACCAGAAAAAAAATTATTTCGTAAAAATTCTATATCTCAGATGATATTTATGAATCCGTAGCATGTAATCAGAAAACCAGAATCTATAAAGGGTTCAGCAAAACTATGTAAATGAAAGTCCTTGTAAAGAGAAAAATTAAATTTCAGACTTTTTTGGTTCAATTAAATACTTTTTTTTTTTTTTTTTAAACATTTATATTCATTTTAATTAATGGCATCACGAACTGAGACTTTTATACTATTATTATTTTGACACTATGTGCATTTCGGTATATATTATATACATTGCAACAGGGATAAAATTTTAAAATATTAAAAATATAAAAAAAAAAAAAATAAAGTTAAAATTTTCATAACACTCTATGAATTTTTTGTTTTTTTTTTTTTTTTGATTTTTACTTTTAACATTTTCAAAAATTTTCATTCATTAAAATAAATAAAAGCTTTTTTCTTTGAAAAGAAAAATTAATTTATTTAAAATCTTTTTAATGGTTACTGTCCAAAACTTTTATAATTTCTATATTTTATCTATGTAAAATAAATATTATATTTTGTTAAGTAAAAATTTGAAATTATTAAACAAAAGAGGAAAATAATTTCCGAAAAATAAAGTAAAAAAAAAATTTTTTTTTTTGCATTTTGTCAATTTATGAATTTATGATTTTCTTCAACTTTATTTTAATGCTGTTGTTGTCAAAAAATAATAATAATAATATTATGTGTGTATACATATCGAGTTTGTATGCAAAAGACCTTTCAAAACCATAATTTATAGTGCACTTAATATTTTGGCGCGAAATTAAAGAGAGCTTATATATATATAGCAATTCCATACTACAAAGACAATATTTTAAGTATCTTATATTGTGTATCTTATATTTCAAAATTATATATTTATATTTATTCGATTTTTTTTTTTAATAAAAAAAAATTTTATTAATATTTTGTTTTTAAGTTTTTTTATTTATTTATTTTTTTTAATGAAAAAGATTAAATGGAAAAACAAAATTTTTCCTTATTCCCCCTAACAACAGCTAATTGTTTCCTGTTTTTTTTTTTCGTTTGTAAGAAAAGAAAAGTTTAAGGATTTTTCTTTTTTTTCATTTTTTCCATTTTTCAAAAACTTAAAAAATGTTTCTTTTATTATTATTTTCCTTTTTTTTTTTTTATTTTGGTAAGATGTTGAATTGAAAATTGCAAAAAAAAAAAAAAACGGAAAATAAAAAAGAAAACACTTTTTAAAAGAAAAACGAATTTTCTTTCTAGATTTCAAAAGAGTTTTTTCGCGATAATAATTGCTTTTTTGTTTAATTTTAATTTAAACTTTTTTTTTTCTACGTTTTTTTTTAATTTTTTTTTTTTTAGACTATTTACGATTTTTCAAAAATGCTAATTAAAGAAATTAATTTTAAAGTTAATGTAGCGTGTGTTATATTTACAAAAGAAACAATTTAAACGAAGAAAGCTAAAAAAAAAAAAAAGTGAAAAACTTCCAAAATTTTTAATCATGAAAAAATAGCCGAAAGGCTTTGAACAAAAATAAAATAATAATAATAATAATTTCAGATCAATGAATTTTATTATTAATGACGGAAATTTAGCATGAAATTATTCAAAAAAAAAAATTTATAATAATAATTATTATTTATTTATATTTGCTTTTCTTTATTATTATTTATTTAGAATCGAAAAAATAATAATCAAAGCTAAGTAAGAGAGTAGGTGCTTTTTTTTAACGGGCTTATATTTTACATAGCAAGGCAATGAGAAAATTATAGTACGGGAGCAGCTATCTGTTCTTTCAAGTGTAATGTTCAAAGAATTGAAAAGTTTTTCAATCTAGTTAAAAAATACATCTGTATTGAAGCTTTCAACGTGTTGGAAGATCAGTTGAATAAAACAGTCAACCCTGCAAAATCACGCTTTAATATAAATATAACTGAATGCAAGTTTTCTTTTAATATTTCCAATAATGCAAAATTGTATAATTACCTTCAGTAATTTTATATGCATTAAAATTATTTTATTATTAGTATAGTATTTATTATCAATTCCGTTTTTGTCATATCTAAAATCCTCACTTAAATCAAGATTGATATTAAAAACTAAAAACATAATTTTTTTTTTAATTAAAATATCATTCTTACAGAATAATTAAATCTAATAAATATTTAAAAAAAATGAAAAATCACTGAAATGACAAATAAAACTAAAGAAAGTGTTATTTCGCATTAAATGAAAATCATATGAAAAGCTTATTGTCAATTTAAATATGAATTTAACTACAGTGTACTGAATATTCTCAAACTATATATATAAAATTTTTTTATTACGACTACTTAATAAAATTCCAAGTAATATGATTTCGTATTAAAATTTAATCATGGAAATTTATTAAGTTATTAAGATTTAAAAAAAAAAAAAAATTTAATGTGCTTAATTTAAAGACACACACAGAGCAACACACACAACTTCTTATTTCCCTAAAGCAACAGCAGCTAAGTATAGAGAGTTCTATACCAAAATTTATTAGTCACAAAAAATTGAATCTTAAAGAGAATTTATTTTAATTTTTTTTTTTTTTTTTTTTTGGCTTAATAAATATTTTTGTTATTTTTGGATTTAAGTGCATGACTGTTATCTTGGGAATTATTATCATTTTTCAGATTTTTTTTTTTTTTAAATACGAGAATATTTAAATTTTTTGGTGTTCATGGGAATACTTACAAAAAAAAATAAAAAAAAAATTTTATATATATTTTCGAAAGATAATTTCTTTATATTAAACAGGATATTCATTTTGGTTTTTCTTATCAGAAAAGAAAATTTTTCTATATTACATTCATTTCGCAGTCATGGAAATAGGAAAAAAATAAAATATTTTATAGAAAATTCTTCCTGTATATTTTAAATTAAAAAGAAATTCGTGTAACTGTCAAATGTCTCTAATTAATCGACTTTAGAGAAAATTAAAAAATATCTATAGCTAGAGAAAATGATTTTTAAGAAATTATAAAATACGGAATTTCCTTGAAATTGCAAATTAAATTTAATGAATTTTTTTAAATTATTATACAAAATTGTTAAAAATAAAAAGTGCTAAAAGTTGCGCAAATAATCGAAAAAGTACAATATCAAATAACGGCCACACAGGCTTTGAATTGACTCATTGTGCGCTTTGGACCCTTACAATGACGGGCCTACTGCGTTATTTTCTGGCAGTATGTGCTGAAAATATTGCATTTATTATTAGATATATAATAATTCTATATAAAATAGCAAAAGGAATGTACCAAAAGTTGCTACTCGAAAATTATTCAATTCAATTATTTATTTAGTCCACAGAATATTTACATTTTTTATAAACATAATTAAAGTAACTTAAATCTAAGAGATAAGGATGGTTAAAATCCTATACAACTAATTAATCTCTACTTAAATGTCATCGACGAATGTAATATACAACTCGAAAATTATATTTTTAATGTTTTTTTCTAGAGAAAAATAAATTACAATAAATATTTTTTTCACAACATGACTTCTGAAATTTTTATGACAAATATAATCATATGAACAGATGCATTAAAAAGTAAAAATATTAGCTTATTTTTCTAACGTATTTCATACTAGTTCGATTTGACCTAAATACATAGCATGAGATGTACAGAAATTATAGCTGCACCAGCTATCTGTTTTTTCAGTGTATCATAAAATACTTAAGACATCCTATTAATATTAAAATTGATCTAACAAGTCCCTTCAGAGATAAAAAAAAAATAAAAAAAAATATTTCTTCATTTAAAAAGAGAAAAAAAAAATTAAAAAGATATTATTTTATAATTTTCATTATTAAAAAGCTTATTAATTGACCTTTAGGAAACCCGTATTTATAAATTATAAATTCTTTTACTACCACCACTACTACTACTTCTACTACCTACAAATACATACTTTTTCGATCCTTATGGGAACCAAAAAAAAAAATATATATATAAATAATTTCCCTAATTGAAAATCATAAAAAAGCATAAAGTAAATAATAAAAAAAAAAAAATTTAATACATTTAATAACCAGCATAACTTTTTTTTTTTTTTGTAAGAAATTCATCTGAAAAAATTACTGCGGTAAATTTTCAATAAAAAAAAAAATCCATTCTTCCGGATAATCTCTCGTAGGAACTTTTATTATTTATACCGTAGGAAAAAAAAAAATAATTTTTTTTATTTATCTTATTCTTTTTAGCTTTTCCTTTTACCCCTAAATAGGAAAATCTTTTTCGTTTTTTTTTATGGTTTTTCATTTTTCTGTTATTTTGCTTTTCTGTTTGCCTGCTTGTCTTCTTGTTAAAACAAAAATATATCCTTCGAAAAAAAAAACATTAAAAAAAAAAAGGAAAAACAAAAAAGCAAACAAATAATAATGAAAGGATTCTTAGGACGAAGAGTTAAAAATAATTTTTTTTTTTTTTCATTTTGGAAAATATAAGTCTTGATGATTATTTTCCACTTCGTTAATTTTCTTATAAAATTCACTTCATATTTTTCTAATCGAGGGATTTTCAGTTTAAAGACGAAATATATGTAGGTTGTCGAGTCTATGTATATATTTAAAAAAGAGTGGTAGAAAAAAAAACAGAAAAAAATATATATGTAGTATATATATATATATTATTTTGATTTCATTTCCCAACCATAAGAATGACTTTATTTTAGAAATTTCATAACAGTATTTAAAAGTTTATTAGCCTGAACTAATTTGAATTTTATTAAATAGGAAACTGTTGTATTGAAATTTATTAGATTATTTTTGTCTTACATGTTAAAAAAAAAAATAAAAAAATTATCTAGGATGATATTTTAATAATTTTAGGTATTATGTATATTTTATGTAGTAAAAAAAAAAAGGAAAAACTTAAAGCAACAATTTAATATATAAAAATATTTTTTTAAATTTTACAGAAATGAAAATATTCCAAAATGTGTTTTTCATTTTCTTTATCATGCTAATATAATATTAGAGACTTTTAGACAAATAGAAAACTGTAATATATATTTAGGAGTATTGTGAACAAAATAGAAACAAGTCTATGAAATGAAAATCTATTATTGTCTTTTATTTAAATTTTATTTGTGTAGCTAAAAATTAGGATGGAAAATAAAAATATGTAGGAAAATCCATACTTAACAAACCGCCCAACAGATCATTGTGACAATTTGTACGCAAGGGTTTTCCAGTATAGTGCCATTAAATAAAATGAAACAACAATCGCCGGTATTGTGTTTCACATCCATCACAGTGCATATATATCATTAATATAATCATAAGCATAATCATAAGCTAGACATGAGATGAGAATTAAAAATGAAAAACATTCCCGTTCCCCATAGATAATAAATTAAAATAATACCTATATTTTCGGCACTTAATTATTTTTTGGTTTCTAAAATTACAAAGTTCAGAGATAGGTTAAAAATAGGATTGAAATACTGACAGATTCATTTCTCCTAACAAAATTTTCTCTGTCGGTACTTATGTATGAAAATATGAACATTTTCAAAAAAAAATTCTATTCTATCGATGGAGTATTTTTTTTTAAATATAATTCAGTCATTGAAAATGAACTTTAAAAAAAAAAAGTATGTTCTCTCTATGGTATTGTTATGCAGACTTGAGAAATTTCTATTAAAAATTTTTTTTTATTATTATTATAACTTTTTTTTGACATTAAAAAAGTTTTCCTTGATGGAAAAATGTGCGGCGGTTTCCTACATAGTTATACCTAATATATAGTTTTATTTATGACAAAAACATTTCACTTTTTCAAAAAAAAATATAAGGGCGGGTGGTGGAAAAGTTTTTTTTCTTTCTTCCCAATTAAATAAAGATTACGATTACTAATTTTATGGGAAATTTTTTTTAATTTTTTTTTTTGTTCTTGTCAACTTTCTATTAACTTCATGTTAATAAAACGTGAATATCCGGGATATTAATTTTTAAACGTTTTATCGAAGAAAAAAAAACATTTCTCGCAAGATGTTTTATTTTTCAATCTCATATACAAAGAAAACTGTGTGCTTTAACAGTGAATGGAAAAATGTGAAAATTCGCAAAATATCATGCATTCATAACGCGTATTTGTGGAAGCAACTCGTATGATGCAATGCAAACTATTTTTGGAATAAATTAGTCATAGTAAGAACCTCTTTAATTTTAAAACGCTTACAAGACTTATTTTCTACACATCTTGTTGTCCTATGATTCCCAATCAATTATCAGTACCCTCTTTTGAAACGTCGAAGGAAGAACCAAGTTATTGCACAACCGAAGCTAAATGAAAAATTAATATCTGAGCTGTAATAAACAAAAAATGAGTGTTAAAATGATAAAATTTACTAATTTTTAGTGTTATATTTTTTAAACTTCCTATGTTACTATTTAAGTTCGTAGAATGAATAATTAGGTCAATTTTCATATAAAATTCGATAAAAAAAACTCAAAAAATCTACACTTCTTGTTAAAATAATTGACAATTTTTATAGAATCCAACAATTTTCAAAATTGATTAAAAACATAGTTCATTCATTAATAATATTTTATACTGATAGTTGAATATGAAAATGTGTTTTTGATATTAATCAATCCAATTTATTTGTTTTTTTTAATGCAAAATATACTCTGTCTATATTATATCTGACATTTATTGAAAAAACTGTTAAGAACAAAGAAAATTGAAAAGAAATTGCATCACAAATTTTCATTTGAATTTTTATTTTTTTTTATTATTATTTCAACATTAAACTTTATTAATTTTTTTTTGTTTTTCTTGTTAACATCTAATTACAAGACAAAAATGCTCAAATAATTGTCTTCAGTCCTCTTTTTCATATAATGGAAAAGATATATATTTTCTTTTTTGTTATACGGCTGGAAAAGTAATAATTTTCTCATATGTATGTATAAAACCTTTGACAATCCTTTATATTGACTTGAATTTTTTGCGAACATCAAAATACATTGGGATTGGGAGCATAGTATTATGTATACAGAATATATGTATAAGTACAAACATTTGACAAAGCAAAAACGTATATGATAAAAGTCTAAAATTAATCATTCTATCTTAATTTCAAAAGGATAGAAGCTTTTTTAGATATGTCCATAAAAATGAACATAGAATATTATGTTAACTAGATTTTTCATTGTGTACAAGCAATTTTTTTTTATTAGATTTATGTATATTTTTTTATTACTTATATTAAAGTTATAACAATTGAAAAGTATATAATTCGTTAAACGTCAGTGTACTATTTATAGTGGTTTGCTGAATAAATGTGCTTACCAAAAAAAAAAAACAAAAATTCAATTCATAAATTTGTTGAAGTCATTTATAACCTCTTTTTGTTATATTATTTAAAAACAAAAATAGATTCTAACAAAACATCATAGAGCTCTTATATTTCATCATTGTGCAAGTACCAACTTCAAAAATTTAAAGGAAAAACATTCATCATGATACATAATAATAATAAGAAGCTTAGAATTGGATGTAGATAATTCTTTTTATTTTATTTATTATTTTTTTTTTTTTAATTTTCTCGTTATTCATGAGGTCTGTTGCTTTAAATTATTTTTACCACTCATAAAATTAATAAATATATAAATGATTACGATTATTTTCTGACAATTATAATTAATTACTCATTTACAGAATTTTACATTTTATTACCACAAGTTTTCAATTAACCTAGTGTGATCATCAAATTTAGAATTATATGTAAAACTAGGATAATTTAATATCTAATTATAATTAAGAATTACTAATTATAGAATTAGGACATTATGGCGTAAAAATTTCTTATAAAAACTTTTATGTGGAAGTTGCATTTTGGCGGGAAATAAAATGGTGTGTTTGGTAAGTGGTGGTAAGCCACCTTAATGATAACCTTAATAAACCTAAACACAACACTAAACAAAATTACCCATTTTATGTTGTAACAATTTTACATTTCTGCTAATAAAAATCCGAATCCTGAACGTACAGCATTTATATATAGGACAAAATTAAACATTTAACCCGTCCGTAAATTATAAAAAAAAGAAATAAAAATTAAAATTTTTATTCTAAATATTTTTCTTTTCTTGTCTGTTTTTTTTTTTTTTTTCAATTTGTGTTAAATTTAATTTTTTTTTTTAAATGATGCTGCTGAAAAAAATCCTTGCATCCTGAGAATTAACACTCTTCAATGCAATTCTCTGCGTACTTTACAGAGAAAGAAATTAAAACTAAAAATATAATTTTTTTTTTTGTATTTATACTATTTCTACCATTAACTATATATATAAATAATATAATACATATATTTGCATAGGAAATACGTATAAAAAAATATATATATAAAACTTTAAAAATAAAAATTTCACAGATTTATTTTTCCCCAATGAATGGCCTCTGCTGCTGGTTACTTTATTATTTCTACCTATTTTCTTTATTATTATATATTTTTTTTTTTTTTTTTTTTTTGAATAAATTAAATTTTACGCGATATTACAATAAAAATAATTTTTCTCTAAAGCAGAATATTGCAGTAAAAAAATTCTACGATTCTTTTAATCTCAACTGCATCGGAATTTTATTTTTTATTTTATTTGCAAGTAATATAAAGTTCAAAATTGTATCAATCTATTTAGTTAAATGAGTAAAATGAGTAAATTTAAAATTATACATATATATAAACTTCAACTTACAAAAATTAGAGATCAACTGAATAAATTTCTAAAAATTTAATCATCAAAGACTTTCTTTATAAAATACATTATTTTATTCCTTCATATTTTAAAGTGCATCAATATTTTATATTTTTTTCTTTATGATCATAAATTTCATGGAGTAACGAAAGTGTAGCGACATAATGTCGTCACAAATATCTCCAACATAGTTCAGAATATGTATAAATATATATTATATAAATTTTATAGTGTAACTACTACTACTATAGAAATATAATTATAGTTAAAATATTTGTGGAAAACTTTATAAAAAATTTGAAAACCAATTTTATTCAATCTTTAAAGCTTAAATAAAACTTGAACTGCTATGTCAAGATTAAATTTTTCAGTCAGTTTCCCTCAACGTATAGTAAACATTTTAATTTTGAAGATATTATTTTATATACCAAATCCAGCTGCTGAAATCAATTAAATTGTATAAAATCAATATGTATATTGCACTATAGGCATATATTTATTTTTTTAATTTTATTTATCAATTTTTAATGCTATTTATGATTCGCACATACATTTATATATAACAAACATAATGGATCAATCAAAAATAAAAATAAAAAATATACTTGGTCGTAAAATATTAAAAATTAAGTGCTGAAAATCAAAAAGCTAAAAATAAGCTTAAAAAAAATTCAACTTGACGTTTTGTTTTACGTTAAACAAAAAAACAACAACAACATGTACCTACAATATAATACATTTGCCTTTCATAAAGGAAAACTATCTGACATAAAAGTAACTTTGACGTTAAACTTAAAAAAAAACATTAATGATTTACTGGTTGTTTTTTTTAACTTGTTATGTCATTTTAGTTTCACTCACTAGTTTTATAAGAATATTCAGATCCATTCAGTACACACTATAAGTATTTCATATATTAATTCGAAAATTTCAAACCTTTTTCTTAGTTCTTAAAATCGAATTAAAATCAAAATTGTATGTAATAAAAAGTTCAAATTAATGTAAATTTGGCAATGAAATGTTTCGGCATATAATGAAGGCTATTTTATAATTTATTCATTATTCATCATATAGAATGATTTTTAAATGAAAAAATTTGAATAATTTAATAACATAATAGCGGCTTTAAATTTTAGAGCAGACAACTAGAGGCGCTATTGTATATATTATTGGTAGCAAATTTGATTAGGTATACAATTACCTATATAAATATTTTAATTTAATTTTGTCTATAGGGAAATTTTGCGAATTAAGCTCAACAAACTAGAGGATACAAAAATTCACAGCAAAAACAAAAAAAAAAATTGTACACACAGAATCTAAAAGCATTTCTGAAAATTGTTTCAGCACTCAACTTATAAAATTATTTTTTTTTTTTTTATTATTTTATTTTATTATTATTTGATGAACAAAAAAAAATGCACTGACCTATATATCTTTATTATGGACGGGCAAAACAAAGAGTGTCATAGCTTTGTATGTATATATTTAAGCTGTAAACTGAAATAATTTAATATTGAATGAAATTCATTAAGTCTCTATATACTCTCTATCTGATGATATACTACTACTTGATATTTTTGAATATTAAATATTCAATCGATGATACGAATTTAAAATTAAATTTATATATATAATATATTTAACTTGCATTGATATGTCATTCAATATAACAATTTAACTAAATTTAATGCATTTAACTTTAAAGAATTGATGGCTTGGAAATATTAAAAAAGTATAAACGATAAGTAAAAGAGTATGTATTGTATTCTACTTTTTGTACCAGAAACAGACTTCTTGCAGAAGAATAAAAAGACAAAAATTATTAGGAATGACCATAATATCTTAACCAAACTTCCTCTATTCGATAAAACCGACAAAACGTTCAAAAAATCCATAAATTTATTATATACTTTTAATTTTCTTTTACAGATTGAAAAACTTTATCAATTCAATTCTTTTTATATGTACATCTTGGTCAGAAATTAATTTTCATAGAAATATTAGCACATATATAGTATGCTATCTTCAATTCTACGGTTAAAAATTAAATTAATTTTAACTTTTCTTTGACGATAATGTGAAATATTTCTAATACTACTACTATCTTATGCAAAGAAAACACTATATGTTAAAAATTAGATTTTATTATATATATTTTTTTTATCTATTTTCCAGAACTTATGATGGCATCTTTTGATTGTGAGGAACCAACTCAAGCTGAAAAAATTATGTATGATGTTTAACTTGTCAACTTTTATGTATAAAAACCATATACATATATATAAATTCATTTTTGGAGATAAAAAATTATGCACCAAGAAATAAGCACAAAAACTTTCCTTTTGATGACAAAAATCCATTTAAAACTTTTTCATTGATGGAAAACTTTTGAAAGTATAAAAGGCAAAAGAAAAAAAATTAAGCAAAAATATTGAAGTTTTATAATAAAATCTGTGAAAATTCTATATATTGTAAACTTGATAATAATGCAGGTTTAGTAGTAGTATCATCAAATTTGTGTTTTAATTAAAAAACGAAAAAAAAAAAAACTAGAAAAAGTTGCATTAAAATTTTTTTGGCGGGAGAAATATTATTATATTCTTATTATAGATAAAAAAATTGACAAGATTTATGCTCTCTAATCATTTTTCATTCAGTTTTTTAGTTGACATTATAGGAAAAAGTGTTAGAAAGTTTTTTTTTTCTTCAAAGCTAATACAATTTACTAAGTTGAAGATTTTTCAGAAGAACAGAGAATAAATTTTAAAAATATGACAAACTTTTCTATGCACATCAATTTATGTGTGTATTTAACTGTTCTAGTAAGACATTTTTAAATTTATGTACTTTGGTTTGCAAGCATTAATAGCTTTAAAGAAATTTTAAACAAACCTTAACCATCAAAAGCATAATTTTTCTATTTCCGAATAATTTTTAATTTTTTATTGAAAAATAATAAATCAAACTATGTGGTTATAAATTGAAATCGTGTTCCTGCAAACTTGTAAATTTATATAAATATAAATACATATTATATAGGTTTTATATGATTATTAGATTTGCAATTATATTTTTGAAAATATAGTTTTCATTAAAATTTAACTTTGTAATTCGAATCAGAGGTTTCTTTATTCATGGAAATATTTTAATTTTTAGACAAAATATTATATTTTCATCACTTTGTGTATTTTATGAAATTAAAATAAAATAATAACAACAAAAATAACCATTGCCAAAAAGCACAAAATATATAGATTTTTTGAATGATAAATACATATAAATAAAAATTATCAATAAATTTATGTATATCGAATAAAAAAATATCGTGTGAGTTTTTTTGATACAAAATCTTTGAAAAATAATAATTTGATGATAATTAATTAAGGCGGAAATCTTCTGCAAAAGTATCAAAAGTTTTATTTTTCACATGCGTCTATATCAAAAAATGAGTATATATATGAATTTACATAAAAAAAAAATTGATTATGTAGGTATACATATATAATACAAATATATGATTGATAAATGATTTTTCATCGAATAAATAAATCAATTTAATAAAAATTTATTGATTAATTTATTAACAATAAATTTTCTTTATGTACAGGCTACATTAATTTTTATACATAATAAATTTCATTTTGTATTTTTATTTTTTTTATTATTTTAATAACAAAAATTTTTTTATGTAAATATATACATATTATAATAGTTATGTATAAATTCAAAATATAGGTAATAGTATACACATACATTGTATATAGTTAAATAAAAAATAATGAACGTGAATTGTAAATAATTTATGTAAAATATAAATTAATCATATGATTAATTGTTATTAATTAATTAATTAAAACAAAACATAAACAAAAAAATATAGTTTCAAAGTAAAAAATAGTTATACAAACTCATAATTTTAGTATTTCCAACATTATGTTGACAGTGTTATAATATGTCTGAAATGTTTTCATTAAATATGTAACAAACAAAAAATAGAACTTATTTTGTTTGGAAATCAGTGGAATAAGAAATGATAATTAATTATTTTATTTTTGGGAACATATTTATTTCACTATAGTTTCATTCTGTAGGCTTCGAACTGAAAGGGTTTTTTATTCATTAATATAACTTCAACCGTGAAAGCTTATTTTTGTTATTTTTAAAACCTTAAATCTTACTTAGTCGACATGAAATGATATTAGCCCGGAACCATTTAGTTAATTTTTCATATTGAGCGGTCAAAAAAAAAATTATAAATTTCGTAAGTTATGTCCAAAAATCAATTTCAGAAATATAATGTTCCCACATCTTAAAGTAAAATTAATCTAATATTGTGATAGTAATAGTTATATTAGAAAAATGCCATAAAAATATTAAATTTATTTTTCTGACAGTGTTCAATCCTTGTCGAAATCATGTAAAAAAAAAAAAATATATATATATACATATATCTTGTATAGAAATCGAATTAATTATTTTACTTTAGGTTTCCCGCATATACTATAAGAAAATATAAGAAAATTTTGTAAAAATATTTAATATCTTTTATTTGAAAAAAAATTCAAATTTTTTTTTATGTAAATATAATATTTTGTTACATTTATTTCTTGACTATTATTTTTGACGGATATTCGAAATTAATTTTTAAATAATGATTACTAGGAGAAGTTTTCATTTCATATAACAGACAAACTCAATTTTTTGTTAGCCCAAAATATTAAAAAAAAAAATTAATATATGAAAAAAATCGTAGATTATGTTAATGTTGATAAGTTGTAAAAACAAAAAAATAAAATAAAAAAACAAAAAATAACTCAATATTGTAATTTGTATAATTATGTAATATTGAAAATAAATTTTATATAATTTACTGAATTATTATACAATGATTTTTTTCTTTAAAAATTTTATTTTTATTCTATATAGCCTAGGTTCTAACTGAATTCCAGATATTTATAATGAACATGTGACTGTTTCAGTTTATTTTATAGCAATTATCAAATTGGCTTTAAATTTACTCCAACATATTTTAAAACTCAACTGAGCAAGCGACTGTAAATACACACTACACTATACCATGAGAAAACACAAATTTGGAAGTCTATTTTTAATTAAGATGTTAATTCCCACTGATATACATTGTTCATTGATATAATTTTAAAATTGGTAGATATTACTCTTAACTATCATTATATTATTCATTAAACTTCTTCCTCTGCATATGTGTGTATAATAAATTTAAATATATACTTATGTTCAAATTAAAATAAAGGTTGAAGAAAAATTTTTTATAATGTTCCTAAAAATTCAACATCACTAAAAAATAGTATTCATAAGGTTAACAGGTGTCATATTATTTTTTATAAGAACTAAAAATACAACAAAAAAAAATACTTAAGAAAAAATGCTTTTAAATATATTTTTCAACCCTTTAATTTTATATTTTCATATTATTTATAAGAGATTTATTCGTGAAAAAGGTATACCTATATATATATACATAACATCTTAAATTAAATCCCTCCATCAAATAGATTTAACTTGTTTTGTGTAAATAACTTTTTGATTTAACTTTTCTATTAGGCATGATAAATTATATGTTTAGCGATTTTCAAAGATTTAGTATATATTTTAAAATTACTTAAATTTAAAATTTCTGCACACACAGAAAAATAATAAACTTAAAATTTTGAATAATTTCAATGTAACCTCTTCAAAGAAAGCTTTTATTACTTTGAACCTATAATTATAGTAGTTATGTTTTACGAGGCGTTAGAACCACAAAAAACCGAATCTTGAACAAAAAATTTTAATCTCAAAGATGTCTAATAAAGGATATAAGATAAGTATAAGTATATAATTCTTTATTAAAAATTTTTTGGGTAAACTTTCTAGAATTACTACTCCACAGATTCAATTTATGGCTGTCTAATTTGATTTTTAAAGCAAATACATATATTATTTATAAATATAACTTTAAAACTAACTTAGTTAATCAAAAATTATCTTAAAATTATCTTAAATCAAAATGTTGAAAACGCACTACATAATTCATTTATACGATTCTTTTCTATGTATTTTTTTTTTAATAAATTCCTTACTTTCATTATCAAATCTAATCTACGCCTCAGCAAAATCATATAAAATCTGAAATAACCCTATCAACTTCAAAGTTATAAATTCATTATCATTTTTATTCAATGTATTCGATATTATTTATGTCTATTTTGTACATACTTATGTAGGTAATGTGTATTGTATATTATATGAGTATATTAAGAACTTCAAAACAATACAATATTACATATATGTATAAATAGCATTAACAATATTACACTCTTATCAATCAGTTTATGTGTATATACATAATACTATATTATATAAAATATAAATCCTTTAAAAGTATAAAGTGTGTAACAGCTGCTGTATATTTACAAGATTTTCAGTCTCTTCAGATTTTATATGCCGCACTTACTTTTCTCACATTATTTTAATAAAAACATTATTTTATAACAAACAAAAAAAAAAGGGGAAAATAATATAATAAAAAAAAAAAACAAAAATTTTTTATATTATTACTTATAAGAAACATAAAAATCCAAAATAAATAAATGATATAAAATAAATTTGTCCTAAGAAATTATATAATGTTTAAAAAAAAAACAAAAATTATATATTTTCTGTTTTAAAAACTTCCGCTGTGCTCTTCTATCTTCTAAATAATACACAGTACACACATAATATTCTAGAAAATTTATGTTTTAATTTATTTTTCATATTTTTATGAAAAATAACAAAAAAAAAAGATATTGTAACAAGGATATAACAATTTTACCTTTACTAAAATAATATAAAATGGAATAAATAAACAATAATTTTCAGAATACACCATATATAATGGGTAAACGAATTATGGCATACATACATAACCATGTAAATATTATTCAAATCATATAAACATAAAACAAAAAAAAAACATTAACTGATAATAATTCTGCGTACACCTGTACACATAATAGTAAAAACATTTGCTCCTTATACTTACTTACAGAAAATTATAAACATAAACAATATTACATTATTAAAAACAAAATAATATATTTTCTTTCTGAGATAGAAATTAATATAAATTCTCATCTCAACATAATGGGTATCGAAATAAAAATGAAAATACAAAAAAAAACCATAATATTAGTTCGATAGTTCGAAATTAGTACTACATATAATAAAACCTGATTAAAATTACATAATGAGTTTTCACACAATTTTGTAGATAACTAACAAAAAAAAAATTGTTAGGTTGGTTTTGGTTACATTAAAAGCCTGGTTCGCCTCACAAAGATCTAAAAGGGACGCAGCCATACCACTAATAGCCACTTTGGAATACATAATTACGAAACAGATTGGCATTAATGTTGTTTAAACTCAAAATCCCAGTACTTTATCTGAATTTATAAGAAACAAAATTTGGTACCTAAGTACTTTAAAATTGGAAACCGGCAATACCTATAATTTTATTAGGAAAAATATTATAAAGAGAATGCACTTAATTGCAATACTGTCATAAATAAAAATTTAATTATATTTTATAATTTAACTTTATTTTAAGTATTCTTTATGTATTTTATTTTCATGTACCTACCTACATTATTTATAAAGCTCATTTCCTTCTTGTTATTTTTGTAAAATTTTATCTTTATGATTTATTTAAACTAGCATTATTGAGAATGATCTTCTCAGGCAAATTATGAACATTTATCGTTTTTAAATCTAATTAGCTTTTAAAATGAGAAATTTTATTATTCTAGTAAAATTATAATTTTTATCGTTTTTAAATTTATTTAGCTGTAAAAATAAGAAATTAAAGGCAAAATATCAAAATTATCCACAAATAGTAATTTAAATACCTAGTATGTTTATGCTATATATAAGACCAACATCGATTCAACGAAGAAAGAACATTAAAAGTTATTGATTTTTTTAACATTCATTTAACTTCTGCCTCTATTTTATATCTTCAAGTTTAAGTTGTTTGGCTCGAAAATATAAAGTTCTAAATTATTAATTAACATAATATTTTTGCAGAATACCATTCAAATAGGAAGGTAACTAAAACTCTTTACTCAATTTCAAGATCATAATGGTGTTAAGAAATTTTAGCACGAAATTTATGTAAATTTAATAACAAAACATTATAAACATTTTGTACCTACATATCAAACTTAAATATATAAAAATAACAAAACAAAAAAAAAAAAAAGGATAATACCTATATACATCCCGGTGATACACCTTTTGGAATATAATGTAATCATTATAATTAATTTAATTATATTATATCAAGAATTATTTCTTATAACAACACAGTAGTTTATTTTGCCAAATATTAATAGTATAAAGTTAATATAGTGTATAATACTACGAAAAAAAAATTTTTTGTTTATTATTACTCAGGCATTTTCAATAAATTAAATCTGATTATAAAAAAAAATTTACATACATACATTTATGTTTCCGTTTTATATTTAGAATTTGAAAGATTGTAAACTTTAGATAGTGAGAAATAAACTATAAATTTTATGCGCTTCAACTCATAGAAAAGATAAAACATAATTTTGTATCAAAAAAGCATATAACTTTGTATGATATTAAGTTATTTTCAAATATTTATGTGCCGAAAAAAAAAATAAAAATTCATGAACCCAGACATGAAACAGAATATTTCGATTAGGAATGAAAACTATCTCAAAATTTTCTTTAAAATGTTAGAGATTATATTGGAAATTCTCTTTTGGCTTAGCAAAAAAAAAATTAACGTTCTTGCAGTTTGTTGAGCTTTTCTTTTTTTTTTCTTTAATGATGAAACTTTCGCCCCCCAATTTTAATTTTTCTATAATTATCAGCTTCAAAAAAAACCAAAATTGATTTCAGGAAAATCTAGAAATTGAAAATAATAATAAATTGAGATAAATAATGCATTTAAATATTTTATATTATGTAGAAACTTTGGTATTTATAGGAAATATTTTGCTTTTTTATTATTCCCGGTATGATTTAATAGTTCAAATTTATTTTCTGATGAAAATCAGAAAGTATATCATAAAATGTATTGTATATTTAATTGTGTATTTCAAATTTAATTCAAATTAAGTTTCCTATGCATATTTTCCGAGAATTACACTTTAAAATTTATTACATCATATATGAAAGTATTAACTACTCTGTATCCCATATGTTAAAAAAAAATCTAATAAAAATATTTAATTAAGAACAATTTTCCTTTTTCATATTAGATATTATATTATTATGTTAGCATAAATACTTAAATGTAATGTATAATGTAAAATTGTAAATATATAACATATATATAATATATATATTTTGTTTCATAAGTTTTATACATTTACATACAATTCTCTGAGCAGCCATATCAGTTTTAATTAAATTTTTAAACCAAAAAAAGATAAATTACCGCATATTTAATCAACTTAGAAAATTTAATCCATCTGAAAGTTCATAGTCATAGATTTAGTAAAAATTACTAACTTAAATTTACATATTTATGTATATAATTCATATATCATAAAAAATTTCATATTGTATACGTCATGTAACAGAAAAAAAATCGTTATAAGACTGGTAAACTTTTTAACGATTTTAACATTATTTTTATTTATGATGCTTTGGAGATTTTATTTAACTATTGTATATTTAAAATTTATGTCGAACTTTTATTATTTTATTAGCCTACCACTTTGGTTTAAATCATTTTTTTTTTTACATCACGAACAATGTCCTTAGTTTCAAGCAAGATCTTAATTATTAAGCCTTATGAAACTAATCACATCTGCTTCCATTTAATATCTAATGGCGAGTGTAGTGTAGTGAAATGAATTTGTCGTTATTAAATAGTAGGTTAGAGACTCGGTCATCATCCATGGCTGGAATTTATATAAAAAGTGAACAAAGTGTTTTGGGTTGTTTTTTTTTCTTAATTTTATACATTTGGTTTCTTTGTTTTGCTTAGATCTCTTAATTTACGTTAAAATGTCAGCTTATTTTACTTATCGCAACTAAAAACATTTTTCTTTCAAATGCATTATATTCGCAATTAAAGAAAACTCTATGTGAGAACATAACCAGCATTGCAGTCCGACATTACAAAAATTTTAAACGCATTGGTTCATCTATCATAATTCATAATTATGTTGATCCTTGAATCTTGTTAAAGCAATATATTATACAAACGATGATATCGACGCGTCCAATTTATAAGTTGGTAACTTGAAAAAGTAAGTTTTGAGATAAACGCATTTTAAACAAAAAGTGTGATAAAAACTTTAATATTGGTTTTAATTGTCTGAATTTTTGCCATAAGACAAATTTTTTTTATATATTCATAAGAATATTAAAGGTTTTTAGTTTAGATACTTTAGAAATTGAAATTTTAATTTTTCAACTTTTAGTGGTACACAAATCTTTTACTGCCAGATTTGTAAGTTGACTTACCAACTTTTTTTTTTCTTTTTTTTTTTTTTTTAATTTATGTCGAGTTAATCACTTGTTGCAGTACCTGTAGTTAAAATAAAGAACTTGGTAAAAGTTGGTAAGTCAGACTTACAACCCATGTTTCCACTCAAAAAAGTAGGAATAATATTGATATCTCTAGTTAGTTTCACAAAAATTATAATAAAAATATTTTAAATAACTTCGTAAATACAGATACCAACTTTTGAAGTGAATTTTGTTCATGCAAAAAGTTTGTAACTTAAGGTACCAATTTATTTATTGGAGAAAATTTATAAAAGGTAAAAATTTAAAAGTTGTTATGGTTTATTTAAGGGCCAGTTTTTAAGATAGAGATAAGAGAATTTGCATGGATATGGAATCACATGCGCTGAATTCAAATATGATTGTCCCGTATAAAGTTGATAAATCGACTTATCAACTTATAAATTGGACGCGTCGATATGTAATTTAACGTGATTATTTTGAACTTAAAGTGTGCTGAAACTTTAGTACATAATACATTTTCAATGACATACCAATTTTTTATTAAAGTGCTTTGTAGTTTTATTAGGTTTTAACAGGTAGATACTTTAAATTGATTTTATTCAACGGGTTCCATGGAATGCCTAACTAGCACTAATAGTATTATAAAAATCAATCCAATTATTAATTGTTCAAATGATTTAAAATACAAATAAGTTTTTAAATAAAAAAAAAAGCAATGTAGGTAGCTTTTATTTTAAACATTCTACATTAACATTAGATAAGAATAATAAAAAAAAAAATATAAAAATGATAAATGAAACTTATTATTGTTATATTCTCATTTAATACATTTAGGAAATCTACCAAAAAAAAACAAGCATTTCTCCAATATCTAACTTAACCATGACTTTTTATTCATTCTATTCCATTTTTCTACATTTATCAATATTGAGTCCACAATTTGATTTTTGTTCTTACTTTGACCATAGTAATCAACAAATTCACCAGATGGATTAACTAAATACATAATAATTGTATGATCAACCTAAAATAAAAAAAATAAAAATCAAGTTTTATATAATTTTGATTTTTTTTTATGTCTATTTCTACTTAATTACTTACAATGTAATCATCATCAACATCTTTTGGACCAGCACTGTAATAAACTCTAAATGCTTTACAAACCGCATTAACTTGTTCAGTAGTTCCGGTTAAGCCCAGAAATTTGGTTGAGAATTCTTTAACATATTTTGCAACAACTTCTTTGCTATCGCGTTGTGGATCAACAGTTATAAAAATTGGCTGAACTGGTGGTGCCGATGGTGTCTTCTCTAGAATAAAAAAAAAAATTATAATAATTCAAACATTTAATCTATTTTCTTTGCTAAAATCTAATAAAATTTTCAAAATATTTATGTTAAATCTTACCCAATTGATCAACTACAGCTGCCATTTTTTCTAATTCATCGGGGCAAATGTCTGGACAATGTGTAAAACCGAAATAAATTATACACCATTTACCTAAAAAATCTTCAGATTTTACTGTTTTACCGTCAGGGCAATCAATTAATTCCCATCGACCACCAATCGCTGCTTTACCCAATTGTCGTTTACGTTCTCTCATCATTGCCATATCTTTTTCATTTCGAACATAATACATGAATGCCAAACCAATGGCTCCACCACCGGCAATAATTCCTAAACTTTTCCACGAAATTGGTCCTTTACCTTTCACTGGATCTGCAGCATTTGCTGATAAAAATCTTATTTGTTTCTTAATCAATGGTTGTTGTTGTTGTGGTGATTTCACATTTCCAATTTGTTGCAATAAAATATTTCGTGTGGAATTCCATAACCGGCTCAAATGTTTGGTTGACATTTTATACTTAGATAGATTAATTTACTTTTTTTTACTTCTTTTCCCTTTATTTGTTTTCACAGAGGATTTTCTTAATTTACCTCGGCTAAATATTTTAATATTTTAAAGAAAATTTAAAAAACTTAAATATTTTCTTTTTTTATATAAAAATTCGATAAATTAAAGTTTGGATGGAAGGAAGCTTTTCTCAGAAATAGAAAAGAGGAGACAAAATAAGAACAAAGTTTCAATAGTTTTTCAAAACAAAATATAATCAGCTGATTTGAAAACTTTCCACTTACAGAAGCCGTGAAATAAATCGGCTGTGATTTTGCAGCTGAGTATACTTTCTGTGTAAAACGAAAAAAATGTGAAAATAAAGGAAAAAAATACTGAAGAATTGAATAGGTACTTTATGAATTCTTCAATAATCATAATTTTCTGTGATAAAAAATTATGAAAAACTTACTGGCGCAAGAATTTTAGAGTTGTTTTGAGCTGAGAATGGATTAGCTTTGCTGCGACAAGCTCCTATTGCGGTCTTATTACGCAAAGGACGAGGACTATGACTTTCTGGAAAATAATCCTCAGGTGACACTACATGACTTAACATATGAACATAACATTATGGGATTTAATATAAAATAATTTATTGTAGGTACTTAATCTCTTATTTAATATTTTTTCATTATTTATTACATTGGTCAGCTTTTTTTCTCTTTCTTAATGTAATCATAATTCTGGTATTTTAATTCTTATACACTGGTAACACTATTCTTATGTTGCAACATAAAAACATATTTGACGCTGTAGTTTTCAGAAATATTTTTTTATTACTTGCTCTATATAATATTGAACTCTGTGGTTTAAGCTTAGTACACGTCATAAAGTTTAAAAAAAAAACGTTAATTTTTTTGTGTTCTGATTAAAAATAAATTAATTTAATAAAATAATAAATTTTATATTCAAAATAACGTCTAATTGTTTTTTTTAATTAATTAAAAGTTATAAAATTGTAATTGTGCATATTTTGGTGAGTAAAGCATAGGTTGTATGATTAGTTAGAAGAGGCTCGTATTGAAAACATCGCTACACTAATGTTGGGCACAAAATTTCGAAATTAATTAGAATGAACATTACATGATAATAAGTATTTTATAATTATATTCATTGCAAGCAGAATCTTACCTATTATCTAGTCTTACTTTTGAGAAATTTTCAAGCAAGTTAAACTATTCATTTTATAGGTACCTATACAAAACCAATATTGTAATTATGTGAAATTAATTAGTCATAAGCTTATAAGCTTTGATTTTAATTTTCTTAAATGTTTAAGTGTAACAAAAATATTAATTTGTACTGAAAGTGATTCTAATCCGTTTCCGCATTCGTTTTTTTTTTTTAATAAAGTTTCTCAATCTCAAGTTAGCTTAGATGTTCCTATATTAGGTAATCGATGTTAGTACCTACAATCATTCCAATTCAAAGATTTACAACTAATTTAATTACATAAAACATTTGATTTAATTAATTTTTAAAATTGTTTATAAGTTTTTTTAAATCTTGCAGTCTGATGTCAACGTTTAAAAGCTTTATTTAATTTAAATTATTTTTAGATACGAACTTACTCAAATTTTATTATTTTTTTCAGCTCGATCCTTTTATTTTTATTTGTCAATAATGAGACGTAAAAAATTTCTACTTATTCCATTTATAAGAAATGATGTTTTATTGACAAAAATTTCCAGTAAACAATTGAATACTTTAATAGGTTATATGGTTCAATATCCAAACCAATCGTTAATGAAAAATACTAAACGAAATGACTTCAGAAACTTTAGTATAGGAATTAAAATGAAAAAAAATACGTTTGTAAGTTTATACCAAAAAAAACGATTAAATTTACTTTTTGATGACATCAAGAATGATCGAAATGTGCAAATTCATGGCACTGATCAATTTTTACTTTTTGGTTATTTTTTGAGGAATTTTTGGAGAACATTGCTATCAAAAGATTGGCACAAGTATAATTCGAAAGATATTTTTGATAGTGACATTGGAGAAAATGAATTCAAAACGGTTATGGAAAAATATGTGCTTCTGTGTATACGTGGTGTACACAAAAGAAAACAAATCTCAAATAGATTAATAATTCCTAAAAATAAAATCGATCGTGTTAAATTATATTTTGCAAAGATCAAGGTTAGCGCTGGATGCTGCCACAGAGCACATTATATTTTTAAAAGTGATTACAATCCCTGGATGAACGAAAGTTTTCATATTATTGAATTTATCAACACTTTTGAAACTAACATTATTGCACCAATTGATATTAACAACATGGATGATGATGAATGTGATCAGCAGAATAATAATTTATCAGTTTTTCAACCCAATGAAGTAACTTTTAAGAATGAATATGAGCAAAAGGATAATTTTTTACCAATGTGTCAATTTAATGAAGTATTATCACAGCTTTATGATGAGCCAATAATTCCTCAACCAAAATTGGAACCTAAAGAAGAGTATAATAATTTACCAATTTTTGAAACAAATGAAATAATTCTTCAACCTAAAGAAGAGTATAATAATTTACCAGTTTTTGAAGCTAACGAAATAATTCGTCAACCTAAAGAAGAATACGAGCAACAGAATAATAATTTACCAAATTTTCAATCTAATGAAATTATTATGTTTAAATCAAAAGACACATATAAGCTTGGAAAAATTTCTGAAGTTAAATCAAATTCATATGCTGTTCATTTTTTAAAAAATATAATAGAATGCACAACTATTCAATGGTCCAAGAATTCTATGGAAATTGAACAAGTGCTGCCTGTTTTAGAAACACATTTTTCAGAAAAAGAATTTGATTTATACAAAAAAATTTATTCTAAAGGTAAGAAAATATTATTAATTTTTACTATTTTGAAAGTGTCTTCGAGGCGGGGGTTGGACATTTGTCCGCGGGACATTTGTCCGCGATTTGTTTTTGTATCGCGGGCATAAAAATGACATTTGTCCGCGATTTAAAATGTCTTTTGTCCGCCGCGGACAAATGACATTTTCCAAAATGTCATTTGTCCGCGATAAAAATTAATCGCGGACAAATGACATTTTGCAAAATGACATTTGTCCGCTAAAAATCTGAAAAATCAATCGCGGACAAATGACATTTTGCAAAATGACATTTGTCCGCTAAAAAGTTAAAAAATCAATCGCGGACAAATGACATTTTGCAAAATGACATTTGTCCGTTAAAAATTAAAAAAAGCAATCGCGGACAAATGACATTTTGGAAAATGACATATGTCCGCTAAAAATTTGAGGCTAAAGTGCAGATGACGTGAACCAATCAGAATCGGCACAACAAGAGAGGGTGGTGGGGGGCGGCGGGCGGGCGGGTGGACTGGTGGTTGGTCAGTGGGATTTGCGGCGTCAGCCGCAAATCCCACTGACCAACCACCAGTCCACCCGCCCGCCCGCCGCCTCCCACCACCCTCTCTTTAAGGGGCAAATCGGGCAAAAAAAAAAAATTGCATATACAAAATGTATGAACAATTTGGGGGGACTCTACCCCTCTTCCCTTTTCCAAGCTTCAGACGATTCTGAGTGGTTCACGTAATCTGCAGTATCTCCAAAATTGAAAAATCAATCGCGGACAAATGACATTTTGCAAAATGACATTTGTCCGCTAAAAAAACTGAAAAATCAATCGCGGACAAATGACATTTTGCAAAATGACATTTGTCCGCTAAAAATTAAAAATTTCAATCGCGGACAAATGACATTTTGCAAAATGACATTTGTCCGCTAAAAATTCGAAAAATCAATCGCGGACAAATGACATTTTGCAAAATGACATTTGTCCGCTAAAGTTAGAAAATTCAATCGCGGACAAATGTCATTTTGCAAAATGTCATTTGTCCGCTAATTTTGGGACATTTGTCCGCGGCGGACAAATGTCTTTTTACAATCGCGGACAAATGACATTTTGCAAAATGACATTTGTCCGCGAAGTTTTCCATACAAATTTCATCGCGGACAAATGTCCCGCGGACAAATGTCACGGCGCCCTTCGAGGCATTGTTTTTATTATTACCTAAGTATTATTTTGTTAGAGCCATAAGATATTAATTAATTAGGTAACCTTATAACTTTTAACCAAACTTTTTCGGAGTAACACAGTTCAAAAATAGAAAAATTTAAAACTTAAATTTATTATAGGGCTTACGAAAATCATATTCACCTTTAAATTCGAGAAATGTACATTAATCCAGTTTCATCAAAAATAGAATTAGAGAATGGATTTTCGTAAGATTCTTTACCTTCGATCTTAATTCATAATAAAAACTAAATAACCCCTCAAGCTCAAGCTTTCAGTAATTAAAAGACTTATTTCATGTCGTCACTAGTCGGTGGTTAATAATTTTTTCGCTGCTTCAGTGACTGCTGAAATAAATGATTGCGCACATTGCTGGCTGTCATATAAAACAAAAAAAACAATAAAATTTCTCAATCTCAAAAAATCAAACAGTCAAAGCGAAGCTAACCAAAAAAAAAAAAAAAAGAAAGGACAAGGACGCTTTAAATTAAAAATTAAAAACCAATTTTATTCCGCAAAAAAAAAAAATATCTTAATTTATTTTATTTTTCCATCTAATTTCAAAAAAAATGTCAGGAACTTCTCAAAAACATCGTAATTTCGTTGCCGAACCAATGGGCGAAAAACCAGTAACAGAATTGGCCGGAATTGGTGATACTTTAGGTGGAAGACTAAAAGATAGTGGTTTCGACAGGGTAAGTTTTTTTTTTGTCTTTATTATTTTAAAATAAGTGAAATTAAATTTCATCTTTTAAGGAAAGGCTTGCATTTAATCATATTTCGACTTAACAACAGCATCAAAATTTACAATCAATTTCTTTTAAAATAATTATTTTAGTGATTCACCAATTGACAGTTAATTAAAAAAAAAAATTCAAAACTGAAAGTGTGGGAGATAGATGAGTTCTAATTATTATATGCCAATGAAGTTTCTATTCGAAACATTTTTTCTAAACTGCTGGTTGTGTACCTACCTACCATTGACTAAGAATTCTACAAACATCGTGGTAGGTAGTACCTACGTATCAATAGTTCAACTGCAGAACCTTAATTCATTTTAACACTGCTCAGCTTCTCAATTATAATTCCAACTATCATTAAATTATCTTTTGTTGCTGTTTTAATAGTCATTAGTCATTACCATATTATTAGTTTATTTACATTTAAGACCAATTTGATTTGACTTGATAAAAAAACTAATGGTCATTTTTTATTTTTTTATTTTTTAGGCCTACACAGTTCTAGGCCAATTTTTAATATTAAAAAAAGACGAAGAATTATTTAAGGAATGGATGAAAGACGTTTGCAATGCATCATCAAAACAAGCATCTGATTGTTATCAATGCCTTAGTGATTGGTGTGAAGAATTTTTGTAAACTGCAATATCATTTTTATTTCAAACTTTATAAGTAAATGTTTTATTTTTTAGTAAAAAATGTAAAAACAATGACAACTACTTTAATTTTAATTTAAAACTTTATGTACTCACGATATTTAAATGTTATATGTAAAAAATAACTTTTTTTTTTTAATCGACTTTTCTTTTGTATCTTCGTTCAGACTATTTTTATATAACTTTTATTGGGAACACTTTATTTTTAATTTTAAGACAAATAATAAAAACAAAAAAAGCAAATTCCATTTAATAATAATAATAAAATAAAAACTATGTTTTCACAATAAAATGGCGATTATTTTTGTTTAATACTTTTTCAAAAGAAAAAAAAATTAACTTGAGAAATTTTAATAAATTTAAATTCATTAATACTTAATAACTATTTAGCATTTTTATTTATTTTGCTTGTTACTTAACAATATATTTAGCTCAACTATCTTATTAAATCTCAACTGATTCCAGGGTTTAGTATAACCATAATTCATTTTAATAATTCTATCGAATTGGCGAAGTGATTAATTGTTATTCTGGATTTTACAATGGTTTACTTTGTAATTTATTTGGTGGTGGTCTAATATGCAGATTACTTCGAATGTTTACATAAAGCTTAATTGAATTCATTCAAATAAATTAAACAAATTTTGATCGAATTCAAGAAAATAATAAATTTATTTTTTTACATTTTATACAATACTATTTAAGTTAAAAATTAAAGATTAATTGTTATTTGTCGTATTCGAACTAACTTTTCTGTACAATAGATTAATTCATTATTTATTCCTATAAAATTATAAATTAATTTAATATCAGTATTAATAAAATATTGAGAGAAAGCGTTAAAATTACTTAATGATTTGGAGAATTAAATGTACGTATTATGGTCCAGCTTATTTTATCCTTATCTGTGCAATGAAATCTTTTCGAATAAAAACGGTTTGAAAAGAAAAATCTTTTTAAACTTTCGAATCCACACATTTAAAGATAAACCTTATTTATTTTATTTGAATTCGATAAACTTAACTTACGTGTGGGGGTCAATTACGAATTTTGTTTTCCAATTAAGTTCGATTTTTGTAATTTTTTTGGATTGTTATTCAGTTAACATAAGTTACGGTGATATAATTTACCGAAAAGTAGAACTTAAATTTTAAATTTATTTTTGGGAAAGAGTACTCGAAATTCATTCAAGATGATGCACATAATATTAAAATTATATATAAAGACAGTTTGTCGCGGAATTTATGTTGAATAACTTTAATCAATGTTTGGGGTATGGAATATTATAAGTTTACAAATAAATCTCATCTTAAAGATAATCGAAATTGATTAACAAAGAAAAAATAAATGTTTCTAGTATGAATCAAATCTAAATTTCAAACATAATGCGGTAATCACAGTTTCCAAAATATAATATGTGGACAATATATTGAACAAATGTATAAATATAACGTCATCGTTCTTTGGAAAGAATTCTTGTTATTTACCCTTTTAAAGTCCTAAAGCCTTAAGTCTACTCGTTCCAGAGTTATTGAGTTCATTTCATACTAATTTTCGATTTTAATACTCAATTACCTGTTTCGAAACTTTGTTTTTGTAGTGAGTTAACACAGAATGACGATAATACAAACATATTTAAATCAATATTACAAACATAACAATGTTTTTTTTTTGAGGACATAAAATTTTAACAGAATCGACAGTCATACATAACATTACTTTGGAGCTCATTAAAACTAGTGATAATATATTTTAATTTTTTTTTATTTTGTGGGGAAAAAATCAGGCAACTATTATTCACGATAAAAGTCATGTTCCAACTAATCTATAGAAAAAATAATTGTTTTATTTCTATCTTGCTCCTACTTAGTTAGTTCATAAAAAATACAAATAAAATAAAGAAAAATATTAATACACCGAAAATTTTTATCATTAGCCAACGATTTTTAGAAACAGATTGGAAATATTTTAAAATCTCTCCATGAGCAGCATCTATATTCATTTCAGCATCCATTACATTTGTATCAATTCGTTCAACAGTTTCTTCTTGTTCTTTAACCATGTGAGCCAATTGTTGAAAAATACCTCCCAATTCTATAATCGTACTCTCAATGTTTTGCATTGTCTCTGCTCGCTGTTGTACATAATTATCAGATTCGTCGTACAGCATCATTTGCTGTTGTTGATTTCTCGGCAATAAAGCACGATTTTCATCAGTTTGCGACATATCGATACTTATTTGACATTCTTCAGCTAAAAGTAAGCTATTTCCGTGTTTTGCCGATGGTGCCGCTGATCCTGAATGGGTAGCGTTCTGAGAAAACTGATCTCGTCTAGTTTTTTGATGTTTCAAATTTTCCGTTCTCACTTCAAGAATTTGTTTAAAATCTGTACTCATACTAGCTAATTTCGATTGCAATGCTATTACCATATTTGAGGAATGTGATATCAAATGTTTACCTCTGGATGATCTACCCTGATCTTTTGATATTTCCTGTAATCTAGCAATTTGTTGATTTAAAGCATTCAAATCACCTTTTATAATATAAGTTAATTCTTGAATTTCTTGTGGTCTATCATCGAAAAGAGTTTTTTTCTTTGCCACTAAAGAATGAAAAAAAAAACAAATTATATTTTATAATGTAATAATTATAAGAAAAAAAAAATCCACAATGCCTTACATAATGTCAATTTTTCTAATTTAGCATAAGTGCTTGCGATATTTTTCCCAACATATTTAGCAACCATCATAAATTCGGAATAACTTTGTATTTGTTTTGCCCTTCGTGGGTCCTTTATGTTAACTGCTCGAGATATATTTCTACTTTGAAGCGAACGTATAGCGTTCGCAAATTCACCGGATCTATCTCTGGCCGCCATAACTATTACTGAATTTTTATCGAATTCTTCTTCGTCTTCGTTCAAATAATCGTTATATTTACTATTATTGTTTAATAGAAATAATTGTTGTTCACCAACTGCTGATGGTAATTGCGATTCTTGATGTTGCCCTGTTAAAGTGTTTATAAAAGATTGCCCTTGTGGAATCCAAGAGCGTAATGCGTTTCCCGATGTTATTTGTATGCGATTTGATAAATTTTTCCAATTCCAATCTTTTTTTGTATATTTATTTTCGTCGTCGTTGCCACCGTCTATTTGATAATTCAAATTATTATTTTGTATTCCGTTCAATTGATTTATTTGATTGTTATTATTTTGTGTTCGGGAATCATCAATTACAACTGTTGTAATTAATTGTTCCTCAGATTCGGAACTTGTTTTGGGACGACGGCGAGCTTGCATTTCATAATTCAAAAAATATTCTCATGCAGAGAAATTCATTGATTTTTTGAATTAGTTATACCTGTTTTTCCTAAAAAAAAAAGATTTTTACAATTAGGTACTTAAGTAGTTTTTTTTTTATGATTTGGTAGATACGACATGCCAAAGATAGGTATAGGTACTACGTAGGCCCCTATCTAGTTAATACAGTGATCCAATTTCAAAAGTTCACAAACTAATTTCCGAAATAAATATTATAATTTACTAAATAATGTACTGCCAATTCAACTGAAGATTCTGGTAGGTATGTAGGTAACCCATCTAATATTTGCCTATAAGCTGTTAGGCTAGGAGAATATTTTATTTTTAGGTTCCTACTTGGTATACCTAGATATCTAATAGGTATTGGTAAGTAAAGTTTGGAAATAATTCACTTATTATGACGTTTTATTTAAGCACCTATTGTTGACCTTTCTAATCTGCCAACCTTTGACCTCCATTAGTTATTTATTAACTTTAGATGACTTCGCAAGTTTCGAAGAAACTTAAATATAAATACAAAAAAAAAATAAAATTATTATTCACTCCCAGGTTTGTTCTTACCAAAAGTAAAGGCTGCTGATAATTTTCAGAAAAATTAAACAAAGTGACACAAAGTTAAAAATTAATTAATTCCTTTCCACCTAATGTTTTTAAATGTGTTGTAATTTGCGTAAAAAGTGAAGAAAGAAGTCTCGAACAAAACGAACAAGATAGGTTTTTAAAATCTACAGTCACCAAAGTATAATAAGTTCGAATAAAAAACAATTAATCTTGCTACTATTTATTTTTTTTTTATTATTATTATTCAATTAATTTCTATATAAATATGCTGCTGTACTTTATTTTTTAATTAAATAAAAAAAATTTTTTAAAGTGACATACGTGGAAGGAAATCATTAATTTTTCTTATTGAAAAAAAAATTGAATAAAAATAATATGATTGTGACAATTGGAGAAAAAGTCGTTGTAGGAGTCGACTAATATCAAAGGCGTATGAAAATAATTAAGATATGTTTTTCTTATCTATGTAAGGTATAGAAACAGAAGAGGCATCGACCTTCACCTTTTAGTTGGAATTGCCGCCTTATTAATAAACAAAAATAAAGGCAATTCGAACTAAAAGCAGAAGGTCGATGCGACATTCTGTTTCTGTTTCTGTTTGAAATCCAGAAATATCGTTGGTGCGTTGGTGGTTAATTATTTACAAACTTGTTAAAAAAAAGAACATAATTCACTAAAAGGAGTAAACACAATTGGGGCGACAACGACGACTACAACGACAACGACAGCGATATCACTGAAGTGAACACAATTACGGCGACGGCGACAAAATAAATAAACATGAAAAAAATAAACAAATAGAAAAATAAATAAAAAAAATATATATTTGTCGTTGCCGCCCGGCGACAAAATAGAAAAATTTCTAATTTGTCGCCAGTCGTCTCAATTGTGTTCATTCTCATACAAATTTATGGTTTCTATTTTTTTTTATAGTTGCTATCGCTGTCGTTATCGTTGTCGCCCCACCCAATTGTGTTTACTAAAAAACGGAATATTATACAGAAAGAGAACCAGTCATCCAAGTGTAATAAGGCCCATTCCATATGAAAAATATACACTTCACTCCAGCTTCAACTCAGCCGCATATATATTTATTTAGACGGACGACTTAAATTAAAAAGAATTTCACCATTCATTCTTCCACGTTCCACTTATTCTGTCAAAATAAATTGCACAAACATTTTTAAATTTCATTTCAATCAATTTCTCGCTCCTTTTGTGTGAATGAATATTGCACACACACACATGCCCACTTAGGCAGCTTTTCGGAATCGGAAAGAAAAAAAGAAATTTCAATCGACAAGAAAAAAAAGATTTTTTTTTAATTTTTTATTTTTTCGTGGAAATTAATTAAAAATTTTAATATTTAATTACAAAATAAAAGCAATTTTTTGTATTTATTTCATTTTAAAATAAATTTTAATAAATTTTATTTAAATAAAAAAAAAAGAAAATAATAATAGCAATTGAGTGAGTGCAAAAAAATTTGTGAAAAAAAAGAAGAAAAAAACTGAAAAAAAATTTAGAAAAAAAAAAACCGGAAGAAAAAAATGTTCGTAACGTAACCACCCCGAAAATTTTATATTTTTAAGAAAAAAAATTAAAAAAAATTAAAAAAAAAGAAAAAAAAGAATTTCCATTACTAAGCCCATGCAAATTACGCATTTTTCTGCTCAACCTGCTGCTGTCACCAACGAACTTATAAATTGTTACCTCCTACCTACCTCGCTGTACCTACCTTTCATAATTTTGAAAATACACAAGATTGAAAAATTATTTTCATTGCTTTTTTATCTGTGCGAAATTATACATATTCGTTCAGTCCCTCTCTAACTCCCTGATTTAAATTTAACCATATTTTGGTAATTTTCCGCAGAAGTTTTTTTTTTTCTTTTTTGAGATAATAAATGTATCTAGGGTCCTAGTTGAATTGAATTAGTTTTCTGTCTTCAACATCACCCTATCTAATCTGCATGAATTTTTGCTGATAATTTATTTGCATTCATCCTTTCATTTTTATGATTTTTTTTCTCTAAACACTTAATTCTAAAAAATTTATAAAGCAACATTTATTCCTAGGAATGAAAGGATTTTAGCCGCAAAGAAATTTTCAGCAGAAATTTATGAGATACAAATTGGGATTTATTGACAGATTTATAAATTATTAGGACGATTAAACATTATACTTTATATAGGTATGTAAGTAGGTAGGTAGGTATATCGAAAATGCTGTAAATTAGGCATACGAACATACCTATCTATACTCACTTAGCCCTAGTTTTAATTGTTGTCAAGTTAAAATTAAATCTGTCATCATTTTTATTGTACCTATTATAATGATTTTGTTTATTTTTTTGGTTTACATGAAGTTATGAATTAGGTCTAGGCACTAAATCTAGTTACAGATTGAAAAATTTAGTAGTGTTGGGAGTTAATTGTAGGTATACCAACCTATTTGTGTACCCCATTCTAAAAATCATATAATTGTTACCATTATTCCTAAATTCAATAATTCTAATTCGAAGTCAGACTATATTCAAAACGAAGTATAGGTACCTACTGTGAAATGTAAAAGTAGAATTAATATTTCTTTGATTAAAAAGCAGATATTAAAAAAAAATCCCAGTTCTTCTGTATACCTACATAATGTACACATGACTAGAAAGATTATCAGAACTAGAATCAGAAGAACCAGAATTTAGTTTTTATTGTTTTCTTCGATGACACCACACGATGATACAAAAAATAAAAATACTTAGCGAGTCACCACAATAGAGAATTTACGCGTCAGCTTTTATTACGACTGCAAAAAATTTAAACTAGTAATTTTTTTTTATAGCGACCTCTAAATTTCAGTGTGTTGGTTTTTTTAAATCTTTTTTTTTATACTTATATTTTTATTTTGCATGCACTTTTAAAATTTCATAGCAGAGATGAGAAATATATATAAATTGTTGGAACGAGATAGAGTTATATGAAAATTTTTGGTGAATGACATTTTTATTCATTAGATTATTTTCTTTAACAATATAGTTTTTATTTTTTAGTTTCCCCCGAAATTGGAATTTAATTTTAAAAACTTTTTTGTAAACTTGTCAGATTTTAAAAATGTTGACAGTATTTTTGAGTTGACATACACAGCCTTTTAAAAAAACCAAAAAATTCGTGATGAACTGTAGAGTCTACAAATTATTAAATTACGTACCCTTTTTTTTTTAACTTAATTCAATAAAAATAACATAATAGGTACCTATTATGTACAAAATACACAGGTAAATAAGGTAATACATAAAACTGCTCCAATATAATTCAATATTTTCTTCTGGTCAATGCCTTGTTAAAACCAATACAAAATCTTTCAAACATATTTTATTTTAGTTTAATTATATCATTCTTAAATAAAAGTTTCATTTCTGCTCATTTATATAAGGCTCTACAGTTATTTTAGTCTAAGAAATAGACTATAAGAAAATAATATAAAATGCGAATAGCACGAAGCGTAAAATGGAAAAAACTTCCAAATTTTGTTAATTTCCCCCAAAACAACGACTTGATGTTCTATATTTTTATTCAGGAAAAAAAACAACTTCAGGAGGAGGAGAATAGCTTAAGGTACTAATATTCTATCTACTTTGTTTGCACCTAGGTATTTTTTTTTTTTGAACTGTCAAAATATTTCCACTTCTCTTGTACCAAAGGTAGTTTTAGGATTGGAAATTTCCACTATTTTTTCTGGAAATATTATAACTTTACGCAGAGATTAGACTGGATAGTAAACTGATCATTGTATGTGTTTTTTATCTGTGTTTGTAAGAAGATAGTTGATTAAGTGTCTTTTTACTATCCTGATTTCTATCAAGATTTTTATCATGTTTTCATTTTTTTGTATTAAATTTTTTTGTTTTTTTTTTTAGTACACTGATAAAAAAAAAACAAGGCATACAATTTTTAATTTTGTATTGTTAAAGTAAAAAAAAAATATTTGTTCTTTTTTTCTGACTGTGACTATCCAGTCAACTATCTTCTCAACTGTCTTGATTTAAATCCTGCTAGTAGAGAAGATAGTAAATTGACAATTAATAAAGTAATAAAATTTCACCGATACATTCAACTACTATCTTCGTCAAGATAGTAAAAAAATCCAGTCTAACCCGGGGGTTAGGTGCGAACGAACAATTGTTTGTGGATACTTATGCAAAAACACATATCATTTTTTTTCTGCTGCACGAATTTGCTATACCCCTCTCATTTATAATTAGGATGAAATTAAGTTTTATATGTATACTATAAAAGCAAACTAATTCATGCATCCCGTCATTTCGAAATACACCACTCTCTATAGTGTGTGTAGTGTGTTTTAAAAACATTTTTCTTTATTATTCTTTTTTTTTTTGCTTTCAACATTCGGATTCGAGTATTAAATACAAAAAAAAAATATAGAGAAAAAATGGTGGAAAATCATTTTTTATTGAATTAATTTTTTTATTTAAAAGTTTTTTTAAAATTACCAATAAAAATTTTTTAAATTTTTTTATTTTGTAAATTAAATCAAAATATTTTCGTTTTAATTATGAAAATCATTTTTAAATAAAAAAAAAAAGTATAAAAAGAAAAGTATATTGAAATCTGTTTTGCCTGCAAAAAGTTTTTTTTTTTTTAAACAAAAGAAAAATTTAACACTCGGACTCGGACAGAAAAAAATTAAATATAAATAAAAAACAAATTTATAATTTAAAAAAAAAAAAAATTAAAAATAATGAATGAAAATTTTCATTAAAATTTTGAAAACAAAAATTAAATTAAAAAAAAAAAAAAGTCAATAAAATTTCTGTCTTTTTGTATTGCGGGGTGGGGAAATTTCATTAAAAAAAAAAAGAATTGGGGGTTTTTCATTTCATGTTTTTTTTTTAATTTTAATTTCAAAAATAATAAAAAAAAAATTTCTTGGGGGGAAAAATAAAAGTTTTTTTCATCCTTTTTTTAATTTAATTTAATTTTATTTTTCCTTTTTTTTTTTTTTTAATACCTAACTTATTTTTCCTTATTTTACAAAAAAAAAAAAAAATTCAAATTTATTAGAAAAAAATCTGCGCGCGCCGTTTCCCATCCCTCAAATGAGTAAAAGTATGCATGAAATTTTCAATATATTTTTTTTTAATTCATAAAATTTACAAAAAAAAAAAAAAAAAGAATTTCATACTGGAATTTATAATTTACCTACCTACAAAAAAAAAAAAAAAAGGGCTAAAAATGTCAAAATTTTCTAAATATGTTTTTCTTTTTTTTCATTTGAAATAAAAAAATTTGTTTTTTTTTTTGTTTTTATCAGAATGAAACCAAGGTGTACCGTACCTATATACATATTAATAAAATCAATTTGAAAATTTTAATGGATTTTATTAATTTTATTAAAAAAAAAAAAAATTCTAAAAGTTCATTCAACTTAGTTCGATATAAAATCATTTTTCAGCAAAGACCATTAATAATCGGTATATATTACAATATATAACTACCTATATAGCGAAATTAAGAAAAAAAAAATAAAATTTCTGGGACAAAAAGAAAAAAAAATATAAAGTTTTTGATTTTTCGTGAATAAAAAACTAATTTGTTTTTCTCAGCTTTTTAGATTTGATTGAAAATTGACGAATGAACTTATAGAGACGGTTCAGAAAATTGGATAGGTATCTACCATGACACATCAATTATCTACCTATAGAGATGGTAGATTCTAGATGTCTTTAACTATCTTATCGAGAAAATAATAAAGGAAGAATGGTTACTGGGTGCTAACAATGAAAATCTTTTATACCCATAATATATCAAGTATCATCAAAATCCATTAAAAATAAAATAAAAAAACCTTAAAAATGTAAAACTTTTAAAATATAAAACTTGTAAAGAAAAAAAAAGTTAGATCTTCAAGTTAGTCAATAATTCAGAGGCTTCTTATTCCGAAAAATTAACAAGATAGATAATTTCTATCATCCGAGCGAACCTCTATTCTTTGGGCACTATAATCGTTTAATAAGTTAGATACCTACCTATTTTATAAGTTTTTTAATTTCTGACAAAAAATCTATCTACCTACCTATCTTTCTCAATTTTTTCTTCAATGGACTAGCCAAATCGACTCTAGCTTTTATAAAATTTATAGTTAGGTATATTTTTTATTAAAAAAACAAAATTTAAAATAAATTAAAAATAAATAAATTAATTTTATATAATTTTTAGATTTGCATTTCAAAAACCTACCTACCTACCTAATTAAAAATTTTATATAATTAAAAAGAAAATAAAATAAAAACGAAATATAAATAATTTCATTTAATAAAAATTAAAATTTTTTTTTTCAAAGTTACTAAAATCAAAAAAAAAAAAAAAATATTTAAGAAGAAAAAACCGGAGAGCAAACTTCATTAAATCAAAATTCTAGAAATATTATAAAAATTAAATTATTTTGATTTTCTATCTTGTATGGATTTAAATAATTCAATAATCGAAGAAGCAGTAACATCATTTGGACAAAAACGCATTCGAAATAATAATTACACTAGGAGTATTCATTTTGATGGTAATAATTAATTAATTTATATACTTATAATATATATATATATATAATTATACATATATACCTATAAAAAAAAAAAACTTATCAAATATAATCAACAAAAATTATAAACATATTTAAAAAAAAAAATTCTAATCAACAAAACAAAATATATATAAAGTATATATACCAATGTTAAATATGTATATTCCAAAATTGGATATAGGTAGTAATAACGACCTGGAGGGTAATCAACAGTATAGTGGTGCTGCTTCGTCATCAAGTCAATCATCATCATATTGGGATCAACAACAACAACAATCAGATAATCCAAGAACTGCATTAACTGTTCAACAACAACAGGGTTATTTTGATTATCAAACACAGCAAAGCAGTAGTAATTATCAAATGGGAACAAATTCTGCAGCCACAGCCGCTACCGGTATGAATAATAAATCAATGGGTGGTGGTGGTGGTGGTGGCGGCGGCGGTGGTGGTAATGTTGGTCCTGGTGGTATTGGACCTGGTAGTAATAATTCTGGTATTATTGATGATAATAATGGTCAACAGCAGCAACAACAGCAGCAGCAGCAGCAGCAACAACAGCAAAATCAACAGCAATCAAATCAACAACAACAACAAACACCACAATATACAATACCAGGAATATTACATTTTATTCAGCACGAATGGTCTAGATTTGAAATTGAACGATCACAATGGGATGTTGATAGGGCTGAATTACAGGTAATTTTTTTTTACAACTTAAGATAATATTCAATTATATTATTTAAATTATTAAAAATTTAATAAAATTGGATTGCTTTTTTTTTTTATCCACTATAAAAGGTTTCTATAATAATGATTGCAAAAACTTTTCGATTTGACATATATACATATCTACCTACATAAATATAAATATTTTATTTTCATAATTTCCTACATATATATTTATGCATTTACTTTTTATTTTTAGGTGTATATAAAAATCTGACCAAAGAAAAGTGTTATTTAAAATATAATCAAAATACGTATATACCTATGTGCACACATAATAATTTTGAAAACAAATAGAACGGTGTAATATTGCTTGCATGTTGAATTTAACCAAATTATTTCAGTTGTATATTTATTTAAAGAAATTTATATAAGATTCATAAAATATTGATTATAATAAATTTTATTTATATTATATACACAACCTAACTAAATTTATAATCGATATTTACTTTTACTATATTTTCTAAAAAACAAAAATTAAGTATAAATATATTATATTTTGTTTCGATTTCTTCCTCGTTTTTGTTTTTTATACTTACCTACATAGGTATAAATGGAAAACATTAAAATAAAATAGTAAAATAATCTGTTTTAAAAAAGTGTTAGTTTTTTTTTCATTATTATTATTATTATTATTACAATATTCACGACACAAAATAATATTTATTAGTAGCTAAAACAGAGATCAAAAACATAAAAATGCAATTAGGTACCTAGGTGAAAATTTTATTGACGTAATTTTAAATATATTTTATGTTTATAATTATTATAACATTTTTTATTTTACATGTTGTAGGTATATACAAATGGCAATATATACATAATTATAATAATTAAAAATTCATAAAAATATGTACTTAATAAAATTTATAGAGAAATTTTTCCTGTCATTATTATGTATTTTTATATGTGCAAGGGCGGAAAAATTGAAAATAATTATCGTACTTTTGAATTTTTATTGTCTATTTCCGAATTCAATGAGCCTGTTCAAATATCTTATTTAATGATATGACTCATATTTTTTACTAGAAATAAATAAAGAATAAGATTTTAGAACTTGCTAATCTGTTTTATTTTCTGAACGATAGATGTGAAACTCAATATATATATATATATATATATATATATATATATATATATATATATATATATATATATATATATATTAACAAGTAAACACTATTAAAATAACACCTTTTCAAATAGTCCTTCATTAGCAAAAACTTATTTTATTTTAATTAAATTTATTAAAGTATTCAAGTTTTTGATTAAAGATAATATATGTACATTAATTACATAATAATCATATAATATTTACTATTAACTGATAGTAAAAAATAATAAATAATATTTGTTTAACAACATGTTAATGTTTACGTTTTAAAGTGGCATGTATTGATTGAATTTGATAAAAGTAATTAATTGTTTTTTTTGCTGATGTCAAATTCTATTCATTCGTCATATAATAAATATGTAATTGAAATATGATTGATTAACTGCGATTTTATAGTAGGGGTAGCTACCTACCTACATTCAACAAGTAATATTTTATTTTCTTTTGGTGGTTGTAGATTCTATGTATATACATTATTTAAGGATTTAAAGTTAGAAATTGAGATAAAATATCTTGGAAAAAAATCAATCAAAAAACTAAAAAAAACAATTTTATTTTGCTCTTTTTAATTTTTTTTTTCCATAAAAAGTTAAAGTAAATAAACTAAATAATTCAATAATTTTTTATTCGAAAAAGAAAATACAAACCCATAAAATCGCAAATAATAAATTCTAATTGTTTCAACAAAAAAAGAAAATCCTTTTTTTTTCACATTAATGTATGTAAATAGGTATTCGTCATGCAATGTCAATTTAGGTATATATAGAGGGAATATAAAAATGCGCAAAATTATATATTTTATTTTTTTTTAAAGTGTTTTTTATTTATTTAAATGATTAAATCAATCTACTCTCTAATATTTCTATTGAAACTTTGTATTTTTATTTAATGTAATTTTTATTTATTTTTTCAGGCTCGTATAGCTATGCTTTTAGGTGAACGCAAAGGTCAAGAAAATGTTAAGTCCGATTTAATACGTCGAATTAAAATGCTAGAGTATGCACTTAAACAAGAACGTGTTAAATTGCATCGTCTAAAATTTGGTTGTGATCCGCCACAAATGAATGACTTAAAGCCACCCATTGATGAGCCAGTTGTTAGTGATGTTGGAGTTCAAGATTCTGAAGTACCATACAGTTCGGTATCGAATACAACTTGGCGGCAAGGACGTCAAATGCTTAGGCAATATCTTCAAGAAATCGGATATACAGAAGCCATAATTGATGTACGCTCAAATCGTGTTCGATCTTTAATGAATATGAATAATAATGCAATTGAACAAGAAGAAAATCTAAATCCCAATATCAATGGTAATGAAAATAATAAACGGGCTTCAGAGTCTCAAGGTAAAATTAAATATTTGTATTAAAAATTAATTTTAATCATTTTATCTAAAGATAATACTTTTTTTTTTCTAGGTCGGCGAACACCAGCAAAGAAATCTCAACTAAGCGATGCCATGATATTAGATTCAACCGAAGAAGCTGTAATGGCTAATTTTGAATTTTTAGGTCAAGATGTTGAAATGTCTGATGATGATGAAGTTTCTGACGATTTGGATATGGGTGTGGTAAATGACGAAACTGATAATTTGAAAACTACAAAACGTAAAGGAAAAGATCTGATTATGGGCGATGGTAAATACAAATTAACAATTTCATTAAATTTTTATTTTTTTTTTATCAGAAATGTATAAACGCTTTTATTAACACTAAACAAAAGAGAGATGCAATAAATAAATTATTTCATTTAATAATATAATTTAAAATTAAACAATATTATATTAAAAAAAAAATATGGAAAAAATAACAAGATTTCCACTTTCCATTTAATTTTGGTTGACATTGTTTCAATATGAAATTTCTTATTACAAAATAATACATATACTTAGTATGTATGTTTTTATTTTACTGTCTTTTGCATTTAATTTTATTATTTTTCTGTTCAGCATAAACAGACATAGAACTTAAAAAATAATAAATTTTCGAGTAAATTTTCTAATGAAAGACAAATTTTTTTTTTTTCAGTACATAATATTCATAAAAGATTTCATTATACATTTTAGTTCCCTTAAACAGATCTAGTTAAGTGGCAATCTTGTTCATATTATGTCTTAAACGTAAACCAATAATAATTTCATTTTTGTACATATTAAACACATACATAATATAATTTTTATTTATTTTTTCATTTATTAGTTAAATACCTTCTCTTTTTTTTTGAATTAAGCCAAACGAGATTGTAAGTTCCTGTTCTCGTTCTGTCTCACGTTCATCATTAAAGAAATACACACAAAAACCAGTATTAAAAATAATATCTCCCACCTACATTAACTTATCGATTCGTATATAAAACATTAATTCGTATATAAAACATTCACGAAAATCTTCTGGTCATGAGAAATTCTAAAATGTTCAAATTATTTATTTATTAGAACAAAATGAAAAAATATCGTACATAAAAAGAAAACAAGATTGACTTTAACTTTTTCGGAAATATTTAATTAAATTACTTGCATTAATGATTTCGGGTGAATTCATTAAAAATAAATATTTTATTTTGACTCCACTTTTTTTTTATTTGGAATTTGAAATATTTCATTTGGTTTATTTGTTTCATAAATCCGGAGTTATAGAGCTAACAGTCAATTTATTTATTGAATTAATAAAATACTTCCATATATGTACAACGCAAAATTTTATTATAATACTGTCTGAAATAGGAAATACAACAATAAATTACTTGAATATTCTATTTAAGCATATACATTTTTTTTTTCGACATAATAAAGAAAAATATTTAAAAGTTGCATTCTAATGTCATATTAATATCATTCATTATAACATTTTAAACAAAAAAAAACATCACATCATACATTCATTTTAATTTTTAATAAAAAAATTCTTTCTGCAAAACAAAAAACAATAATTCTCTTAATTTGGCTTATAACCCAATTTTTAATTAATATTGTCACACATTTTTTTTTACAATTATTTTACATAATATACTTAGAATATATGAATAATCTTAGATTTTAATTTTCAAATAATCATCATCTCTTGAAAAATCTCCAAAATTTGAAATTTGAAAAATGATGGTAATTACGAATTATGATTTGATTTATAAGAATCAATGAAAATCCTTTTCTCAAGTTCAATTTTGATCAAATTAAATTTTCGTTTATTTTTACGATCAAATCGTAATTCGTAATAACTATCTTCAGTTGACAACCTAATAAAAATAAGGCCAATTATAAATAAAAAAAAAGTCATACTTCAAATGTAAATAAATGATAAATTATAGTATACAAATTAAAAGGAATGAATGAAAGCAATATAAACACCTAGTAATGAAACTGTCAAAAAACAAATGTATTAAGTACTTATGAAAAATATTAATTAGAAGACCCGTATGAAAGTTTAAGAAATTGGTTTTATTTATTTCAACAATGTTAAATGACTATCTTACAGTTTATATTAAAGAAATGGATTTTATTCCGTAAACCTCATATTTTAAATTTTTTCATACTTTTTACACGGAAAAAAAATTCTAATCAGTACCTACTAACACTATCTCATTTTGAGACACCATTGCTAGGAGTTGATAGTGCTTTGAGTCAATCTAATAATTTTAGTAATGTATACTTTTTTGCCAGGCACAAAAATTCACTTTATGACATAAATTTTCAAAAGAAATATCTTCTTATAAAAATCTTGACGAAATTTTCAGTAAAAGATACTGTGTCATTTTCAGTAAAAATCAATATTTTTAAACATAAATAAAAAATATTTTCGCTATCATCATCATCATCAATATAAAATATTTCTATTTTTCTATCATAAAAAAAATTGCATTAACTCTAAAAGATATTAAAAATAAAACTATATACATATATTTAGTATAAAAATAACATACATATATTTTACTCGAAATAAACATAAAAAAAAAAAAAAATAATAATTAACTAAAAATTAAACAAAAAATTTTTATTTTTATAATTATAATTACTTTCTTTTTTTTCTTATTTATTTTCATTTATTTGTTTACTTTATTTCTGATGTATGTAATTTAATTAAAAAAAAAAAAAAATTCAATTATTATAAACTTCCTCCCAATTAAAAAAAAAAAAAAAAAAAAAAAGATGTTGATGCCGAGGCTGAGGAGCTTCTTAATGATTTGAATCAATTGACAGAAGGTGCGCTTTTTTATTATTTTTTTTAGTGATTAATTTTAATTAATTTTTTTTTTCAATCAAATTAAATAGAAGGACGTAAAATTAATACAAATTTTTTTTTTTTTTATTTAATTTAATATTATGTTCGTTAAAAAAGTCTATATATTTCGCTTGATAATAATTATGATTTTTTATTTTTATTTTTGTTTAAATCATAATGTTTATTGTTGATAGTTAGTTTAACTATAAATAGTATATACGTCTCTTAGTAAATGTTATTTTTCTTTAAAAAGGTTTAAGTAAAATAATAAAATATTTAAAAAGTTATTTCAATAATGACACAATTTTAAAGTAAATTCTGTAAATTATTAATATTTAATCAGATGTATCTATTATTGTATTTATCATTTCGTTTCTGCTTTTAAAAAATGTCTTAATTATGTATTTAAAAAAATAAATTGTTTCTATTGATGAGCAGGGGTTTTCCCCAAACTCACAAAGTAATATTTGTTAATTTCTATTTTCCATTACTTTCGAGTGAAAATAGAGGTGGGTCATCTTTTTCATCAATATTATTTATTTTTGCAAATTTTGTTAGCTGTCTTTTTGACTTGCTTACCTGAAAATTATTCATATCTTAGATTTTTGAATTTTCCTTGTATTTTGGTTTGATGTTTCCATAAAAGCAAGAAACAAATTTGTTATGTTTACGGTATTGATAACTTATCAAAAATGAATTAAGTTTATCAATTAATTTTGCAAAAACCCAATATTATTACATTCATGCATGGAATAAACTATGCTTAAAAGGATGACAATTTAATTAATTATTTTTTTCTTATGTTTTTTATACAAAAATTCAAAAAATTCATCTCACCAGCCAGATAGTAGGGAAATGTTTTTTGAAATTTTTTTGTTTATAAAATACATACATGTATATCTCAAGTTATTATATAATTTAACCTAATGTTATTATTTGAACAAAGCATGCAGAAAAGCCTGCACTCAATATTTGCAAGTGATACGTTTTACGGCACTTTAACTTATTTGAGAAAAAAAAAGTATAAAATACGATATTTTGCAATTTACTTTAAAATTTTGTTAACTAATCTAAAATAAATTTCAAATATAATTTGTTCACATTGTATTATATATTCTATTAAATTCTAGGTTTCCCTGATGCTACTGTTAGACGTAACAATTTACTCCAAGAAGATGAAATAGTTGTTGATGCATCACTCGGTTTGGGTGATTTAGCGCAATTGACAGTTAATAATGATGCAGATGAAAATTCTAGTAATACAACTGGTTCAACTAAAGATGGATCTGCATATCGTAAAACATGGAATGCCAAATATACTTTGCGATCACATTTCGATGGTGTAAGAGCATTAGCATTCCATCCAGAAGAACCAGTTTTGATAACTGCATCCGAAGATCATACATTAAAATTATGGAATCTACAAAAAACAGTTCAAGCTAAAAAATCAGCTAGTCTTGATGTTGAGCCACTTTATACATTTAGAGCACATTCTGGGCCCGTACTTTGTTTAGCTATGCACGGCGAAATGTGTTATTCAGGTGGTTTGGATGGACAAATTAATTGTTGGAAATTACCAAATTCGAATATTGATGCGTACGATTGCTACGATCCCAGTGTACTGAAGCTAACATTAGAAGAACATTCAGATGCTGTTTGGGGCTTAGCTGTTAATCATACGAAAGGTAATATTGTATCATGTTCGGCAGATGGTACTGTTAAGCTATGGTCGCCCAGTACAAAAGTTCCGTTGTTGCGCACATTTGAATCTGGACGTGAAGACGCTATACCAACTTCAGTAGATTTTGTTCGTGATGAATTGGATAGAATTGTTGTCGCTTATTCACAGAATTGTATAATTTATGATACGGAAACGAACAGACAAATTCAAGTAAGTTGTGTTTCGAAAATTTTAAAAGACAAAATTTTATTGATTTTATAATTTTCTTATAAAAAAATCCATTATAACCCAATATTTTCAAACAAATTTGTTAAAAAATTCTTGAAATTTTTTAGGTTTTAGAGCAAGTACAAGATAGTAGTACGTCAACAAACAAATTTATAAACAAAGTTGTTAGTCACCCAACTTTGCCAATAACAATAACAGCACATGAAGATCGTCATATACGATTTTGGGATAATACAACTGGTCAACTAATTCATGCAATGGTTGCACATTTGGAACCTGTAACAAGTTTAGCAATTGATTCAAATGGTTTATATTTATTATCCGGTTCACATGATTGTTCAATTCGGTTATGGCATTTAGATAATAAGACATGCGTTCAAGAAATTACGGCACATCGGAAGAAATTTGATGAAAGTATATTTGATGTTGCTTTTCATCCCACAAAACCGTACATAGCATCTGCCGGTGCTGATGGTTTAGCAAAAGTTTTTGTTTAATTGAAAAAATGATAAAAAAAAAATATTAATAAAATTAATTATACATAGATATAATAAAAAAGATAGAAAGTTAATAACAAGGGCTTGTTCATGCATTTTAAAATTTTATAATTACTGTATCAATAAATTTTATTTTATTTTTTTCATTTCTTAAAACGATATTGTATAATTTAACTCAAATTTTTATCCGGCGACCTCAACCATTATAATTATTAATATTTATGTGATCCTAAATTAAATAAACTTTTATAAAAAAAAATAATTACACCTATATTAAACTATTTTTACAATTTTTTATTGAATATTCTGTGTAAAAATTTTGGTAGCTATTATACGATAATTTTATAATATTGTATCACTTTATGATATTAAATAGATCTGTTTTTGATTGCATTTTTCCATTTTTAATTGAAAAACTACCAATTCGTCTAAAAAAAGTCCTTTTGGAGTTTTTGCACCACAGACATTACTTAAATTTCAAGTATAATTTTGAGAGTTATTGGGAATTACGAAATAATTGATGAAGTTCAATGAATATTAAATTTTGGGATGGAAAATATAATAGAATTTTCATAAGTTTTGTACTAACGTAATTATGGGTTTATTATGCGCAGAGTATGTAGATGCACTGCTATCCTAGTTTCTATTTCGAAAGTTCAGTATTCGTCAATTCGAAGACAAATTGATTCAATAGCAATTAAGTCAAAATTATTATCAATATACTAGATTTTAGCATTTGCGTTTCTATCTAAGAATAAATGTTACTCAAATTTGAAGTGAAGTAATTATTTTATTTATCTATTAAATTAAGTGATTCTCAGCTAATTGTGAAGAGCCTGGAAAATTCTTTTAAATTTAGTAGTTTTTAGACCAATTATAATTTGTATCAAATGTTAATTGAGCTGATCATATTCAATCAATTTTTCATAATTATTAATTGTTTTAAGTCGAACTGAGAGACTTCTATATCAGCTTAGCACAAGTTTTAATAAAGTTTTATACTTTTTTTTATACCTAGAATTAAAATTATATTTGATCTGTTTTGGGATTTTATGAACAAGCTCTTTACAAATACTTTAAAAATTTGTTATTGTGAGTTAAAAAAAAAAAAATTTCATTTTCATTTTCAATTTTCACAATTATCAATTTTTTTTTTAAATAACTTTATTTGCTAATTGTATTATATTTGTTCTCTTTAAAAAAAAAAATAAAATAAAAATATTTGTAACATTTTTTAATAATTTAATAAAAATGTTTTTACTCTCTAAAGTCTAAATTATCAATAAAAAAAAAAAAACAAATTAAAATTTTATATCAAAATTTATATTTCGAAAATTCAGATTGTGGTCGCAATATTTTATTTTTTTTGCTAGTTCATTAGATTAATATTTTCCATTTTTTTTTTGCTAAAATATTATTTCATGTAAACAAATTGTTTTATAGCTCCTTATTTACATTCCTCGAAGATTTTTAGTCTCTCCTACAATTCTATAAAATTTTCTCAATTATTAAATAAAATTCTGCCATTATTGGAATTATTTTTAAAATTAATTTTTTAAATAGAAATTGAAATGCTAGCACAAAAATTTTTATACGACTTCGCAATCTATCTGAATAAAAAGTTTTATTTAATTTAGAAAATTTATTTTCTATAAATTTTCTCTTATTTTCCAAAAAGTATATAAATTATTATATACATTTTTTTTTTGTTGTTATTTTGAACAAAAACTAATAATTATCGTAAATAGTTCGAAATAAGGGCTGCTGCTTAGTTTTTCATTCGTTTCATTCTATTTTTTAATTTTTCATTAAATATAAAAAAAAAACTGATCAAAAAAATTAAATAATTCGGATGGCAAATATTATATATATACACATTACATAACAAATATGTATTAGGTATTTTAAACTTAAAAAAAAAAAATCATAAAATATAAAAAACATGTTTCAATAAATAAATAAATAAAAAAAAAAAACAATACACCCACACTCGACACCTCCATTGAATAAATTATTAGAATGCGCTTTAAAAATTAAAAAAAATAAATAAATAAAAAATAAATAAAATAGTGTAAGAGAAAAATTAACTTTACATGTATTATTAAAAAAAAAAAAAAATTATATAAATATATTAAATATTTAAGTTCAAAAAAAAAAAAAAATTGTATTGAAAATTTAGAAAATCATCATATTTCAAAAGGACCCACTTATTTCAAAAATACTCAAAAAAAAAACCAAACAAATATTTTGCCTTTTTCCAAAATTTATATCTGCAAATAATCTGCAGAAATCTTACCTAGTGTAAATTTAACATCTATATATATTCAAAAAATAAGATTTTATAATGTGTACAATTCCGGTTATATTTATTGATACGTTTCATTTCCTTTTTTACTGTTTAAACGATATTATCCAAATATTTATTTTTCCTATACAATACAATGTCAACCCTATTTTAGAGAAATTTTGCTAATTCAATTTTGAAAAAGCAATTTTATCTTATATTTTGAAAAACATCTTAAATTAATTTGTATATCGTCTCTCTTGGTGCACTCACTTTAAATACAGGCCAATAATAAAACCTATTACAATATATCTACATATAAATTAATTGTTAATATAACAATTAAAAAAAAAAAAACAAATTTTACAAATTAAATTATCCTGCGCATCAATTTTTGTTGATATTAAAAAAAAAAAAAAAACAAATTCAATAAGTGGTGTTTTTCATCTAAAAATAAAAAAACAAAAAAAAAAAACTTTAGTATTGATATATAGGGATTCAAAATAAAAAAAAAAAAAACTAGCTCTTTGGAGAAAATATTCAGAAATAACATTAAATTGTAAAAATTATTATTAACAATTTATTATCTAATATTTAACGTTTTAATTAAAAAAAAAAAAAAAATTATATATAAATATTATATATATATAAATATGTAAACAAATTAAAAAACAAGAAACAAAAAAAAAATATATTAATGAAAGAATGAAAAAAAATATTGATAAAAAAAAAATAAATAAAATTAATAAATAAATTGATAAAAAACTATTTTAGCTACTTTATAAAATTCATAATTTAACTATTATTACAAAACAACCAATAAAAAATAAAAATTATGAAATAAAATTTGTTATTTTTTTTTTTTTTTTTTTTTTTTTAGTTCATTTTCATACCAGAGTGACTCAAGACTAAGATGACAGAGATATTCGATTCTGGAATATTATAAAAAATAAATAATCCCAAGCCAAATCAGAATTAACATTTCAACTAAGTTTTCTCTTCGCAATTGAAAACATACTTATAGGATCAATTTAATTATTTTATTAAACACATCTTTTTGCAAAAATCTTTTAAAAATATCATAAAAGTAACTTTTTTAACTTTTACATATATATTGTGGAATTGGAAACTCTTAAATTAGATTAAAATGTTATCAAACTAGATCAGATCAGATTAGTTTGCAATAATATAACCAAAAACTTAGTTGTTTGTATGCAAGGATTAATGCCGTATCAAACGTAAAATTTACACAAAACTGCAAACTATTTTATTAATATTAATTTTACAAATTTCAATTCAAACAGAAATTAAATATTTTAATTATAGATATAAATTGTCTTTTTTTTTTAATTTTTCTTCTAATTATAATTTTAATAAAAATTTAAAATTATTTACATCCTTTTTTTTTTTCTTTTAACAAACAAAAATGTTAATTATGTAAATAAATTCTATATTTTTCTTTAATCATTATATATATATATATATTATATAAAAAAAATATGTAGGAATTATTATAAAATTATAAAAAGAAAAAATAATAACTTAAATAAGTCATAGGATGATTTCAATAGCAATTAAATTTTTTTAAATTCTGTTCTAATTAAAAGCGCCTATAATATTCTGATTTTATAAAATTTTTGATAATTTCTTTTTTCATACAATTTTATATATTTAAATAAATTATTTATAAAAGTATTTTTCTTAAAATTTTTTTTTCTACTCTTTCTTAAACTAAGAAGACATTTTTTTTTAATAAAGCTTTAATAATTCCAATTTCATCTTTTTTTATAGGTAATACAATATTTATCATATTATATAAATATTATAGAAAAAATTTAGAAGACAAACTAAAAATAATATTATGTATATCAAAAAAATTTTCCCCAAAATATACCATTAAATTTTACACATCTATTATTAAGTATATTAAACGAATATATTATTTCAATAGTGCTTTCATAATTTTATATAAAATAAAAAAATTAAAATTACACTATCCATTATAATTATAAATGAAATTTATATAAAATTTATAATTGAAATGGAATTTATTGCAAACTTTGCTTTTGTGTTTTTATTTATTACATATTATTATATACTATTGAACAAATATCACAAAGTCAGGATAAAATTATAATAGTGTTGTTCTATTATCTAAAATAAACAAAAAAAAAACTGATTTTAAGATTGTGTAAAACATATTTTTTAAATAATATTTATTTTAATTAAAACATTTAGTTACTATTGTCTATTTGATTCCAATGGCGAAAATTAAAAAAAAAAAAAAAAACAATAAAAAAGTCATACAAAATGACAATTAATTAAAAATAAAATTCATCATTCATAAAATTAAAAAAAAAAAACAAAAAAAAAAAGGAAATATTTATACTAACAAACTTTATAAATATATAAACAAACATTAAAATACATAAAATGATAATATAATATAATATAAATAATTTGAAAATAAAATTCATTTTGTATATTATAATTTTAGCTTTGAATGGAAAATCATTGAAAAAAGGAAACTAATATACATAATATATTATACTATATTATATATATATAAACTATATAATTGATTAAAAACTGAAAAATACAATTTTTCTGAATAAAAACATAAATTTTCAAACACCAACCAAAATAAATTTTTTCTAAGTTTATTTTTGACTTTTTCAAAAAAAAAAAAAAAACAAAAAACATTGAAATAAACAAAAAAATAAAATACAACCTATTACTATTTCTTTAAAAAAAAAATAAATAAATCTAAAAGCAATGTCCTCCTGATTCTTCTTGCGAATCTCTTCTAAGGTATTAATCAATTATCACTCCGTGTCACTATCTAAGTTTATTTGTTTCTGGATTAAGCTTCAGCATTCTCCTGAAGCATGGTAAAGATAATTCGAGTACTGTATTTGAATTACAACATTGGTCAACAACGATTCTGATGATAATTTTGGCAAAGTGTTATTGCTTAAAATTGAACTTTTTTCCCAAATTATAACATTAAAGTATTATGAATGAAGATAGTTTTTCAATTCCAGTTTCCTTGAATTTACATAAAACAAAAAGATATAAATTTTAGACCATTATTTCGGAAAACATGGCATTGTTCATAAACTGTAATTAATTCAGTCGAACCTAGTGTAATTTTGTTGTGGTGATTAAGTTATTGATCATTATGATTCTAAAAACCATTTCTTAAGTTATTCAGTTCCGTTTTATTAATATTAATATATTATATTTTCCATCATATATTCCATCATGGCTTGTTGTTATCCTATACTCAAGACTTGTAGTTTTATCTTATTTTGAAATAAGTAGTTATTTATTTTAATGATTTTGTATGGAGCATTCTACTTCAATAAATTAACAAATTATTTATAAAATCTTCGCATTCCCTCTAGAATCGAAGAATTTATTTAGGTATATAAATATAATTCTAGATTCTAGATCGAGGAATTTATTTAGATACATAAATATAATTTTAAGCCTTAATTAAAGCCTTGTCCTATCTATATTAACATTTGTCGCAATATTAAATGAGCAACATCCACGGATTTTAGATACCTATAAATATATATGTTAATATAGTACAAGATTATAAGAATTAAAATTATGTTTATATAACTACATAAATTCCTCCATCTAGAATCATCTAGTATAGAGAGTTATTCTCTAGGTCTAGGACATAAATGAATAAAATCAATATTAAGCGATTAATATATTGCATTATTAATTACTACATACATAGGTACATATATTTAAAACGAAAAGAATAGAAAGAAATAAGAATAGAAAGAAATAAGAGTCCTACATTTTTCTTTAAATTGTGAAAAGAAGTTTAATTTAAAATTAAACTTCACAAAATAACGTTGACTTCTTAAAACTTAGTTTTGGTAAGTTTTATAGAACATCCATACAATCTTTCTTATATTTTTTGGACAGGTCATATAAATTTTAAACATTTTTTTTTAGCAATGGTTTATTTTTTTTTTTCCATTCCTTCTATTTTCATATTCTATGATGATTTTTATTTTTGTTTTGTATCTCAACTTCGGCTGAGTGATTAATTAAGTCGGCTCATAGATCAAGATATTTAACGATAAAATTTTTAAAATAATTTTTATGAAAATTTTAGAATTATTCTACTAACAATTTTTTTTTAAATAATTAAATAAAAAAATGAATTTGTTTTAATTAAGAAAATACTTTAATTAATATTAATTTTTTTTTTAACTTAAATAAAATATGAACTCAATAAAACGGCGTTTAACGACTTTGAGCTTATTACCTTTGTATACAATTTCTTATATTTTAACTTTTTATATTGGCACGGCGCTATTTTCAATTTATCTGCGGCTCCAAATCTGAAATTATAAAAAAATTATGGTACAAAAATTGAAATCAACAAAGTAATCGTTGTTTTTATTTGATCTTGAAGTTAGGTATATGAAGTGCTGAAATTTTTTTTAATTTTTTATTTTTTACATTAAAAAAATAAAATTTATAAATCGGCAAACAAAAAATCAAAAATGGGTAAAGTTCTTTACGATTTTATATCACAAATAAATCAGAATGAAAGATTTCGAATGTGCTGGATGATAGCAGTAAATCCAAAGCAATTCTTTTCATTTTTTAGCAAAGAAGCAATCGAAAATCTTAATATTAATCTTTTGTGGTAATTAAAAAAAAATTTTCTTTATTTTTTTATTTTTTTTTAAATTGTAAAATATTTTTATTTTAAACAAATTTTTTTTAAAGTTTATTGTGGAAATTTAGTAAATTAGATAGGCATATCTAACCTACCTAGGTATAAAAACAGTTATAAGAGATGTCAAAATTTTGTGATGTTCTCCTATCTATACCTACCTAACTGCCTAGCCTAGCTATTTGTATTTTAATTAAGAAAATCAAATTAAAGTGTCTCCCTACTCACCAATGCAGGCCGCTGTCATATTTACGGCGATACTACAGTTTCCTTGAACCACTCAGAATGGCTGAAACTTAGAGGATGGCTGAAACCCAAAAATTGGTTTCAGTTTTGGGAGTTTGTGCACCGCTTCTACCCCATCCCCACCAAGTTTCAACCCATTCTGAGTGGTTCAAGGAAACTTTAGTTTAGCCATATTTACTTATTTTTAAAAAGTAGAGTCTATACCTGTACCTAGCTTGAAACTTATCTTATAGGATTAAAAATAATTCCTAATAGGCTCCCAGGAAATCATTTCTAGGTAAGGTCCTAGGTAGAAATTAACTAGTGGTATCGAACAAGACAGATCACAAAAATCTAACGATAATCCTTTTCTCAAATTTTATTTTGATGGAATTCTTAAAAAATAATGTTGGAAGTTTTATTATCACTCTTCGAGGAAAGAAGAATTAAATTTTTGCTTATTTTTACGATATAGAAACCTCCTATTAAAAATTAATAGAAACCTCCTATTAAAAATTAATAGAAACCTCCTAATAGATATTTTGTACTTTCGGATCCAAATTTGTTTTTTCTTTTTTAAAAATATTAAATTGCTCAATGAAATAGAATGTATTCCTATAGTTATACATACTTTGACAAGTACCTATACCTGCCCACTTATATATTTATTATTTATTATTAACATAATGTACGACTTCTAGTGATGATGTTTTGAATGCGTCCAAAATAGTAACTACTCAAAATCGGCGACAAAGATGGCCACTTCGTTCAATCGCTCAATTACTTTTTGGAATAACAATGATTTATAAAAATCAAGTTGATTTTTTGTACGGTAAGTTTATCGATAAAAGTTCTCCAATAAGTACGTAATATATATATTTTTTAAATTTTAAAGTACAGATAGACAATAAATTATGCATTTCTTCTTTTAAATACATACAAATAACAATTGCAATTACGAGAAAAAGGATATTTTTATTCTTTTTATTTTTAATATTTACTTTGCTGCGTACACGTAAATTACAATTCATTGTAAAGTGAGTTGTGCAAGGCCTTAGAACTTTCTATTGTCATTAATAATCAACTGAACGGTCCCTAATTTAGCAAATAAAGACTTTTGTTTAACAAATACGACTTGTTTGAAAAAAAGAAATATTTGCTTCGGTACCAATTGTTTTTCATATTATTTTTTTTTTTTAGAACAATCGCAGATTTTATTTTCCAGAAAGATTTTTTTGGAATCATTAAGAAGTCAGTGGTAAGTGTAACCTGTTTATTTTATTTTTGATTATTACTTAATTTTTATATAAATTCAGTGGATCACAGAAGAATAAATCTACATCTAGTAAGAAAGGAGTATCGAAAAATCGAAAATTATCAATAGATTATTCAAGAAGTTTAAATGTTGATGTTGAAGAATTAATTTCAAATTTTGAAAATGGGTCTGTAAATTTCGCTAACAGAGGTTTAAAAGAAATTCTACCGGTAAGTATTATAAATTTATTATTCATTTGATTTTAGAAACCTCCCCGTGTAATAATTTTTAAATCAACTCGTTATGAAGTAGCACTTGACACTGCCTTTTCCATTACATTTTAAGCCCATAACGGAAGAAAATACTGCTAATGATGCTGACATAACATTGAAGGAATCATTATATCCAAAATGTAATTTTCAATCATGGAGAAATTTTGAGTTTGAAAAGCCAGATGAAAATTGTGGTTTCGATGACAATAATGGAAACAGTATTCCGCTTGATAATTTTGACGGTAATTTTATTATATGAACGGATTTTTGTTATTATCTTCAAAAATATACACAATTATGAATAATATCTATCGTTTGGAAAAATTAATAATCCTGAATTTATTTGTTATTTTTTAGATTTTTATTCAGATATAAGAGATAATATACAATGCGCCAGCTCACCTATTTCCAGGAATTTACAAAATCTTAACTGTTATGAATCGAGGAAAACTCCTGAAAGACATGAAGACGACCTGATCAATCAGAGAAACGTAATTTTATTTATTTTTTATTCAAAAATATACTATGCATAATGTTAACGTTTATTATTAATAGTGAAAAAAGCAATATATACAAAAATAAAAAATGAGGCAGTCATTCCATTTGATAGTAAATACAAAGCTTTCGAATGCAAAGAAACAAAAAAAAAAAAACTATTATTAAAAATAGGATCTAGATCGTGAACTGTTATTTCTCTTTATTACATTTGCTATAAAACTAAAAACTTAAAAGTGATTACCCAATTTTTTAAATTTTACTTACATATACTGTTTTTTTTCCACGACATTTATATCTCATGTGATATGTTGAACTTGATGCATTTTTTGTGATGATGTGCGACTGACTTGCCTAAAGTTTTCAAACAATAATGAGAACAAAAACTTTTTAGGACTTATAGTTATGATGTCAAAACTGAAAACTAATTAGGTATATTCAAAATATGTATAACTTTGAAGTTTTTGATTACATTTTTCGAAATCAACTGTGTATATCGAATATTTCGTAAACCTTAACGTTATATGAGAAAAAATTTTCCAGCAGTTTCTGTTATGTTATTTATGCTAAAAATTTAAATTTCAACTAAAATATTTAAAAAAAAAATAAATTTAAGGAATTACCTTTATCGATTATCGAATTTGATCCCACAAACAATCTTGAAAAATCTGATAATAATATCAATATTGGAACCATTGCACCAATAACTATACCAAATCAATCAAAGAGAAAGCAGTCCTTAGAAAATGAATTCGAAAATCTATCAACAGTTAATATTAAGCGTCTAAAGCATAAACATAATCGAAAATTAGAAATTGATAACAATATTGAATATACGATTCAGGAATTGTACCAAAGATCTCTTGCGTATGATACTTTCAGAATTTTCGTGAGTATACTAATAATTTATATTATATCGTCTGCTGAGAAATGAAACAACGTATGACATTTATACGTCATTATTTGACAATAGCACCATTCGATTCCTCGTACTCGATTTTATAAGTACAACTACTTTGCAATATTCTTAATGTTGATTAAAATGTGTTTTTTAGATGAAAATTGTACGCTACTTGATATTTTTTCATACGTTTTTTTTAATTTTCAAATCTTTAAATTCAAATTACTCGAAACTATACTTTTCATTATACGTTGTTTCATTTCTGAGCAGGCGATATATAGTATAAAGTAATTATAAAAAAATTAATGTTAATAAAAGAAATAAAAAAACTTTTAGGAGCCGAGAAAAGATGTCGTTCCTGTTTATGAGCAGAAAAAAATTTCAGCACAAAATTTGCTATCGAGACCAGGATTCAAGTATGTACAAAACGTTAGGCTGAATTTAATTTAATCATTAAAATATTAAATTACTTTTAATATATCAAAAAACAAATAGTAAATGGGGCTTATTTTATTTGAATATTGTTGAACACGGCTTCATATTCACGTTCATATTTTTTTTTCAAGTATTTACATTAATGAATTCTTTATTCCAAATATTATAAACAGTTTCGGTTTTTACGGAAAGAGTGCATGTAACAGTTTCGTATGGACAGTTTCCGTGCCTCTGAAACCTCTAAATTTTCCACTACATTTTTTGTATTTTAAATATTTGAGAATTTCAGAGATGTTATTTTTATCATTATTTTGTTTTTTTTTTTTGCCAAAAACCAGATAAAAAAATTGATCAGTCGCAACCGATATTTTTATGGTTAATAAGAGTTTAAGACCGAAACATTTTTCTAGTTAAAAAAAAAAACTTTGTTTCGAATTGACAAATTCATGACAAAAACAAGAATTTTTTTTCTTTCTTTTTAGAATTATATCTGTTAAACTTGCTGAACATTTTTCGAAACATTTGAAAATTCTTAAAAAAAAGAAAGTTTCGAAAAAACTTCTTAAGAAATCAAAATTAAATACAAATAATGAAATAAATGAAGTTAATGTTACATTAATGGAACCGGAGGTAGTATTTCCAAATAATATGCCAATCAATAATATGACTACTAGAAGAATATATAGTCAAGATCAAGTATTAAAAGAAATTTTTGAATTTAATACACCGCGCGAAGAACATGAAATTATTAAAAAGCTAAATGAAAAGAGTAGTAATATTTACGTGAGTCCTATTGATGTTCTCAACGAACACTTTGAGGATAACGAGAGTTTTGGAAATAAAAAAAATTTTACTACGAAAAATATCAAGGTAAAATTTCCTTTTTTTTTTCTTAGCCATCATTAATTATTTTTATCCAATATATATTACAATTGCAATCATTTGACAAAAGTATTTAATTGCCTAATAGTGTACTGAGAAAATAATTCGATATCCAATAAAAAATAGGTTTTTTAATTAATTATGTCGTTGCTACAATAATTTTTGTTTTAGAAGAGAAATTTAATATTGCATTTGCTTTAAAAAAAATTATATCATATTATACCTACTGGCACTATTCCTTTGCATCATGCAGTATCCCACTTCAGTATTCCTCATATAGTATCTTAGTATGAAAGAGTCCTAAATAATTTTATTTGTGTTCAAATTGATACGAGTGGATATATTTTTTGTTTTTGGTTTGTTTCTGCTGGTGCTAGGGAAAAGTATTTACATAAAAGATTTATATAAAGGATTTATACAAAAAATAATAGGATATTTTTATTTATATTTTAGAAAGTACTGAAACTTGTGCAACAAGAACTCAAGGCTAATGATTTGGATGGAAATATTTTACATAATTCGGATCATTTAGAAAAAATACGGTAAAAAATAAAAAATAATAGTATGTATTAATACATAAATTATTTGTTTTTACTGATTGATGATTATTACTACATCTTTACTAAATAACGAAAAACTGATCGATATAAAATTTTATTCTTTCTTTTATTTTTAGTTCTAAATTCGATAAAATTTCAGTTTTCGAAAAACTATTGAAATTATGGAGTCATAATGTTTCTCCTATAAATATGGGTTCCATCTGTAATGTGGAAGCCAATACACGTTTCGGCGCTGCGCTTGCTTTTTCATCCGTTTTAGGTAAGATATTAAAACTAATATTGTTATAAATGTTGAAATGCTTTTACTTTAATGTTCAGGATGAATTCAAAAATATTATCAAAAACCTTTTGGAAGTTTGATTTGGTCGAAAGCTTTTGCTTTTGTAGTATTTTGAAAGTTTTATAATCTTGATAAGTGAAGTGAGTTAAATAAAATGTCATATGGAATATTTTATCATAAGATCAGAGGCCCTCCCTTGTATAATACATAATTAATTAAATTTTTTAGTTGAATATTTAAATTTTCAATAATTCGTTTAGTGTTGGCATCACATCGCTTTGTCAACATAGTTAAAAATAATGAAACTCATGAAATTATCCACTTGGATATGGGTGAAAAAGTTATTGAAATTTTCAAAGCCAATAATTGAGATGTGCGCCAGTTTGTTTAAAATATTTTTGTTAAAATTTTTTAGAGTAATTTTTCTTTCATCAATTTATTATTTATATTTAACACTTCAACCAATTAACTAAAGAGGTTACACTTAAAGGGATGTTAGTGTAAAGATCCAGTATTACGACATTGTTCCGTAAAATAAATTGTGTTAAATAAAATGTTTTGTTAGTTGATTATTGATAAGTTTTTTTTTTTTTTTACATTTGAAATATTGTGAAATAATAATTTATTGTAAATAATTGAAATTTTTTATATCAAGATGTTGTTTTGTGAAATTACATTAAACCAATTAATCAAACGTTAAATATTATACAATTATTAAGTTATCGTTCATGTATTACGACATGATTTCATAACAAAATTGACTTCGATTTAAAAAATTTGAATTGTCAAAAATATACGAACCAAATAAAAGGTTTTATTATGTTGAATATTACTCAGTGGTCTTAGTTAAGACATTCGTATTAATGTTTACCCATTTGAGGTATTGTTCGTTAATTTCTTATGTTTTAATTTATTATTAGTTTTATAAGTTTTTTTTCCAAATTTAAGTAGAACATTTTTATATCAAGATTTAATTTGTTAAAATATTCCTAAAATTAATCAAAGGGTACAAATCATGTGTTTCGGAAATAAAGTTCATGTTCTGTTCATGTTCATGATTTCATAAGATATAATATTATGTTTAATTTTATTAAAAAATCTATAAAATCTAACAGATTTTATTATGTTGAATATAATCATTGGTCTTAGTTAAGTCTTATTAAGTTTTATTACTTTAATTTCTTTTGTTTAATATTTTTGTTAAAAATAAAAATTTGAAAAATCAACTTATTTTAGTTATTAATTTGTTTTAATATCAAAAAAAGGATCAATATCTATGAAATGGCAGATGAAGATATTAGCGTGTACCAAAACACAGGAAATAAGCAAAGAAAGAATTTACTACTGAAAACCTACCTAGTAATGAACGTAAATAATAATTATCTTTCCATACTCCTATGCATGCACTTCAATTAATCACTAAATTTCTTCAACTTTTCCAATGAATCTATACAATCTGAGGCCTTTATATATTCTATAACAGAAATATTTTGGTGTTAAATGTAACGATAGCATTGTTGTTTTAATGTAGAATTGGAAATAATGCTACCAGTATGCAGTAGATAATAAGTTTTAAATAGAAGGAAACGGATACGAAAACGGATACGTAATTTATTTGAATTTGATATGTTGCTCAGCCTTGCGAATGATTTGATTTCTCCATTGCTACGAGAAGGTTAGAATTTTGATTCTTAAATCAATTTAATTTTTTTTTATGTACATTAAATTAAATTTATTTTGTTAAAAATAATTTTTACAAACTACGATATAGAATTAATGAATAATATATATTTTATATTATTAATTGAATAACCCAATAACAAAAAAGTAATAAATTTTTTTTTTAAACAGTTTTCAATGTTTCAGTTCGACAATTGAAATTTCAATAAACTGATGTTCTATCACCTCTAATACGCATCGCCAATTTCATATCTTTTGGCATAATGGTAACCCTTTTAGCATGAATTGCTAACAAATTTGTATCGTCAAATAATCCAACTAAATAAGCTTCAGCAGCTTCTTGTAAAGCACCAAGACTGTCAATAGAAAACCGTAAATTCAATTTTAGACGTAGACCAATTTCACGAACCAATCTTTGAAATGGAATTTTTTTAATCACTAAATCAGTGGTCTTTTGGTATCGCCGTATTTCTCGCAAAGCTACTGTTCCTGGGCGATAACGTCTTTTTTTTATTTTTACGCGTGAAACATCCATTGATTTCTTCGTTGCTTTTCTAGCCTCATTGTTTTTTCTTTTTGTTTCTAAAATTTTCTCTACATAAGACTTTCCACCTGTTGATTTTCTTGCTGTATTTTTAATTCGGACCATATTTCTTTGATCGTTTTTCCACTTGGATTATTTGTAAGATTCTAAAAGTAGATAAAATTAGGATCATTTTTGAATTAGGGAATATTAATTAAAATGTAATGATCAGAAATGAATTAAAATGTTTATTTTAAGATTAAAAAAAAAATACAAATGAAAAGACGTTTTTGAAGATAGGTAAACTTACATTTGATTAGGTTTCTAAGTACCTATACGTGAAACTAGGTAGGTAAACTAAGTAAAATTTTAATCAATAAAATTATAGTAGTCAGTTGTCAATTGCAGTCAGCCCAATAAAAAAAATTAACCCTAGAATGTCACCATGTATTCTAGTTTCTTCTTTTATCCTTTTGTTCGTCAGCCTAAAAAAGAAGAAAAATGTTAGTTCTAACATTAAAAAAAAAATACAAAAATTGATGAGACCTCACTAATCAAATGCTCTGCCGAATTAAATGCACGATTTTTTTAGTACCTAGGTAGGTCTTTTGTAGGTCTTCTTTAGATTAATAAGTAGATGGGTACCTTCGACAAAGCTATACTGACCATATTTGTCCCGCTTAATGCGGGACAAATGCGGGACATTTTTAGTTATTCGCAAATATCTCGAAAACGGTGCCCTTTGATAGTTTTTAAGTTCCAGTGCTTTTTGAATAGGTAATTAAAAGTTGGATTGATGGTTACCGAAGGTTGGAAAAACCTTAAAAAATGCTGTAAAACGCACCGTTTTCGAGATATTTGCGAATAACTAATATGGTCAGTATAAATATAATGATTTTAAAATTTTCTGTTCAAAAATTTACGATTTTATTTTGTATGGAAAAAACAGTATCATTAGCTTTAGTTGCACTATAGATGTTTTATCGGGCAAAAAAAAAAAATTTCCCATACAAAAATGTATGAAAACTTTGGGGGGCTCTATCTCCGAAAACTGATTTCAGTTTTGGAAGTTTGGGTACCGCCTCTACCCCCCTCCAAGTTTCAGGCCATTCTGACAATTTCAAGGAAACGGCAATTACACCGTTTTATTTTATTACATATTAAATCTATGAATAATGCGCCAAAATAATGTAATTGTAATTTATAGGTACAAAATGAAAAAAAGTAATGTTAAATTCTTTTGCACAAAATTTTGAAATCATTTTAGAACCTACGACGGAATGAGTCATTTCCAGTCATCTCTCTTCGATGTAATGCCTAGGTAAGGAACTTACCAATATGCATTAGCATTTTTTGTTTTTAGTCTTTTTTTTTCGTTTTTACAACGCCGATGTCACCGACATGCCTCTGACGTCGCTATTCTAGAAGCATCTGCCCTAATACATACTTACTAACCATAAAATTAAAAGATTTCAGCCTGAGAATAGAACTAGAAAATCAAAAATATTGTCTTTATTTTTATTTAAATATTTTTTTAATTCGATTTTTAAATTCAAATTCTTTTTATTTTTTTTTTTTTTATGTTTATTATTATTGAATTTTTTTTTCTTTTGTTTTTATTTTATATATAAATCACGGAATCTTGAACTTGATAATGGTATGTTTATAAAATTTAAGATTACGATCTAAGAACAGGGCTGCCAGATGGAATGAATGAAATTTCCTCAAATTTTCAAGAAATTTCCCCAAAATAGACACTTTTTTAAAGAAATTCCTCAAATTTTTTTTATATTTTTGTGTACTAAAATTTTTTTTTACCCTAAATTAAAAAAAAAAAAAAAATTGGATAACGGTTTTACTCACTTCAGTTTTTCCCCATAAACAGCTTATTTTTGCAAGATTTCCTCAAATTTTTAATGTGTTCAGATTTTATGCGGTACCTATACGTTGTAAATCAAAAAGTTTAGTTCCAACAATAGATTTTGAGCTCAACGTACGTAGAAGAATATGGTAATGATATAAATTTCTTAAAATCATTAGGGTGAAAAAAATTTACGAGTCTTAAATTTTAAATATTATTGATTGCCAACGTTAGCACAATATTTCTGAATTTCTTCAAATTTTCCTCAGAAAAAAATATTTCCCTCAAATTTTTCCCCACGTTTTTTTTAACCTTTTTTTTTTCCCCCGAAATTAAAAATTTCTTCAGTTTGGGGAAAAAATTCCTCAATCTGGCAGCCCTGTCTAAGAATTTCACAATACTTCAAAACAAGTCAATCCAGTTCATAGACGAAATAGATATAGACTGGCAATATCATCTTTTTTCTCTTTTTTTCATATGGGATTTTGAGATTATTATTTAAGCAAATTTTGAAATCAAAAAGACCCACCCATATGTTTTCTGACATTAATTTTGTTTACATTTGTTGTTATTTTTTGTTGAATTTAGGGAATGAGTATAAGAGTTTCCGTGTAGTAATAAATAAATTAAATTAAATTAAAAATGAATTTATTTGCAAGAATGAATAAAAACATAAGAAAATTTCAAAAATCATGTACATAGTAAAATAAAATTACGAAGAAAGTATAATTAAAAAAAAAATATTACTGAGAATATTACTCGGAATTGGAACTCTAAATGACTTTTTTTTTAATCTTAAAATGTAGTTTAAGGTTGTAGCTTTTACCACAAAAAAAAGATTAGTTTTTCGGCCAGTTTTTTTAACCCATTCAAAAAAATATGACATCGAATAAAAAACCCAGCATACTAAAGCAGAAAATTTGTTACCAATGGGAAAAAATGATGCGATGTTATATAATATAACATAAATTTACTTTATTTCACATGAAAACGAATAAAGTACATGTATCTTTTCTATATCTTTATTGAAAAGAGAACAATATTCTTTCCGAATTTTGATTTATTTTTTCGATCAAAGAACCAAATTCTAAAGTCCTGAACAACCACCAAACCAGCGTTACCAACTTAGGGGTTTTCCCCCTAGATTTAGGGGTTTTTTTTGTTGACAGAGGGATTTTTAGGGGGTAATTTGTTTCAGGGGTTTTTTTTAGGGGTATGATGTATGATCTTAAAAGCGAAGATTTAGATGACATTTGTAATATTTTTGATTGCATTTCATAAGATACCTTATCTGCTAATTTTATTATAAATAAATAATTTTATAAAACCACATAATTTACGATGTGCGTTATATATTTTTCTTCAAGCATCTATTTGAAATCCTCATAGGTATAAAATTATAGCTGTTATAATATCTATAAAAAAAAATTTAGGGGTTTTTTAGGGGGAAATTTTATTTTTTTAGGGGGAAACATTTGAAAAGGTTGGTAACCCTGCACCAAACTAAGTTTTTGTTTGCTAAAACCATTTCTAATTACACCTCTACAGAAGTTTACTACAAAAAAAAATTTACGTTCAAAAAAGCCTACTCATATGTTTCAAATTTTTGGCTGAATTTTTTTTCTTTCAATGCAAGTCTAGATATATTTTGTTTATGATCCAGTTACGGCGTGTCGCTTACTACAATCGAGCGACACATTTAAGTATAAGAGTACGTTTCGAAACTAGCAGCAACAAGTATTAAAAATATTATAGTGGAGATATACTCAAAAAATTTCACGCCTACAGATATGTAGTGAGATGTCAAAATTCGCAACGACATTTTTTTAACAAATATGTAAATACCTAAAGGTGAAAACACAATTGGGGCGACGACGACGGCGACAGCGATTTTTCATATAAAAAAATCGCCTCAATTGTTTCATTCTCATACAAATATATGGTTTTTGACAGTCGCTATTGCTGTCGCCGTCGTTGTCGCCCCCAATTGTGTTTTCACCTTAATGCTGTTTCATTCATGATCATTTTGATAATTATACCCTTTCTGCACTGGCAACATGAAGACGTCTTAAAGCAGTCTTTTGACTTTTGACAGCAAAAAACAAATTTTCATTGTTTATGAATTATTATTCTTTTGACAGAAATAAGTGTAATTTCCATGAAATAATTAATCTTAAGGCAGAAAAACAACAAAAAATAACAATTTACAAGCTGCAAAGCGACAAAGTATGTACTTAGATAAGTCTTTCTTTCGGTTCTTGTGTTTTTTTTTATATGTAGAAAGACGAAAAAGAACTGAAAGAAAGACGTATTTCGCAAGAGCCGATATTAAGACTGCCAGTGCAGAAACGCTATTATATTTCTGAATTTTGAATTTCAAATACACCCTCGGAGACGTGTATATTCAAATAATTCCTGATTTGAAGAGCCCGTTCCCAAACTGAGACTATTTAGAAACTGAAAATTTTTTTTAATTTATAGAATTTCTAGTTTTGGAACGACACGATTTTACAGCTGTTATTTTACAATTATTTTACAAATCAAGATTTTTTGACGTAAAAATCGTTCCGAAATGATATTTTATATTTAAAAATCTGCAAAGGGAAATTTTAAATTTCCCATAACAAACTCAGTTTATAGGTGTACTTTTTAGTGCCTCATTTTTAAAAAAAACAAAAAATTGAAAATTTAAGCAGACGTTGCAGATGATACAGATTAAATGTCAAGCCTATTTCAATTTCTGAAAAAAAGGATTTTCTTTAGCAGAAAAGGTATATTTTACGATTTAAAATAGTCTCAGTTTGGGAACGGGCTCTGGTTACTAAAAAAATTTTGAATTGTTTTCAATGTAGTTAGAATTCACAAATGCAAATCTAAGCTTTAAAAGAATATTTACGTTAAAATACTAAGAATTAAAATTTTTTAGTTATTTTATTTATTTATCTTTTTGTTTTTAATGAACATTATCATTAACATCAATATTTTTTTTAAATAAGCTGAACATCTTTCAACTAAAGTTAGTGTAACTTTAACTTTGCTTTCACTTGATAATAAAATTGCAATTACAAAAAAACAACTACTAAACTAAATACATAAGTAATAAATTTTATTTTAAAAAATACTTTAAAAACTATGCAATTTGGGTAGGAGGTTTTGGAGTCGTTTCTGGTGTTTTTGGTGTAACATCATCATCACTGCTTGAGCTTGATGAACTTGAAGATGAAGCATTATTTTTTATATTTTTTTCAGGAATTTTAAATGGAAATTCTTTTCCCTGCTTCTCTAATCCATCTTTTAATCGCAACAATGCAGTTCTATTAATATTTTCTAGACATACATCTTCTATACCTTTTTTAAGGATATCTAATCCTTCGGAATATTTTTCTTTGGCTGAAAGAATATCTAAATAACAGCTGTAAGCATTACCCAATGCCCCTTCTGATGTCTTTGATTCTTTTAAACATTTTATTAAATTTCCGGTTAATTGTTCGTTTTTATTATCGCGTGCAGTTTGTAAAACTCGTTGAAACATTAATCGGGGTGAGTCCTTTAAATGTTTTTCCCAAATAAGTTTTGCTTCTTGTTCATTACCCTCAATAAAATAATGAATCCATAGTACATTCATTGGAGATATTATACCTTTATTGGCAAATTTTTCAGCAATTTGTGCAACTAAAAAAAAACAATAAAATAAATCTTAAGGCTAAATTTTAATATATTTACTTACATTTTGGAATAGAAGCAACATTAGAGCTTAAAACTCCAGGGGCTGCTCCACGTGGAAATTTATCACCAACAGCTTGTATTTCTTCTGTTGTTTTCGCATTGCTTATATCTTTGTCTAGCACATCGAAATACGTATCAATTTTACCAGCACTAAAATGAGCATGACAGAGACGATTATCAAATGAGATCAATTTTTTCACTTCATTAGAAATTTGAGTTCCAATTCGATCGATTGTTTCAATATCCCCAGAATTCACTAATTTGTTCAAATAAAACTTAAATATTCTGGGAACAGGATGTTGATTTTGAGTCAATAACTCATCTACACATTTTGTAGCTTCTGTTAATCGTCCTGCTTTCACCAAAAGCTCAATTAAATGTGATTGATCCGTTATGCGAAGATTTTCACCTGATTTCATTTGCCGTTTTACTTCAAGAGCACCATCAACATCTTCAGTTCGTATGAATCGTCTAAATGATTGTAAAGATTCTGGAGCTTCATTTTTTTCAACTTTTTTAATATCTTTAACATTTTTAACATCTTTATCATTTTTAACATCTTTAATATTTTTATTTTCCTTTGTATAAGATTCTACTTCAATGGCTTTCGTTTTTTTCACTTCGGGTACAACAAATGGAATTTCTAAATTTTTTTGTTTCAAAAAATTAGCTAATTTGTTCAAAAATTCATCAGATGGCGCAACATTATCTTCTTGCATTTTTGTCCATAATCCTAAAGCCTTTTCAGGATTATCATCTTTACAATATGTTAAAAGTAAATTTAAATACATTTCATTTTGGTCAATGTGATTGATGTGTTTCGTTGCCTCAATTAATCCTTCTAGTGGTTCAACCATTCCCTCCTGGCGGTACCGCTCACATGCCATGTTGATTCTTTGTGGACGATGACGTAGTCCAGGCGTTTCAAGAATTTTACGAGCTTGACGAACTCGACCACATTCCACAAAACTAAAAACTAAATCATACAAGCTGTTCACTTCACCATGAATATTTGTACTTAAATCGGTCAAACGTTGCAAATTCGCAGCATCTTCGGCTTGAATAAGTCGACATGCTAGCTCATTTTTCCATGGTGTCGATTTATACTCATTGCACATACTTTCGAAAGCGTCCACAGCAGATTTTAAATCATTATTAACAATATGGACTTTAACTAGTGGACCAAGAGCAACGTTATTCGGTTCCATATAATTATTTTCTTTTAATGCATTGAACATTTTTTGCAAATTTTCAACATTTCCCTTATCAGCTAAAGAATTCAAAATTCTCCAACAAGTTGTTGTATAAACAAATGAATTCGTCGCATTTAGATCATCTTTTTTATTTTTAATTAGAAAATCAATTGCTTCTTCAAACTTATCTTCTTTCAAGAATAATTCACATAATCGTACGATCTTAAAATTATCTAAATGGAATTCTGGATCTTTTTGTTTCACTTTTTCAAAAATTTCTAACGCTTCAGCCAATTTCCCATTATGAGTGTATAAATCTATAAATTGAGCCATTTTACCACCTGAAATTTCGAAATTCTCTGCTTCCAAATTTTTCATTACATCTTCCATTTTAGTAATGTCTTTGTCCCGTAAACAAGCTACAAATAAGAAGTTCATTAAAAAATATCAAAAGCAGAAAATAAAGTCATAAAAAAAGATTCGCAAAAAAACCTTAAATGCTAGTTCCATAAAATATGTACTTAACAAGGCAATTCATATAAAAAAGTTTAATATTTTCTTTGCTTCAAACTTCAAACTTACCGTTAAGTAAAAAACGTTTGAGTCCCTTAGCATTCTCTCCTTTGGATTCAGTGTTACTTATCATTTTTTCTAATCTCTCGATTGACATTGTATCAAAATTGCCCTTTCTACGGTAAGCCAATTCAATAGGTTCTAATTCTCCAGAGCTTAATTTTTCTAGTAATTCTGATATTTTTGTGGTCATTTCTGCACTTAATCGTTCTTGAATTTTTTCTGCACTTTGATTATTAATTGTTAAGCCTTGGTCAACTAGACCTTGTAAAATTTTCTCCATCATTTCGACTCGTTTATTCTTAAAATAACTGACACAATCATAGACTATACTTCCTAAAAAATTTGGTGCATCCATTTCATTTTGTTTATAAATTTTTTGTTGTTCATCATTTCCTTCTTCACTTACAGGTTCAGTTTCAGTGTCATCAGATTGTTTACGTTCTATATTATCATAAATTTGTCGAACAATTTTTATGAATGAATCAAAATCTTCTGTTTTGCCTAGAGCCGAAATTGCAGGTTTTTTAAATAGATATGGTGAATAAAATGAACGATATTGTTGCATAATATTGGCTGCCTCTTTCATGTTATTCTTCATCAGTGCACTGTAAGCTGATGATGAAGCAACAGTAGCTGTTCCAATACCCACGTCCGTTAGTAATGAAACAATTTTATCCCATTTTTTTTCATTTAAGTTTGGTATAACGTAGTCTCGTAGTGTTTCTGAACTTGGATGAATTTGAAATTCGTCTTGCATATTTTTTAAAACTGCGATTATATCAGCTGGTTGATCAGCTGAACATATTAATGGCCAAAAATAATGTTGTCGAATAGGTAAGCCTGCTGTTTTCATTTCTTTCAGCAAAGTCATGGCTGAATCAATCATTCCATTATCTAAGCTAGATTCTGTTGCAATCAAAAGTGCCCGAGTATTTAAATTTTCACTTTGCATTTGATTGCATATTTTTAAAATTTTCTCTAAAGGTCGCTTGGCTTTTACCATTTGTCGAATAAAAAATATTCCAGTATCTGTTTGCTGTCCATCTAATCTTGTTCCTCTGGGCATTGTTTTTAGAATCTTAAAGGCTATGTCTTCATGTCCTTTGTTAGTCAATCGTAAAATAGTATTCACAGCATCTTGATTATAACCAGCAGATTTTCGAATACGATTTAAAAGTGAATCAACATTAGCACCATCATTTCCACTACAGACCATAGCGTAAATTATGTCCAAAATGTCTTTATCCAATAAGAATATTTCCTTTTCCTCACATTCATCTAATGTTCGCAAAATTTCTTCCACTTTGCCATGACGAGCATAACAGCACAATAATGTTGTGTAAGTATCAGCTGACGGATCGAGGCCAGCTTGCTTCATTACCGGTATAATACCAGCCGCTGATTGTAAATCATTTGCTTCTGAGTGTCCCAAAATTAGCGAATTGAAAACATTCTCATTAACTGGCAAACTCTTTTCGCGCATATATTCTAAAATTCGCGTTGCACCATCAATATCACCCTGCTGACAATAACGTGTTATCAATCTCTGATAAGTTACCCGATTGGGTTCAATCCCTTTAGATTCTAAATCTGTAAGGAAATCTGTTGGCGAAAATTGATGATCATTTTCTAAATAAACTCGTAACAGGGCATTGAAATGTGATATATCCATTGGAACATTTAGGGAATTCAATGTTTTCCAAATCTCTTGAACTAATGCTGTCCGCACCTCTGGAAGTTCTTCAGGAACTAAATTGCCGCAACATCTGATCACAAGTAATGATTGCGAACTTGTTGCTGATCGATGCAAGCGTATCTCATCAAGAACCTCCTCAATGTCGCGCCTTGATATTCGTCCAGTTCGTCGTACATCGTGATCCAATCGTTTTAAAGATTTTTCCAAAGATTGATCAGTCTTTGAAGCTGCAACAGTTGCAAATCCACTAAAAAGTAAAAATTAAAATGTTATGTGCAAAATTTAATTTTTGATCTTCTAGAAGAGATAAGGGGTTAGATTCGGAAATGAAAGAAAAAAAAAATTATCCAACTTAAAAAGCAGGTTAAATTTCCCAAATGCATAGGAAAAAGCCACCGAAATTTATTTTTTTAATAAAGATTTTCGAATGTAAAGAAAAGTTTGATAATTATTATTGGTGAAATGAAAATGTAAAATTATGCAATACAAAAATCACTGCACCGCCCGGTGAGGAAAATTTTTATTTTCATTTTTATAACTAACTTTTATGAACTTACTGCGTTAAATTGTTGCAAACATATGCGGAATTAATTTGCACAAAACTACCCTCATTTCCTCGAACTGAATTAAATATTAAATTTCTTGTAAATCCAGCAAAATAACGAACAAGTTTACTTGATCTTAACATTGTAGACATTTTTTTTTTAGCTAATAAAATTGAAAATTTTTCACATTTGATGAGAATTTTGTTAATAATGTCTCTGCTGTCAAATTTGTCAAATAAACATGTAAAAAAACTAACCTAACTTATCGACAGCACTGCCATCTATCGGTAAATTTCAAAAACCAAAAGCTTACTCAATATTACCTTAACACCATTGTAGCGAAGTAACCTATTTTTTTTCTGGAAGTGAAACTTAGGTTTTTCCGGAAAAACAAAGTACTTTTCATAATTTTCATACTTTCATACTACTTTTTTGTTGAAGTTAATAAAATTTTAGAAAAAAATACAAAAAGTATCTTAAAAAAAAAATGTTCGCAACATATTTTGAGTTGACAACACTGTTTAAAAAAAATAAACTAAAAGGCCAACATTATGTTTTAATAAAAAACCGATAGATGTCACGATTTAACATGACAGCAACCGGCTGATTTTTTTTGAGATGCACGTTTTAAAATTATGTTTTTGTTTCATTCCATTTCAATAAAAATATAAACAAACTAGAATTTAAGAAGAAATAAATTGTTTTAAATAAAATTAATTAATTTTATATGATAATAATTAGTTTTTTTTTTTTTAATTCAAATTTAAATTTTAAAAATGAACCATCCTAAAAATAATCTGGAAGAATATAAAATAAAACAAGATCCTAATGACTATGGTTTCGCTGATGACAACTGGGATTTTGATTCATTTAAGGAAAAATTTAAGATAGTAATTGTGCGGTGAGTTACTAATTTTACAATTTTAACTCTTTTGTGCTCTCCCTATCGTTCTTTGGTTGAAAGAAAACTTCTAAATTCGAAAGTTTTATAGTAGATAGATATGTCTAGAATCACTGTGATTTCTGGATTATGCTAAAATGAAACTGAATGGAGGCTTAAAGACATATATAAACGTACGAAGGTTATTGAAATCAGATTGATCGACTACACCATCCTACCGTATAACCATCCATGCATAATCTAAATGTATTACCTATCCTTATTGTTTGTACTTTCCTTAGTATAAAATCTCAACTTTTGTTGAAATTAACTATAAATTTAATTAATTTTAATTATTTAAGGTATGAAAATTTAGAAATGGAATTTGACATAATTGGTGTCTATCCTAGTATAGCGAACGCATTTCGGCGTTTAATGTTAAGTGAAGTACCGAGTATGGCTATTGAAAAAGTTTATATTTACAATAATACTTCAATTATACAAGATGAAGTTTTAGCACATCGTTTAGGTTTGATACCATTAAAAGCTGATCCAAGACTATTTGAATATAAATCGGAAGAGGATGATGAAGGCACTGAACATAATTCATTAGAATTTGAATTAAAAATAAAATGTACAAGACGTAAAGATGTCAAAGATTCACACAATTTTGATACAATTTATAAAAATCATAAAGTTTATTCGGGCCAAATCAAATGGTTGCCAAAAGGTAAACAATCTAATTTATATTCTGAATCTGATGTTGGCCCCATTCATGACGATATATTAATAAGTCAAATGAGACCAGGCCATGAATTTGATTTGAAATTATTGGCCGTTAAAGGAATTGGTAAAGATCATGCTAAATTTTCACCGGTTGCAACAGCATTTTATCGATTATTGCCTGAAATAAAATTAAATTATGAGGTTACCGGAAAAAATGCTTTTATTTTACAAAAATGTTTTTCACCTGGTGTTATTGGAATTGATGACAATGATACTGGTTAGTAGTATTAAATAAAATTTTTTTTTATTTAAAAAATAGAAGTATTCATTTTCGTTTATGTAAAGAAAAAATTAAACATTAAACTTTTGAAGGGGTTAATCGATTAATTAGATCTCAAATTGTAATATAATTTTATATTGTTTTGATTTCAGCTTTTGTTAAGGATGCTCGTTATGATACATGTAGCAGAAATGTTTATCGACATAAAGAATTATCAGATGCAGTTACAATGTCCAGAATAAGAGATCATTACATATTTAATATAGAATCTGTTGGAGCACTAAAACCAGATGTAATTTTCATTGAAGCTGTTAAAGTTTTAAAAAAGAAGTGTAGAAAATTTATTGATGAAATTCAATCAGTATAACTTTTTATTTGAATAATAAAATATAAATAAAAATTTAAAATGTATCAATTAGTTTGATAATAATCATATAATAATAGGTACATCCTGTCCCAGTGATGTACTTTAAAACATTTAACAACAAGTTTTCTGGAAAAATCATATTTTTTCAAATTGTTTGTCATTTATGATTTATTATATTACATGATTTATTATATTACATTAAATATTATTTTATTTTTTCCTGTAGATAATTTTATGCTCCCCATACATTCAAGTTGGAAGTTGGTACAAACATATTATTACCTACTCTAAAATAAACAAAAAATTGTTTGTTGATTCAATTTTAATTGGCTTAAAAGTTAAAACTTTCTGTCATCAATTTAGGTTCTTTTTGCTGTGATATAAAATCTTAGTACTGTTTGAAATTAGCAATTTAGATAAGGGGAAAGGAGAAAAAGTTTAAAACCACTAAAACTAAACGTAAAGAATTTACTTCAAAATGTTATTCTTGTATTTCTTCTTTTTTTAATAGCTTCTCTCAGGGCAATAATAGGACAATATTCGATTCTAGTATAGATAGGGTAATATCATAATGTTTGAGAAATTGTATCTCATTTTATATATAAGTCGACGAATAACTTTTTTTTTTTGTGAATAGGGTTGACATTTTTTTGCCAATAAAAGCCAAACTGATGGAATTTTTGGCTCATTATTGATATTACAATCATTCTTAAACTGGTTTTCGAAGTTATTGATTTGATATCACAACTTTCAACTTATTATTATTTATAAGCGATAAGTTTTCTGAAAGATTAAATAAGAATTAATTTTAAAAAGTGTTTTAATAATTTTTTATTACTACACTTATTAGAGAATATCAATTTAAGTCAAAATAACTCGAAATTATAATTCCAATAAGGCGAGTGTTAGTTAATAAATTAATAGAACCATGATTGCATCGTTTGCTGATATTATTGGTCTGTCTGCAATTTCTTTTTTCACATTCAAAACAAAAAATAATAATAAAATAAATGTATGTGTATATAATGAATGCTGTATGGAGGAAAAAAAAGGTTATGTCTGGAATTAAGACTAAAAATGGAATATTATGGTTTTCGATGCTAATAGCCTGTTGATTTATTCAAAAGATTTCTTCAGTGAAAATATGTTTTTATTTTTGTAAAAATGTCGTATTAAGGATTTATTTAACCAGAATATTTTTTTTTTCATATTATAAAAACGCAACACATGTGCTTGATATACCGTTTAATGACAATACTATATGTATATGAATAAGTTAAATTCACATAATATAAATATATATCTATTATGGATATATATTTGAATGATTTTTTTTTGATTCATATTATTGTAGATGTTAACTAATGCAATAGTAAAAGCTGAACATTATGTTCATTATATTGTTTTCAAGTAACCCAATTTAGGTTTCGTCCTATGGTATTATAAATAAAACCTCTTATAAATTGTGTAATACATATAAATTGTATTAAAAACTTTGATTTTTATTAAATATTCTATTCTAAATGCTATATTCTATTAATTAAATACAAAAAACAAAATTGTTCAATCTAAAAATTTTATTTTAAAATACCTACTGTTTTATAATTTGATTTAATTCATTTTTATTTTTGATAAAGTATTATATTCATGTTTTGTTGTTCATTTTCGTTTCTTCTTTTTAATTTAAATTAACTAAATTATTTTGAAACATAAAAGAAATATGCGCCTCATGCAGGATAATTAATATTGTATACATGAGAATATTTTTTTAATATAATGAAATAATTTTTTAGACAAATTTCCATTAAATAAAAGGAAACATTTCAACTCTACTGTATTATATTCCAAAAAAAAAATCTTCCTATAATTAAAATGTAGCACATTCAGTTTTATTAGATAATATATTTTTGATTACATATAATTTTTAATTTCTGAAAATTCATTATTATGTCCTGTTTTTCATTACACTATCCGAATTATCCTTGTTTATTTTATAAACTCCGAATTTATTTTTCAATTGGAATAATATGAATATTGTTAATAATTTCTATTTGAGTATTGCAATTCTCTGCTCAATGACGTTCATATATTTTTGAGACATAATTTGTATTTTCGTTCACAATGACGATTGCCCCTTAAATGGAAACTTTTTCTACTTGTAGAATTAACATAAATGATAATAATCCACATTGAATTAATTATTTAAAAAAAAAATAAAATCTTAATTAATCATTCCCTCAATTTATTTTTTAAAAACAAAAATTACGTAGTATTCCTTTTTTTTTTAAGTTCATTTTTAAAATCCAACCACTTCAAGAACAATAAGATTATCCTACTTTTATTTGTGTGAATTTTTTTTTTTTCTAAGACGGAAAAGGATAAAGTTTTTCTACCATTATGAAATGAAAAAAAAAAAAAGGAGTTAATTTAAAATTAACTTCAAAAGTGTAAGAAACACAGATGCATGCACACTTGATGAAGGAAACACTAATTAATTATCCTTTTTTTTTTTTCTGTTGCTACCGTTATGTTTTGAAGTTAACTTCATTCTACATATATATACATAAATGTTTAACAGTATGGTTACTGGAATTTTTGTTTCTTCAATTTGTAAAAAAAATATAATAATAATAATGAATAAATATATGTGTAGGAAGAAAGAGATTATTTATCTTGGAATTTAAGACGAAGATTTTTCTATCTTTTTTTTTTTTATAAAATAGAATAATTTTTTTTATATAAAACGAAATACGTAGTCATATATAATATAATACGTATAATATATAGTGCATAGTGAATACGTTAATAAGATACTAATGCTGCTATGCTGTACCTCCTTTAAAATACAATGTTTCTATGTTATACCTCCTATAAATACATTTTATCGTATTATGAAAAGAATAAATTGGAAAGAAATTATGAAATTTTTTTCAAGAAGTCAAGCTTATAATAGTTTCAATTCTTTTTATGAAAAAACTGAACTAGTAATATTTTTGATAGTGAGTAAAAATTACTGTATCTAGTAAATATACTCTATTATTAATTACATATTTAAAGTATTAAAGTTAAGAAATCATCAATATTGAATTCTGATATTTTGGAATGAAATAATTTTAATATTGTTTTTCTTATTTGTATTTAGAAAAGTTTCTTATCCGATTTACCAGTTACATTAAATGATTTTTATATATTAGAAACTTTTATGGCAAAGTTTTATACTCTTTCGGTAATATTTTTTGTGGAATAATCTTAATTTGGCAAAAAAAAAATTTACAGTGAACTAACTTCAGAATTTACAGTAAGGCTAACTAAATTTATAAATTGAAAATAAAAAATTTTGTATAATATTTCATCATCCTGAAGAATTTTTTTTTTTATGTTATTCCTAACACTTTTGGAAATTTTGTTAAACACGTACACAACGTATATTTAACTTTTCCATTTTTCTTTCATTTCCTTTATTTTTTTTTTTGCAGAAAAAGAGCTAATACCTCATCAAGACCAAGCTTTTATTTTTCAATTTATTAAATTTCATAATTTTAAAGTATATATAACTCACTCTATAATACATAAAGTTGGTAGATAAAGTGTTTGTATATATTTTTTTGTATATACCTTTATTGCCATAATATATCTTTTTATATTTTATGTTCCCTGACAATTAGTTATTCATTTTATTTTATCAATCAAAATACTTGTTAGTTGTTATAAATAGTGCTTGAACATTCTAAAGACTAAGTTAACCCTTAGTGACAATGTAAAATAGGGAAATAAAAAAAATTGAAAAATTAAGAACAATGTGATTTAAATAAACTTGATGACGACTTTTTGAAAATCAAACTTATAAATTTGTTCCCAAGATAAATCAAAATATAAATGAGAAATGTTTTCTAGAACAAGATTATTGGAAATATTGAAAAAAATAGTTGAAATTACCTAATTTATAATTTGTCTAAATCAATTAGCATTCATGTAGTCAAGACGCAATTCTTTTGCCCCATGGGCTTTCAACTTACATAATTAGTTAAAAGACCTTTCAAAATTACTTTTGAAGTATTAAATGAACTCCATATATTTAGGTTTATATACTCATTAATACCGAAAATTTACAATTTAATCCAACTCAACCTTCATAAACAATTTGATGTCACTATAAAAGTGATTAAGGGAGCTTTAATCTTCTTATAACTATAGTAATAATTTCCAAAAAACTTGAAATACGACTTTAATGTGAATGATCTTTCAATTTTGGAGCGCATATACAACATACTGGCACCCCATATATTTACAAAAAAAAACATCACATTTTCGACGTAAACAATTTTCCAGCTTTCAAATATAAATCCTTATCAAGCGTGCATATACATATACCTACTTCTTTTTTTTTTCTAAGTAAATAAACACAAAAAAAAAATATATACTTTTAACTTTTCTTGGAAAAAATAAAGATATTATTATTTTTATTTTTATATTTAGGATATTCTGAGATAACGAACAACAACGGTGCCGTATTTGTAACGGTGTGAATTAGTTAATCATTTTGGCATCAAAACAAACGACACGTGTCTGAAATTCATAAATAATAAATTAAATGACGAAATATAAAAAAAAAAAATTATGTTATATCCTTTTTCCAGAAAATGGAAAGAAAAAAAAATTCAGAAAATCCTTTCTTTTTTTTTTTTTTTTGCAAAAATTCTTTGAACAAAAATAACATGGTTTTTTTCTTCTGTTTGAATCATACGTGGAAAAATTATTATCCTTTATATTATTTTATATATTTTCATTGCATTATTTATCATATTTATGATATAATGAAGATTTGTTATTAAAGTACCTACTTTGAAATATTTTATTTTATATATTTATATGAAATTAATTATTAATTTTAAAATTGTGTGTATTTTAACAACAAACATATATAATACAAAGTGGTTAAGATACGTTTTTGCATAAACCAAAATCAGAATACATTGCGCCAGAATTTATTCTGGATGAGAAATTTTGCGCCAGAATATGGTAGTCTGGCTCCAGAATTATTAAAGGAATTATTTTTTGTAAAATTTTATAGAATGAAGAAAGTGAACCACAAAAATTCCAAGAATTAGCAATGTTCCGGAAAATTTTAATTAAAATAGAATTTTAAGCCGAATTAATCATTTAATATGAAAAATTTCCGCACTTGATATTAATCTGCAGAATAAATTTATTAAATTTTTATATACCTATATATTGAAATTAAATTTTTAATAATTGAATAAAGTTCCTTTATCAAATTTCAAATTTTATTTTGAAAACATAAAATTTTGAGAAACCTTAAACACATAATTATATATCAGTTAAGTTAATCCTGCAACATAATCAAGTATTTTTTTTTTACTAATTTTATAAACCAATGCAATTTTATGTTTTTGTGGTTATAGTTCGGTCTATATATATGCATGCATTCATGTATATTTTTTATTACTGTAAAAAATTATTCATAAACATGTAATAATTAACTTTCATGAATTAAAAATTGATTGAAACATTTTTTTTTTTTAACTTCATTTTTATAATATTGGAATTTTTTTTTTCTAATTAAAACTTTTTTAATTAAATTCCTTTTATGAAAAATATTATATCCCAGTTTCCTATTTTTTATACATAATAAAAAATGTATTTTTTTTTCACCACAAAGTTAAATAAAAAAAAAAAAATTTTTTTTTATGAAATTATGATAATTAGAATTACAGAGACAGACTTAAAGAGGATTCTATTTCTATTTTTTTTTTGTGATTTTTGTAACCAAAAATTCTAATAAAAAAAAAATTCATTTAATTCAGAAAAAACTTATGAATGAACAGAATGAACTAACCATATTTACAATCCTTTATTACAATCAAATTATTATTTACTTTTTTTTTTTATTGAAATTTTCATTGATTTTAACTTTTATTAGTTTTTTATTTGAGTTTATAAATTCTCTTGATTATTCGTTCGCTATTATGTTACTTTTTTACAAGAATTTCAATGGTATACTATTGCACTTACAATATGTAGTTTTTGATTGAGAACAAATGCATAATATATATTTTTGACTAAAGTTTTACAATAATAGGCACAAAAAATTTATGTATAAAACGTCATATTTTTTTATGTGTTTGGCATTATTTGATTAAATTAAAGCTATATCTGCAATATAATTTTAAGCTTTCCATGTTATTAATTCTACTTGGTATAAGACTAATAGATCTCATAACTTTTACAATAGAACTTATTGTTGAGTTTTATAAACATATAAATTAGAAAAATTAGTTTAATATTCGGGAAATGAAAGAAAACTCATTCGAAACGTTTTTGAACATAAAGACTATTGGAATGTGAAAAATTTAGGTTATTCATTTTTAAGTTGAATTAATATTTGCCCGTAAAATGTTATCGTTTCTTTTTTATTAATAAAATCTTAAAAGAGAAAATTTTGATAAGAAAATTTTGAATTTATATTTTACTGTAAATTTTTTTTTTTTGATAAAATGTAATAATATTCAAATAATAATGATTTTGGTTTTAGCTACATATATATATATATATATATATATATATATATATATATTACCCGATAGCTATGAAAAGTTTAAAAATTTTTTTTTTTTTACTTTTCTTTTAAGAAATATATTTTAATTTAAGCAGTAAAAATATTTCTAATAAAATTTTTTAATATTCTTTAAAAAAAAATAATGAATTTATTACCCAATGCCAGAGGTATAATTGTGAACAAGTTATAAATGCAATTTACTATTTAATTGAATAAAACTTCGAAAATATTTAGTTAAGGTTTTAAGTAAATTTATAAATGTGGCAGGTTTAAGCTGTGTTGTAAGCTATCTTCTTCTTGAAACCTATATTACCCTATAATTTCTCAAGGTGTTGTTTGTTTATGCAAAAACATTATTGTGCAATTTTCGAATTTATTTTTTACATAAAAATACCTAATTTGCTATTTACTAAAATAGTAATCTTGAAATGAAATACGAATACGAACAAAAATTCAGGTTTTCACTGCGTTGAATTGCTTGATTGTACCAGCCTAACTTCTACCGACTAAAGCAGTCTTTGTTGGTCATCATCGTACCAAAAATTCATAATTTTATGTCAAATCCTATGCTCGTTTTTTATTCAAGGATAATCTTAATCTTTACAAATTTGACCGAAATACATTGTTTTTTCTAAAATTTTGTGAAAATGAATTTGTTATAAAAAAATATTAAAAATATACTTTATCGTTGTCGGCTTTATTTTACCATTAAAATTTTATTTAATTTTCACCTCATCTTCCTTTTCCGAAATTTTCTTCCGTTAAAGTTTTCTTTTTTTCATTTTGAAAGGCAACAACATTAATTTATTTCTGTTGTTTTTTTTTATTTTTTTTAACTTAGTGGTAAAGGCATCATTTTTACCGAAAAACGAAAGAAAGAAAAAAATTGTTTTGGGTTATTCAAATATAAAATAAATAAAATTTCTGGTCATGATAGACCAAGGAAATTTGAATAGATTTTCAAAGGAATCAAAATAAAAAAAAAAAAAAGAATTTTTCCTTTTATGTATAAATTTAAAAAAAAGAATTTATATATTTTCTTGAAATTTGATTTTAACGTCTTTTAATTTTATTTTCTTTTTTTTGCTATTTTCATTAGGCAAATAAAATTTATTTTATTTTATGCAAAATTCATTTTATCCTATACCATTTTTGGTTTTCGAATTTAAACAAAAAATATATATTTTGCATATAAAAATTTTATTATTATGTTTATACTTTAAATTTGGCTGACGTTAATGAAGTTTCTTTATTTTTTATTGGCGACTGGGGAATAGAACAAAAATATATTTGAAGTTGTTATCACCACCGCTGCACCGCGTAAGAAAGTGTTAAAAATTCACAAAATTCTTTTAACTTCATTTTATGGATTCTTTAAAGTGGTACCTTACCTACCTGCTACGAATATAAGAAGAATTACCCAAAAATTATTACTAATATGAATTAAAAATATACTCTGTCGGTATGAAAATTTTCATACTGCAGGATTATAGATCATACTACAATCAAATCTTTACATATTTATGTTTCTAATTTAAGAAAGGAATTGTAAAACCAGTCATATAGCATAAAGATTATATTATAACTGAAACTGAGTCATTATTTGGCAGTATATGCACAATATATTGCATTTATTATTAAATATATGTATAAAAAATGATCTAAAAATATATTGCAAATGAATTTAAAGTTCCTACTCGAAAATTATTTACTTCTTATTATTTTTCTACCTCGCCAATGTGGAATGCTCTCCCATTAAAGTTGTTCCCGACAGCTGGTGCACGCTTGATTTACGACTTGCGCTGCTTTAAGAAAAGTGTAAATGATTACCTACTAACTGTCCCACTTTTTAATCCCGTCTAAACTTCCTGTCCTCACTACCAAATCCATACTTCTTATAGTATAAAAGGTATCCCACCTAGCGATTTGGTAACTTTAATAAAAAAAAAAAAAAAAAAAAAAAATCACAATAAATATTATTTTATAAAAAATGAGTATCTGAAATGTTTATAATATCAAATCATAAATTCACAAATATATTAAAAAATAAAAGTACGTACTATCTATTTTTCCTTGGTACGACAAATAGCTAATATTGTGAAACTCATTCGCTAGTTCGGTTTGATACAGGAAAGATTTTAATAGCAATTTTTTCAGTATTATATTGTAATAGTGTTCTTGACAATCCTATTCGAATTAATCTCGAATATTTTTGAAATGCATTGTTTCTAAACTTAAATTTATAAATAAATCTGATTTACCTTTGAAGAAATTATTCAATTTCATGCTTTTCATTAGAAATTGAAGTACAAAATTTATGATTTTTCGTTTATCTTTTTTTCAACTAGTTGTATTGATATGAAAATTAAAAGTGCAAATTAAAAAAATATTTAAACAAAAGTTTTTCTCAGAAAATGTTCACTTAACACTTACAGTTTTTTATATTACTTATTGGAAAATGTGGAAAATCCAATCAAAGGATAACAATATAAAAATAATTGAAAAAAATTTTTTTTTTCTTTTCAATCAATGATTTACATATATATTTTTTACATTGTTTATTCAATTTAGTCTTCGATAAGAAAATTTAATTAAGAGTGGGTTAGTGTGATTATTTCTGAATTTAAATAAGAGGAATTTGCTGGATCAAAAGGTGATATGAAAATTTTACTTTAATTTTAGAAATTTTAGAAACTTATTGTTAAAAAAAATAATTAGAAAAAAAAATGTATTTTGTTTGGAATAAGGTTCATAATCTTTTCTTTCGACTTCGAAAAACAACGTAAACTATGCTAATTTTCTTTTTGTAAGTAAACTTGAAATAAAAGTTTGTTTTTTTTGGTTGGAAAATTCTCTAAATTAATAAAAAGGAAAACTTCAAATTGAATTGTTATGATTTTTTTTTCTTTCACTGTACCAAAGAGTATGTATATCATAGAGGTCTCGCAGTCCTATAGAAAATACAAATTAACAAAAATTAAACAAAAAATCTTAAATTATAATCCCTTAAGCTTATATTTATATTTTTAAGAATTTCCTTCTCACAAACTTTAAAAACAACAGATGTATATAATTTTAAAAGATCTAAAAACTTTTGTGAGATCGAAATTCAAAAAAAAATGTAAGCTTATTGGTTTATGTGTTTTAAGATTTTTTGCTTCATTTTTTTGAATTTGTATTTTTTGTATGGGACTGAAGCCTCTATTATATACATACTCTTTGACTGAACATATTTTGTTTGTATTATTTGCATTGAACAAAGAGTCAATTAAGTGAGTTTTTATTATTTTCCTTTTTTAAATGTAATATTGAAAAACAATAAAAAAAAAGGACAAGGTTTTTCTTTTTTATGTGCCACGAAAAATAAAAATTTCAAACAAATTGTATTTATCTACTTTCAAAATGAAAATATTTTATAAAAAAATAACTTTGTACGCTTTTTATATGTTTTGGTCAATTCAGTTCTTAATTCATTGATTGTATTTTTTATTTTCCGGTTAATGAATGAAAATTAAATGCTTTACTATAAAAATAAATTTTGTAGCATCAGAAAAGAGAAAAATAAATTTTTTTTAATATCTTTAATAGGTTCAATAAATATTTTTTTTGTTTTTTTTTAGTTTAAAAAAGAAAATTTATTTGTTTTATTATCTTCCAAAATTATTTAATTAAACATTTAGTTGTGAAAGAAAGAACAAATAATATTAGGTTTAGATTTTATTTTATCGATTGCTATAAATATAAATGATGAAATTAGAATCGAAAAACAAATTTTCAATGAAGAAGTATGCTTTTTTTGGCCTTAAGGAAAATATATCCTTTAATGTTCGTTTTAAAATTACACGAAATGAAGAATGTTTTATACAAGCGTTTAACTTAAAATGTAGGTACCTTCTCAAGTAATAACTGTTAAGTTAAAATTAAAAAGAAACTAAAAACTAAAATAATTAATTAAAATCTTAAAATAGACTGCAGCGGTGTCTAAAAGAGGCATCAGTCGATTTTATTTGCAAATGACTGGTGCTTACAAGATCCAGAAAAAGCTACATTAGTTGATGGATGATATAAATGTGCCAGCCCTAATTTAATCGAATTCAGGCTGATGCTGAAATACCTAACCACCATGGAATGGATTTAGAAAAATGCTTCATTAAGATTAAGAGTGTTTAGTGGTAGCAAAATGATGCGAAAGCGCTTATTGGAACCTCTTCAAATATGTACAAATAATAATTGACAAACAACAGAATAATTGACATTAAATTACATTATTTTTTGTTATTTAATTTCATTAAGAAAGAAATGTATATTAAAGATTGATCATAAAAATGTTACGAAAATATTCTTATCGTTTATATTTTTTAAGGAAACTAGAAATTCATAGAATTTACGAACATGACATTCGAAACTTTTTAGAATCGATCGTAATTCATAATAACTACTCAGAAGTTAAGAGTAATAATAACTAATAACATATATGAATATATTTATATTTGAAACTAAATATTGAAGATTACACAAGATTACAATCTCATTTGAAGGATAATTTTAATGAGTTTGTTATTCAGTCAGAGTACAAACACTTTATCCATCAAAATTTATTTACCAACATTGAACTAAAAAAAAAAAAAAAACACTTAAAAAAATTCGTAATATGGCTATTTTGTTGAAATCTAAAAGAGATAAATAAATAAAAAAAAAAATTTTTTTTTCCATATATTAATATAATGTAGTTTTATCTGAAATTTTTATTTTTATACTTTTTTATTTTAAACATTTTCAATTTATAAATAAGATACAAAGTAGAAAAAAGGAAAAAAAACAAACAAACAAACATAATTTATTTATTTTTTTTTTATCAGATAGAAGTTCTTTTTTTAATATTTTTATTTTCCAGAAAATTTTTACCCATAGTGTAATAAAATCTAATGATTGTAACTATTTTTGTTTTTTTTTTGGTAAACTTTCCTGTTTTTTTTTCTGCTGATTTTTTTTTTGGCACTCATCCTATATAGAACAAAGTATGGTATTATCAAAGAGTATGTATAGAATAGAGGTTTTAGTCCAGTATAAAAAATACAAATTACAAGAAATGAAACAAAGAAACTTAAATCACAACCTTATGAGGTTTTTGAGAATTTCGATCTTTTAAAACTTTGAAAATGATAAAGTTCTGTTCATCTTTTGTTATTTTTAAAGTTTCAGAAGCTTTTGTGAGAGCGAAATTGCCAAAAAATAAATAAATACTGCTCATAGTTTATGTATGGGACTGAAAGCTCTATAATGTACATACTCTTTGGCATTATGTAAAAGAAAAAAAAACTATATAATAATTTTATATTAAAAGTATTATTGAATTTATTTTTTTTCTTTAATAAAAATAAAAATATTTGCAAGAGAATAAGAAGCATATACATACGGTTTTATTCAACATTTTCATAAAAATTTCATGTTTTAAAAGAAAAAAATATTGAATTTCTACACAGATAGAAAATATTTTTCGTTCATATTATTTTTGATGCATACACAACATAGTTCTTCCTTTTTCTTTATTATTAAAAATAACAGAAAAAAACAAAAATTTTGTTCCTTTAACAACATCTAACACTTCCAGAGAGCATATTATGAACAAAAAAAGATAAACAACAGAGTTATGTATAGAGAAAAATAAAAATTATGATTTCGAAATAATTCTGTTTTTTTTTTGTTACAAAGAATAAGAAAACTTTTAAAAAACTATAACAAAAAATATCCTCATAGGGGGTTTACATTTATTTATTCACAAATTTTCAACTTGAAAATATAAAGTACAAAATTTTTTAATTTTGTGTCAACAAAACCTGAAGAGCTCTCCATTCGCGAACATAATTCATTAAATCAACAAAAAAATATATATACCTAATTCATACTATACTATTTTTCATATTGCCTACATAACTCAGCCATTCTAAATTTTGATATTTACCTTTTGACAGAAACTTGGTTGTCCCACAGTATCAACAACCTTGAGTTATTTAATCAAGAATTCATCGTTTTTAGAAGGGATAGATATAACGATGACTCTTTACCACCCAATAAAATTCCAAAAGGAGGAGATGTATTAATCGCTATCAGAAACACTTTTAATGTATCCCAAATTTCTATCCCTAACACAGACCACTTGGAAACTATTTCTGTGAAGGTTGAATTATTAGATAAAAATATCTATATAATGTGCTGCTACATTCCACCTAACACAAATACTGGTATTTATGACAATGTCCTTAAGACAATAGATTTCATTTCCAACATCCTTGAATCTTTAGATGAATTTATCATTGCGGGTGATTTTAATCTTCGTAGTATTGATTGGAAACACAATGACGATGAATTCTTTCTTATCCCCGTAAATCTTTCAGGTCAATCTATTTGTTCTTTTCTTGACGCGCTTAGCGTTAACGGACTTCAACAAATATCTGCTGTAAGATCTCTCAAGACAACTTGACTTAGTTTTCACCACAGATTGGCACAATTTTGAATCCACTGAGTGTATGAATAGTCTTGTTAACGTTGATCAGTACCATCCGCCTCTATCTTTTTCCTATTGTTACAGAGCCCCTCAGCCATTCCCCCAGAAACAAGGACTTTTAAATATAATTTTGACAAAGCTAACTTTGAAGGCATTAACTTGTACATTAATTCCTTTAATTTTACATTGCTGTTTGACAATTGCGATCTTGATGAAATTATTTTATAATATAATCTATCAAGCGTTTCAAAATAATATTTCCAAAATATTAGACAGAGGTCCTTCTACTAGCCCACCCTGGTTTGCTATTGAATTAAGACGCCTTAAAAATAAGAAAAATAAATTATGGACGAAATATGTAAAAACAAGGAATAACCATGATCCGCCATGATCATAACAATTTTTTGTTGGCTTATGACGAATTCAAAATAAATAAATAAATACTATATTCGATTAGTATTGGAATGTATTTTGGGTTTTATTGGGTTGTACTTGTTTTTCTTGCTGTGAACGACAAATTGAAGGCAGTAAAAACAAAATCCCTCCAAAATAGCAATTCGATTCCCATACTTCTGTCGATGAGAACTCAATTTGAATTTGTACATTTATGTTAATTTTAGAAAAAGAATTGTTATTTTTGATCTAGGTATAACGCAATAATAATTGAATTAAAAAAAAATTGAGAAATAAAATAGACAATTTTATTATTTTTACAATATAAAATAAATTTAAAAAGTTTTTTTTATTGTTAAATTAAAATACCTAAATTTTATATGTTTTATCTTATTATTATTATTATTACAAATTATTATTATATGTATTTAAGTGTACTTGTTGCATTAAGCAAAAATGCATAGTTTTATAAAATATTATAAAATTGACTCTGTAATAAAGACAAGATAACATTTTGTCAAAGCATATATACGAGTAATACACTTTTATGCCACACATTTCTTTGTGTACACAATTTTTGTTTCCCTTTGGATTATTTCCAAAAAATTGTATGTAGGTATGTGGAAAATTCCTAAGTGAAGTAGAAAATAAAAAAGTAATAATAATAATAATAAATGTGATTTTCTGATAAAAGTGTTCTTCAGTACGTCTTTTTGATTTTTTAAGAGAAAAAACTACATTATGTCTGCTTTTTGCTGTATGTCCCTTAAGGCATTTTATTACCTTTTTTTTTTTGAACAGTTAAAATGTCTTTTTGAAACTAAAAAAAAAAAAAATTCTTTTTCAAAAATATGAAATCTATTGAGAGAATATCTGAATAAATGACATTAATGAATTCATATTTTCAAATATTATTTTCAATTTTTTATAATTCAACGCGAATTCAAAGAATCTCATCCGATATAATGTATAACAATGATATTGTTGTTACACGTCCGATTGTGAATTTAGATCATATTGTAAACAGATATCAGAGTGTTTAGGTTGTAGTAAATATATTTTAATATCGCGGATTTTCTGAACTATTCGCTTTATTTTTTTAAAAATGATTACGTTTAAGATTTATGTTGGTCATGATGTTAAAAGATCCACAGTTCCTCTGTATACAAACTACAATTAAAATAAAAAACTCTTTAAAAACCATATATTTAACTCAAAATTCTTAAATATAAATCATCTTATTTATATTTTATCATTTAATTAAAAACTTTAAAAAATATACAAAATTACATTTTATGAAAACTAGGAAATAAATTTAAAATAATTTTAGTTTTGAAAAAAACCTTGTCAAAATTGCGTGCAATATATATGAAAATTTTATTTATTAGGACCATTTTTATTAGTTACTATATTAGTATATTGTATACTTATGTATAAAGTGATTAAGTCCAAATAATTTCATAAATCATACACAAAATAAAATAAATGCGACTAATTTATCAAAGAAAAAAAAAAGAAAAAAAAACAAGAGAAAATTATTTTTAACCTAGATAAATTTTGCTTTAAAATATTCAAATTAAATGTAAGTGCGTATATACACAAATTTCTTCTATTACTACGAAGTTAAATTCTTTTTTTTACACAGTCCACTAAACGCATATAAAAGTATTTAATTTGATTGATGTAAGCACATTTATTTATTTATTTATTTTTTAAATTATATCCTGAATGTAGAAAAAACATGGATTAAAAAAAAGAAATTTCCAAATTTAAAATTATTTATATATGATGGAAATTGCAGTGAAAATTAAATTTACCTTAAAGTAGTAAAAATATGTAGATATTCCGCAATGGAATTAAATTAAAACAATCTTTTTTAATCTTTAATTACATATACTTCGAAATGTGTCTACTTTTACAAATAATAAATTAAGTTCAAATAAATAAATTTATAAAATATAACTAAAAAATTAAAGCTTTAGTTTGTATAGATTTTGAATTTAATAGTGCTTACTTTAATATTCTTTGAATTAATATTGATACTAAAGTTATACATTTATTTTTATAGTAAAAAATATGATGAACTAAACATTTTATTAACAGATATCACCATAAAGCATTTAAATTATTTTTTTTTTTAAATTATAGTTCATTTAATATTCGAATACATTTTTAAATAGGCGTAAATCAACTTCTTATAATTTATAATTTATTTGTTCACATTTGACTTATGACTTATTCAATGATAATAATCTTATAATGTTTAACAAATTTTATTGAATAAAGTTCGGTATAGTTCAGACAATATTTTAATCCATCTAATCCATCCAATCTTGATTTATTTAAATCTTGATTTTTCTATATGTAAATAGTCAAAGATACTATTGCGAGCTCGGATTATTTGAAAGGAATGTTTTGATCCTTAATGGGACATTCTTCGTTGTTAATTTTGTTGAAAAAAAAAAAATAAATAAATAAAAAAAATTATAATTTATAGAGGAATACATTTTTTTAAAGTATTCTATAGTAACTGGAATATAGCTTAATTTATTATGCTAGAAGCTTATTTTCCTTTTAATCTTTAATGTATGTATAATACATAAATATCTATAAAAAAAATGTACTTTTCACAATCAACATTGTATACCATTTCACTGAATTGGTAATTGTGTATTTTTTTTTTTTTGAAGTTCAATAATGTTAAACAAAAAAGAAATAATTATGTACTTAAAAAGAAAATTTTGTTTGGCCTAAGGCATATAGGCATAGGCACAACAGAAAAATCTTTGAACATTATTATATTAAAACACTTTGCATCAGATTCAAAATAACCAAATTAAATAAAATGTTTCTATTTCAGTTCAAGTTTTATCTGAAAAAAGTTATTATTTTATGAACATAAATTTTGTTATTGGGGGTATAGTACTGCCTTTTTAAAGAAAAAAAAAATCTTGAATAATAATTTGAAGATTTCACCTTCTCTAAGCAAAAATATTTTCGAATATTTTTAAGCCTCAAGTGAATATTTGACTACAGAATTTGTTCGACTATATTTTTCCCAAAAATTCATATAATCATCATAAACATAATTATTCTCTTTTTTTTTAAATAATCGTTATGTTTTTTTTTTTGGTTTTTTTTTTTATTTTTATTCAAAGTTCAAGATGGGAAATCAATTTCCTTTCTAATTTTTATGTCTCTTCTAAATCATCAGAAATTTACTGATTAACTTTTCTTGTTTCATTTTTAAGGAAGAAAAAAATATTTTTTTTTGAAATTTTCTTCTTTTTATCAAGTGTTTATCTTGTCGCCAATCAAATTACCTCAAGGCAAAATTTAAAGAAAAAAAAATATATAAAAAAAATTGTCCTTTTATTATTATACTGAAAGTTAAGCTACTCAGGATATTGCTATTATTCATAACTTTTATATTTCAGTTTTTTTTTTTTATTTTTTTGATTAAAATCGTTTGTTTTTTCTTCCTTTATTAGTGAAAAAGAAGAAGAAATATTTTTCACAAAAATCTTTAATTCATGTGGCACTTTTAGATGATAACATTCTAAAGATTATCTGAATTTTGATTGGTAATGAAATTATTGTCATTTTTATAAAATAATAATTTGTGGAAAAAATAATAAAAAAAATAATAATATGGTAAATTTAATTGAAAGCAATGATGAAGTAACGAGAGTTGTCTTAAGTTTTAAATATTTCATATCTATAGCGAAGGGTAAATAATAGTCAGATGTTAATAGTCAATAAAGTTATTGTTCATAGTGTTCACAATTTTTAATAAAGTTGAAATGAATATTAGTACAGAAGAAATATTTTACATTACAGGCAGGACTAATATTTTTAATGACATGAACGTAACTATGACTATACAAAAAATATTTTATAATTATTTTTATTTTATTAAAATTTGATATTGCAATACCGTGTACGCAATACAACATCTGTACTATATAAACTGTTTAAAGTTTAGGCCTATATAAGAAATTTTAAATCAATATTATATTAAAATATTATTAAATTCATCAGAAAGAATCGAATAATTTATTCTCTTTCTGTTACTATAATATCAAACAAAACAGATTTTCAATATCCTGTTTCGTCTGTGAAATTTTTTCTAAACGTGATTATAATTTTTAAAATAAAATATATAGTGAAAATTTCTAAAAACATGAAATGTATTTAAGATGTTAGTAGGAGGTTTTCGTTTTTTTTTTTTTTTTACATTTCAGGACATTTTCACATTTCATCAGAGTAGAGAACACTGAGGAAAATTCAAATTTGTATGAAGAATTTTTTAAGTAAGAGAAATATGATGATTAACTTAAATTAAAAATTTTATTAATTTTAAAAATTAAAGCGTTTATTAAATATACCGCACCGTGTATTAAATATACCGCACATAATATCGAAATATTTTGTGCTCAATAAATGTGAAAAAGATGAAGATCCAAATTCAAAGTTATTACTTGAATATTTAAAAATTTTTGTACCTGTCCCAGTTAATTTGTTTTTCAAGTTTAGAAATGCTAAGTATTGTTCATAAATCTAATTAAAATCTTATATATGGTCGACTTCAGTTCGGGACACAGTTGGGGACACAGGTTTAGTCACAATTTTTTTCCCAGTGAATTTATATGTTTTCTTTAAAAGGTATTACAGCCTAAACAAAAAGGGATCAATGAAAAATGACATTCTCTATACATTTTGAAATATAAATGTGTTTATTTTTTTTTTTTATAAATGAAATTCACAATATAAGGGACAGAAAATATCCAGAAAAAAAAGGTTAAGTTTGGAGCTATTAAGAAGTTTTTTTTTTTTTTTCAAAAATAAGTGTAGGGGAATAATGTAATAATAACTTCATTTTTGTTTCAAAATGTTTCCAGTATACGTGAGATGAATTTTTAAATGAAGGACCAATTTTAAAAAATAATAGACATTATTATTTTTTCTTTTCTTGTTAAAATTGTATTGTAAATTTATTTCAGACTATAAATTAAACTTAATAAAATTATTGTTGAGAATTTATTTTTTTTTAGTTATTTGTATTGTAGGCGCAAAATAATAGATCGACAGTAGATGTGAGTTATTTTCAATATTTTCATATTTTTTCGAGATTTTTCATAGATTTATTAGAAGCTTTCAATTGAATTAATTTCAATTGATGTCCAAAAACATCTCTTTGGCATTAAAGAACAAATCGATTTGAAGTCTTTTATAGGAAATGTTTTAGCAGCAAGCCAAAAATAATAATAGTGGAACTTTAATTAATATTGTCCCAAAATGGACAATATAAATCAAAATTTTATCCACAAAAACAAGGATTTCAACTTTCAGATTATCTAGAAAACAATTTTTCCTTACAACAAAAAAAAAAAAAAGGTTGAACGATTTACTTCAAATGCAATTTTCGCATTATTTTACATGCAAATTGAATCTTCATAAAAAATTATTAATGAATATGCGTATAAAGATAAAATGTTTAATTATTTTTTTCAAAACCGCATAATAATTATATTTATAACAAATACCTAGATATATTTTTTTTTGAATAAATATCCATTTTAAATTCTAAAATTTTGCAAATGAATTAATTTTATAAAATAATAAAATCAGAATTTTTTTTTTTTTATTTTTATTTGCTATATCAGGAAAAATTAGAAATTTTATTTATCAAATTTGAATTTAGTATGATATGAATCTCGAAACGTATGACCTGGTTTAAATGATGCCTGTCCTTGTGTTTGCAGGATTATTGAAATTTATTTTATCTTTATTTGCATAAAAAATCATTTCAATTGCCAAAACTAACATTTCATGGAAAATAGAAAGACTCATTATGCAAAAAGAAAACTATGCAAAAAGACAAATTTATTACCTCTCTCATTTGTATAGTACGTAATATCGAGATATTATCATTTAGCTAGAGGTAAACGGTTCGAACAGATGAATTTCCATTATTGCTATCTTTTTAATTTATTAATCATACATCGATTATTGTCCTTTGAGCTCATTTTGTTAGTGACAATTGATTTTTTTTTGCAACTATGAGTTAGATTCTGTTGCAATGATGACTTAATTTTAGAACCTTATTTGAAATTTTTATTATATGGGTTAAGAGTTTTCATATGTACTATATATATAGGTACTTATAATGAAATCTTTTTCATTTTCACAAGATTACAAAATATTTACAGAAAATCCTTGAATAGTAAAATTCTTTGGTCTTTAATTTCTTTTTAACAGAAATTTGTTTGTATGTTTATTATTTACTAAAAATTAGATTTTCGATTATCTGTTTTGAACGATTTCTATGCTAATTCAAAAATACACATGGATAGTCATTTCTTAATAATATATATTTTTTTTAAACCAAAAAGTATCAATAAAATTATACAATGATGAGCTAATCAGAAATATAAAGTATTTGTATACATATATTTGTTATAATACCAAAATTAAGTTTGTGTAAATTGCAGCAATAGCAGAAATTCAGTCAAAGCAATATATTTGGATTAGAACAAATTAAAGTTAAATATTTTTATAAAATATTTATTTGAATTTTATTCAAGAAAGATAAATTTCACTAAAATATATACTTTATTCGGATGACAGTGTTGACATCACATTTGTCGTAAATGGAATGGTTTAAAATGTTTTAACATTACAAGGTATAGAAAATTCATTAAAAATTCTTTGAAGTTTCTCTATTTTAATTTGTAAAATGTTAAGTGAAAGTATGAAAGACAGAAATTATTTGAAAGTTTTAAGTACATGTTTGTATACGAAGCAAAAAATGTTGACTGAAATCATTGTTTATTCTATTTTGAAATACTTATAGATTTTATTTTTTTATTTTGTAAAATATTTGAATCTTATAATAAGCTACAATTTTTTGAATCAACACATTGAACAAATTTTATTTAAATTTGGTCAAGTTACTAGCATCTTTGAACTTTGAGCGATCTTTTTTTATTGATGACTATTAAAGGTTTTTTTTTTTACACGATTCGGTGATAAAATCGAATCATTCCATTTTTTTAATATGAAAATGAAAAAAAAAATCATAAAAAAATATAAAATGGCATATTATCGATATTTTACTATTATTGTTACGATTATTGAATGAAAATATTATTATGATAAATTTTCCATTTATTGTATAAATAAATATATATGGTATTATACAGTTATGGGGATTTTCTAAATTTTGGATTTCTTTCATAAAAATTATTATTCAAACACTTATTTCCAGGCAACAAAGAAGCTTAAAGGTGAATTAAAGGTGTTTTAAATTTTGTTTTCATAAAATATATAGTCATTCAATTGAATGACACATAGGGAATTTGTCAATGGAGATATAAAATATATTATAAACAGAGTCTGAACTTTAAAATTTTGATTAGATAATATGACTTTATCATGTCATCATTAAGAATTTTACAATTTTTCAGTACATTTCTAAGATATTCCAGAAATGATTTTGATCCAATTGTGCAGTATTATTTGAAAATTGGTCATAATTAGGCACGAGAGATTAACCACAGTCATTAGTATTATAGTTGAAGTATCATGAAATCATCATGTCATGTACATCTTTTAATATGAGTGTGAACATAGTATAGTATGTAATAGTACAATATAGTATAGTATAGCATAGTACAATATGGTATAGGTATAAAGAACATCGTCTTAAATTTATTATCAATTTTCTATGAAAGGTTTTAAGCATTTTTTCATATGATATATTTCTTCTCATCTGCTCTGTGGTATTTTCCCAAAATCAATTGTACGAATTAATTTCTTTAATAAATATTTATTATAAAAAATAAATAAACCAAAAAAAATAAATAAATAAATACAAATTCCTTAAATTAATATGAAATAACATACAGAAATTCATTATTTTATCCATTTTTTTTTTGTTGTTGTTGTTTAAATTGGTTTATTTCCAATTTATATATGAGAAGAAAAGTATTTTTCAACTTTCTTAAAATTTATTCCTATTTTTTTATACAGATTTTTCTTTTAAATAAATAAATCCCATAAAAATAAACAAAATCAAAAATAAAATAAAATAAAAAAAGAAAAATTCAAAAAATTCCATTATTTTTTCTTATATTTATTTATTAAAAAATAAATAAATGGAATTATTTTATATATAGTATATGGGTAAGTAGAGAAGCAAAGAATAAAAATTATTAAAAATCATAAAGTAAATAATTTTTATAAAATGTATAATAAATAAATGAAAATAAACCTATGTCGATTCATTTATAAACCACATAAACCCATTACCCATATAAAAAGGGTTCACCTTGTTCAATTTTCAATATTAAAATTTATATTTAAAAATTTGAAAATAAACATATCTTTCAGAATTTTAGAAACAAGTATGTAACAATTTTCTAGATATAGGCCCTCATTATGGGGGCTCAATATGTTTATCTGACAGAATTATTTAACAGACTGATAATATCTTTACATTCTAGATTGGAACGTAATGTTGCTTCTATGAGAACTGTAATATATATAAAATAAATACAGCTCCTTGATTTCTTAGATTTTTTTTTGTTTTTGTTCTTGGTACTGTACCTAATTTCGATCCTAATCATTTCCAAGGATTCAGACTGGGCCTGGATGTCCATGAAAATTGATATATTGTTAAAAGGTCAAAAAGTATTGGTGTGTGTTATTTATTCAACATATGTTTAGCATCTAGTGACGACCAAGGTATCTTAAAAGTAAAGTATTTGAAATTTAAGAGTTGAAAAACTGTGCCATCCTTCATTTATTACGTACTCTTCTCTATTTTTTTTATAAAAAAAAATACAATTATTATTTTTAAATTTAACTAACTTCTTGAAATAATACAAATTGTTTTTGTGCAGAAATTTTTGTTTATTTAATAAAAATAAAATATAAATTTTATGAAAAATTCAAATATTTTATTATTCCTCGAAGTATATTTTTAATTTAATAAAATATTTTCAATGTTCAATGAACTTTTTTTTCTGTTTTTTTTTTTGGTACTTTATTTATTATTATTATTTTATTTTATTTTTTTTATGAATGAAATTTGTATTGTTTTTTTTTTGTGAATGTTTTTCTGGTTTTTCCGTACAATTGACTTTTGCTATACGAGTTTTTTTTTTTTTAATATTTACTGTAACGATTTATATTTTTCTTTTATTCAGGATGAAAAAAAAAAAAAAAATAAATAAAATAATAAACATATTTTATTTCAGTTTATTGCAATTCATTTTTGGACTTTTATATGTGTAGGAAAATAAAATATTAATAAAGAAATAAATTAAAATTATGCAAATTTTTTATTTAATTCTTCTTTAAAGTTATAAAAAGAATTTTTTGTTTAAAATTTTTTTTTGATTTTTAATTTGAAGTTGAGAGAATAGGTTGAAAATAATTTATTACTGAAGACATAGAATCATAATATACATTCACACCTAAATACAGTTTCCTAAAAATATCCAATGCAATATTGCTAAGCAAATGTGTGTGGATATTCATTTAACTAAAACCAATCATTTATATATATGTATAGAGTAATTCATCTCAATAATTGTCAATAATAGCCCAACAGGAACTTAGAGAAGTAATGACAAAAGTCATCAATGAAATCATCGACTTTCACCCTTTGAAAATTTCATTAGCGACAAATTCATTTGGTAGTAATTAGAAAATAGATACTTGATTCCTTTCTCGATGACAATGTAAACGAAGTTGTCATCAACAAAAAAAAGTATTCGGAATTCTATGAAAAAATAACTGTTAGTTTAAAAGAAAGAAGAATAATAGCAGATTTTTTTGTTTTTATTAATTCATTTTATACCTTGTTCGCATTTCAACATTTATCCGGATAAATAAGTGGAAATTTCCACTTTCTAAAACTACCGTTCGCACTTGAGAAGTGGAAAAAATTTGACACTTCTAAAAAAAATTTAAATGAATTTATTTTTTTTTGTTATGAATTTTCAAAAATCTGAAGTTCAAAAATAATTTTAAAATTAAATTTCACTTTTTTTGATATTTTGACACAAAATAAACGGTGCCAACCGTACCAAATCTATCAAAAAGTAGCTAAAAGGAACTAGCTAAGTGAAAAAATAACTGGAAATTAAAATATCCGGAAAAAATTTTTGTATGATAATATCCACAAAGTTTCCGGAAAAATCGAAATATCCGGAAAAATATTGAACTGCGAACAAGGTATTAGTTTTTGATTTATTTTGAATTAACCAGAAAAGAAAAAAAATTTGTGGAAGCGTTTCATTTTGATATATTCCACCTGCCCCTTTTACCGATGACTTTGTGATCAACAAAGTCATCAATGAATTAGGCGGCCATATATATGGGAATGTCATCGAGATTTGGGAGTAAGAAAGCCGTCACCGGCAGCAACTTTGTCTTAAGGACGTCATTGAGGTTTTCATGCTTCCAGTTCCTATTGGGTAGGGATTAAGTAAATCACTCTGATGAGTCCTAAGCTTGACTCGAGGACGAAACAATTCTTTCAGTAATTTCTAGTAAAAGTTATTCTCAAATAATAATAAAAAACAGTAGATTTCACAAGTTTCCTGTGTGAATATAAATAATTCCTTTCACGTTACATTATTATCTATCTACAAATAAAATTTTTGATTTACCTGATTTTAACTCTCATTTTAACATGAAAAACAATGACGTGGGCAATACAAGCTTAATTGAACCTTTTTTACACTAGCAGTTGTGACTTTTTCGCTTAATATATCAACAGAATAAATCATATCTTATCTTTTTATGATAACATTTAGATTACAATATATTTTTTAATTTCTAGTGAACTTACACGTGCCCTACTTACATGGCATGATGATAATAATTTTTTGTTCTAAAGAACATTTAATGAAAATTTTGTTATGCTGTAAATGCGTAAATAATTTCCAACTCATATTAAATATTTAAAATTAAATATAAATAATACAAACACAATTTCAATTTAATTAATCGTTTGGAAAAAAAATTTATTATGTTTCAATTTTTGTTCGCATTAGGATTTTACGTTCTCACGAAAAAAAAAAATAAAAAATTCGGACTAAAAGTGCATTCCTCTTTTACACATTAAATTAATTAAGATGCCCCATTAGTATAAAATACAATTATTTACTTAATATTTGAATATTGCAATTTATATACGGTTGCCGGTTCAATTGTTGACTTGTTCACAATATATATTTTTTTTTTCGTAGAACATTAAGCTTTCAGTTCTGTATATGATTTATGGAGCGATCCCATTAAGGGATACCTATAATGGAGATTTAAAAAAACTTCGTATAACTTTGATATTAAATTTTAAAATTTTAAAGGGATTGGAAGTGGGAAAAATTTTTTCACTTTACTATAAAATTTGAAATTAAAATTAATAAAATCTTTAATTATTCAATTCCCTAAAAGTACTAAATAATATAAAATATAATAAAAATCGACCTATTTAACGTTTCATAGAAGTTTTGTCAATGGTCAAGAATATATATGTTGGACAACATTACCCGATTTCATTATTTTTCTTTTCCATTATTTTAATTTTGTATTTTGTCATTTTATTACTTGTTTGTGAACTCAAAATCACTGTTTCAGTTCAACAATACTTCAAGAGTTATATTATGTTGTTTGAGGAATAAAATAATTTTATTTTTACAGTACGTGTATTGTTTGGAGTTGTAGAAACATAAAATATATGTATATTAAAGTTTAGACTTAAAAATGCATGATCTACATTCTAAAATATTGAAAGTTATTGAATTTATTGATATTATTTTTATCAGAAAAATAGAAAACTTTAGAATTTAGATGATAGAGTAAAATAGTTTTGTACAGAATTTTCTATAAACAACATGATATTTTTAGCAAAAAATTTCATATCGATTTTTTTTTTTATAGTTTTATTACAATTTCTCAGATTTTGATGAAATCATAACTATTAAATTATAAAAGTGTACAAATTTGTAATAAACACAACTTGTAACTAATTGAGATTATTTTGATGACCCTTTCATAAAAATATTTTCTTTTTATTTAAAATTAAATTAAAAGTAAATTCGATATAAAAGCAAAGTATTCATATTAACTTGTCGGCTTTAGACAAATGAACAAAACAAAATATAAAAATTCTCTTGCAATACAACAGAATATACTTTTCCAGCATAAAGGTGTGTCTTACTAACACAATAACAGTTTTGAGTGAATTTCAATTCAAGCTTCAAGTGCACATAAAAATTGATCAAAACAAAATAACAATAATTTTTAATTTTTTTCATCGGAATCGAAATATGATAAGTCGCAAATTTATGTAAAATCATAATTTATAGCAAAAATAAAGTTTACGAAATTTTGCATACTGTAGGTGTAGGTATATGTTTTTCCAATGATGAAAATAAAAATACATTAGAATAAAACATACATAATAAGGCCATGAAGAAACTTTTCGCTGGTCAAAATTTTAAGTATATTTTATGATTATTTTTGAATAAGTTTTTCCTCGATCAATCTATTTTATTATTCAATTTTTCTTATGCTTGCAGAACTCAATCGCACTAACGATAGTATGTGCACTTTAACCATTATTGTTATTTATAATATTTTAAATAAGTTGTTGTTGGTAGTAGTGTGAGCTGAAATTGAGTATTTTCAGATACTCAGAACTTATAGATAAAAATATGCGAATACATATAAGATAATAAAAGATACACTCAATTATTATTATTATTTTTATTTAATTTTATTCTCTCTCTGTTCATTTTTATACTATTTTGAAACCAGTTTTTAGTTTATTTTTGATTGTGGGTACACAAAGCGTCTCAGAAAAAAAAAACATAGAAAAAGATAAATTTATTTTGAAATTTGTAAACAATTATTAAAAGAAGAAGATCTTTTTTTATTTATAATTAATTAAAAAAATAAATTAAACATTAAAAAAATTAAATTAATTTAAAATTCTTTAATTGAATTTCTTTAACGGAATTCATATCAATTGAATTTTTCACGGAAATCATAAATGAGTCATTAATATGGATAAAATGGATCAATATACTGCTGAGAAGGGATTAGCCTTGTTGTATCCATTCATAATCAGTTTATCGTTCATTTGCGCTGTTTGTAATGCAGTCGTTTATACACATTGGAAATATGATTTAAATGTTTGTCCACCAGAAACGAATTGTGGTTGCTTCCTATATGGTCGAACAACTTACACAACATTTGAAGGTAAGAGGTACCAATAATTTTAATTTATTTTTCAATAACAATTTTAGAATGTTATAAACGTCATTCTTTCAATGTTCTGTGCTAATGGAAAAGGAAAATATTATTAAAAGAATTTTAAATTTTGCTGCGATAATTATTTCTATGGTAGTAGTGTTTAATTTCAAGATTCTGTATGTTAATTCAATTCGAGATATTAAAGTGATTTTTAAAATATAGGACTCTATAATACGCTTTAATTACGTCGTTTATGCCAATCATAACGTATTAATTTCATTTTTAGGTGGTAATATATCTTATTGTCATTTCGCTGTTTACGGTTTAATTTTGCCAATAATATTTAGCATAATATTCGGATTATATCATCTGTACAGAGTTTGTATGGGAACTGGTAGAAGAAGAACTGGTACAGCTACAGTCAGACAAAGGTAAAATTGATAATTTTTTTTTAATTTTTCTAAAAGAAAATAACATTATTTTATAATTTTAGAACTGGTGAAATGGTTGTCGTAACAACAGAAACTGATATGATATATGTTGATGGTATTTCTCCACATTACTGGGTACCGGCAAGTGTTATTTCATGTGTAATGGCTGCATACACAATGATTTTTGCATCTATTTATACAGATGGTTTTCATGTATCTTGTAAGCAATATCGCGAAACGTTGCTGAAACAACTCCGTGGAGTTGGAGAAATTGTACCAGTTGTTAAAGGGAGGCTTTCGTGTGCCGCAATTTTTGATTTCATGGATTATTTGCAAAGAAATGATCAACCGTATAGTTATCAATATGGGAAAATTAATACGGGAGCTTGTCTTTATATAGCAATGATAGGAGGCTGGATTATTGTTGGAGCATGGCTGGCGGTTTCTGTAATTAATATAATTCAAGCCAGAAGAAGTAAAAATGTTAGAATTTAAGATACTTATTTTAATGTACTTAGAATTAAGGAGTTTTATTATTTTCATAGTTTTTTTTTAGTTTAGAAATAATGCCATTTTTCACAACGACAAATTTTCATTAAAACTAGAATATATAAAGTGAAAAGTAAAAATCATTTGGTTGGAATATAAACCAATGGTTTTTTTTTTTTAAATTTATTATAAATAAAAATAATAATTTTTAAGATACACACTATTATTTAGTATGGAATTTTTTTTTATTCTGTCATTATTGTGAAAGTACAGTATGAAACAAATTATGGAGAAATAATATAACATTAAATTCTGAAGCATTTTTAAAGTAATCTAAAATACACCTTGGAGCGTAATGAAACGATAATCCTGTACCATTCGAACATACATTTATGACTGAAATATAATTCTTTAAATACCAAATTGAAAGGCTTTTGGCTATTATTCTAATAAAATTCTAATAATTCTATAGTAAAAAACTATATATGAAATAATATCTATTATTTCCTGTTGTAAATAATGGTGTAATTTCAGAATGATGGAAAACACAAATTTTTTTTTTAAACATTGAATCAATATTGAATAATTTTCCTTATTTTGTAAGTAATTCAAACAGTAATTTTTAAACAGGATTTTATTGACTTTTTAAAGTATATACATATGTTATGTATGCATATAAGGACTTTTTAAGTAAATATTTAATTGAACAAGTAAATATGAAATTATTAATTTTATATTTTTTTTTGTACTAACATCATACCTAAATAAATATTTCATAAAATTGAACAACTTATAGGATAAAATATGAATATATATTATATACTTAAAAGTATGTATACTGTGTTCATAATATATTGTTTAAAAAAGTTTTCCCAATTAAAATTCAAGCACTTTAAGAGGGTTATAAAAACTCTTGTTCTTTATAATTAAATTACAAATTATTAACATACTTGATTATTAAATATTTATAACGCAACTAATTATTAATAATTCTTCTACGAATATAAATTAAAACAATTTTTTTTTAATTATTTAAAAATATGACATAAATCTAATATGTGTTAATTAAATTTTTAAATTATTTAATTATAATAAAGAAAAAATTAGCAACCTGCGAATCTTTTTTGTGTAGGTTAGATGTAGAATTTCAATCATAAAGGATCATAGAGGACATACATATATAGTACATCCATTCTGACGTCGTGTTTTTCTATAATTTATTGTAAACTATTTTCAGACATATTACTTTCTGTATTTGCAAAGGTTAAAATTATATTAACAATACACATGTAGGTAATTATACTTGAGTTCTTTAAACTTCGATGTACCATCTTTTAAATTCTGGGTCAATTAAGAAAGGGTAACTATTTAAATATTAGGTACAAGTAAATTAATTCATTTTGTCCCCGTGGATGAAACTAAATCAGAGAGATCCTTTAATCCTTATTTAATGAAAAAGTTATTAGCAGGTATATTTATTAAAGTGATCTGTAACGGGAATTTTATAAAATTAATGGGAATATAATTATTACTTAATTATGTATTTATTTCAGTAAAAATTATAATTTATAACAGCCAGGTATTAAGATTTTGGATCTACCTTAGGGTATATAAATGTATTTCTACACTAACTGTATATTATTATTCTTCTGTGAATTATTCAATTAAAAGTAACTATTTCAAAAATTGAGAAAGATGAACAGTTCAATTCACTCCTATCTATTTGAGTGCAAAATTAATTTTGGTACCAAACGTCGTATTCAATACTTTAAATCCAAAATGGAATTAACAAAAAAATTAATTAAAAATTATCGGAAAGAAAAACAATTGAGTTCTAGTGATAATTACAACGATTTTGCGCTAATTGAGAATGATATAAATAAATTAAAAGACTATTATCGAAATATATCAAAGCTTGTGAAAAAACTTTCAAAAATAGTTAAAAAAGATGAATAAGTCAAGAATAAATTATTTTGGGAAAAATCATTTCTTCGTTGGTTGAGCTGAAGGGGACTTAGAGACATTTTGATAGGTCTTTATAACGTTTACTAAATAATGCATTTATGTACTTACATACTTCTATTAAGTATGAAAAGTAATGATTTTTTTGTATTTTTATGGTTTCTTTCTATTTTTTTATTGAAATTTTCAATCTCTTACATTTATCTGTGGATTAGACTAGATTTTTAACTATTTATCTTGATTGTATATACATAGATAGTTAAATTGACAGTCATTGTTAAAAAATGAGAAATAATAATATATTTTTTGACTTTTCCATTTCATTGAGTTTTGTCCAGAAGGATTTAAAAAAAAAAAAAAAATAGTATAAGTTTATTGCGTATTTTTTAAACTTCTATATTTATATGAATTTACTACATACACGTTATTATAATATACATAACATTTATATATATTTCTCTTTAAAGTTTAAATGCTAAAAATTTGTAGATTTAAAATAAATCTTATTTTACTTTTTAAAAAATAAAAACTTAATATAGAAAAAAAATTTTAACTTTTTTGTTCTTTTTTATATAAAATAAATACACTGGCAATATATCTACTTTTAGTTTCATTTTCAAAATAACATTGACATGACTATTATTGACTATATTCTTAAACTTTATTTTTGGAAGTCTTGTAGATCCATTTTAATGTTTGTTTTCTATTCATTATCTTTTGAATGATTGAATGATAATTCTTGTTTAGTTGATGGAAGTATCCAATTTCGAAATATGCAATTTCGACTAATTTTATATATAATGAACTTTTACTCTATGGGTACAATTTAAATTAGTTTATTTGTTTCCATTTAAATAGTTAGAAAAAGATGCTTCAGTTTATCATATTGATTTATTTAAATATGAAATGTTTTGATAATTTTTAACATTTAAATTTGAGATTCTCTAAATTTAATTATTTTGTCTTAATTTAATTTATTTCATGTGATATTTTTAAAGGCAATCAAATTAAAACTTAAATTACACGAAGTTTTCGGTTTAAAAATTTTCCACTGCCTTATAAGTATGAAAATCTAACTACATATTTAAAAATTACAGTCAATTTTGTTTTTCATGCTAACTAAATGAAAAAAAAAAAAGAAAAGTGCATAAATAAACATTTTTATTTACATAAAAATGGAAACTCATTGAAAAAAAAAAGAAGAATTTTTCTTTTTTTATTCAACAAAAACGTGAGCTGAATTTATATTTTTTTTCTTGAAACGAATCCGAATAAAAAAGAAAACTTTAAAAAGCTACCTTATAGTTAGTAGTAAAAAAAAAATGTTATATGTATGTTATGTAGTTTTATTAAAACATTAATGGAAAACGCATTTAAAGAAGGCAATTTTAATTTTATTTTTTTTTGTTTGTCACATTTTTTAAATTTTATTCCCACATCTTAATGATAAGTTTAAAATTTGCATATAAATTTATATAAATGAAGAAAAAATATCCAAATAACACAGAGAGAGAAATTTCTAGAGCATGTCTAATTTAAAATAAAAACTTTTCTTGATGATGGAAATTAGTTTCACAGTAGTGGCGCACACAACTTGGAATATTTTAATACAATATGCATAAGGATATAAAAACAATATATACATGTACATTCATTTTGTATCTAGATCTTATAAGTACTATAATGTAAGGTACGTAAGTATATAATATATGAAATAAGTACGAATTTTAATTTTATGATTTTCTGAAATAGGAACAAGAATTACTGGTCCTTGTTATAATTTTCTTATTTATATTTTTTAAGGAGTTATGTATATTGTTTTTTTTTTTGTTATTTCAATTAAATATATGAAATTACAAATAATAAAATGTTGATACAGAACTTAAGAAAGATGTTATCTTTTATTTTCTTCTTAAAAAAAAAAAAAAATTCTTAGAAAATTTATAATGATGAGTTTGGATAATTCTTGGAAATTTAATATATTTATTATTGCGCTTCATTGACACATGTACAAAAAAAAAGATCAGTAGCTTTCATTATTAATTTATTTTTGTGAAAATAATAAATAATAGTTTACAATTTCCTTATTAGATTACTCAGAAGTTGACTTTATTAGATAATAAAACATCATTAAGATAATTATTATATTGTATATTAAATATTTTATGTTCTTATTCTTGGACAGGATCAATAAATTGTATCTTAATTTAAAGTATGTATCAGATGCATGTAATATATCTAATATTTTCATTGATTTAAAATGAATAAAAATTTTGGCGGGATATAAAATAACTTTTTTTTCTTTATTCATCACTTTTGAAAACTTCTTCACACGCTCATTTAAATTGAAAATGTGTTAAAAACAATTATAAATATCAAAATAAAATTAATTCCCCAAAAATTGTATCTTTATGACACTAAAGTTTAATTTAACTTGATTTAAAGGAAATCGAAACGATGTTGCCTTAAATTTCTCTGCAAAAAAAAAAAATCAAAATGTTATTGTTTTTTATTTATATGTGTAATTTTTCCAAATTTCTTCCATCACCTATATCTTTTCATGTCAACATTTTGTTTTATGATTTTTCCCTTTGAGTTTTAAATTAACTTCCGGATCCTTATCTTTAATGACACATCTTCCTTAAAAAAAAAAAAAATGAAATAAATTTTTCAAAAAGACTTTTTTTTTTTTTTAAGTCTTTGTGATATTTGAGGATGGAAAATTTAATATGTGTTAAAAAAAAATTAATTTAATATCCTGTTATAATGTAGGTACATATATATAAATATTTTTTAATGTTCAGGCATGAACTTTTTTTTTTCCGGTAAAATGAAAATTTTAGAAAATTTCCGTCTTTCAAAAAAAAAAAAAATAAAAATAAAAAAAAAATGTTTTCATGTGTGAAAATTTCGCATTTAACACATGAAATTTCACAATTCAAAAAAATTACTGAATTTTTCTTCATATGGGCTGGTTTCATGGAAATTGAGACAGTGCGTTTAAATTCCAAGATTGTAAGGCCATTAAACTTCATTTATTATGATTTTTTTTTTATTAAAAATATATTTTTAAAAAATAATTAGTGACAAAAGCGAATTAAAGCTAAGGTGCGGTGTTGTCAATGTTCTTTTGATCTACATATATACATAATATATAAGTAAGTATATATGCACGACATACTTACTAGGTTTCCAACTAATGTTTCTAATGATGTTTTTTAAAATTAAATATTTTTATTTTTTTATTTTATACAAATAATAAAATAATTTTGCTAATGTAATTGAATCACTCATCTTTTAATTTTTTAATACTTTTTTTTTTTTAACTTCTAGGGAAAATTATTTTCATCATGCAAGTTGATATGTGCCAAAAAGCTACACATAGAGAAGTGTCGGAAAAAATCTCATTAAAATTATTACTGTAAATTATATTTTCATGGGAACATATATTTAAAAAAAAAGAAAAAAAAGAAGCCGGATGAAAATTTTAAATAAATTAAAAAAAATATAGGTAGGTATATATCTGTATAATTTTATATGCAACATGATGATGTATTTTATACATTATTATATACATCTAAATTGAAGGTGTATATTACATATTTTTTTTTTTATTAAAATATTTGTAAGTTTATTCCTCCGAACCGTCTTTATTAATTTTTAATTTCTCATAATACTGGTATTGGTAATTTGGTGATAAAAATCGTTATTAATAATAATTGGAGATATTCATCTGTCTAACTTAGAATCTGCTGATAAACACTTATTTAAAAGTAAAAAGAATTTAAGTTATTAAATCCACCTTTTATAAAAAAAACTAAATAATTTTAAGAATCGTAATTGATGGGGTAAAAAAGATCCTCTTGAAAGCATTATCTTATTTATTGATCCTTGTATGAACTTATATAATATAGATTTGTTGTTCATTTTTTATTCTCTTTGTCAATTTGGATACTTAAGCACATAAGAACGCTACAAAGAGCTCTTCAAATAAAGATGAATTTATTTATTTATTTTTTTTTTTCAAAATTTGATGTTTTTTTTATTCATTCAAATGCACATAATCTCTAAATTAAACTGAAAGCTCCATAAATTACAAAATCTATTTCCATAAATTCATTCTAAAGTAAAAACATTTTTTTTTAATGAAAATTTCCTTTATTACTTTTCCAGACATTTTCCAATTATTTATTCATTAATGGTAGCAAAAAAAAAACAGAAAAAAAAACTAAAGCTCAACATCTGTTTTAAATTTAAGCCCATTAATTTTGAATAAAAAAAAAAAAACTATTTTTTTTTTATTCATCTCTGTTTGTCATATTCAAAAAATCTTAATTTGTCCATCATGTTATCGAAATTTCCACTTTATTCAAGCAAATTAGTTAGATGGGTGTCTATCATTATATATGAAGAACATGTTGTGCTTTTAAATTTTTTTTTAATAAACTTTATCCAACATTATATGAATGACAATTATCAAAAAAGATTTATCATTTCCGGATTTAAAAACAGAAATATAGGTTTAAGGCAATTACTTAATTAGTTTTCAAAAAATTGGTTATTTAGAAAAATAAAATCTTTGAATTTGAATCTACAATTTGGTAGAAATAAAAAATAAAAAAGGATTTGGAGAATAATTTTCAGATATTGCGTACTTTTTTTCCATAAAAAAAATTTAATTTTTATTTATCAGAATTTTGATTAACAATTTCAAATATTAAATGTTAGGAAAGAAAATCCTTTCATGTAATTCTATTGAAAATGTCTGGCTCTTAATTAGAGATTTTAAATCAATAAATTGTTTTTTTTTTTTTAATAGAAATTTTCGATTAAAACTTTAACCAAATTTCTTTAAGATAATTTTGTTAAAGCTACCATTAATTTGTGTCGTTTGTATATGAGAAATATTTATCCTGGAAATGTTTTTTAGTAGGATCGATGTACATATATTAAAGAAATTTCAAAATCAAGGTTCAAGAAATAAAAAAGTAATTATTATTAGAAATTAAAAAAAAAGACACCTGTCAATATTGTAGGCATTATGCAAAGTCAGACATACATGATAGTAAGTTCTATATGTCTTGAAATAAATATTTTAGTTCATTATCTACAAATAAAAGGCAAAAACATGACAAATATAAATTCTTTCGTTTATATTGGCAAACAATTTGTTTTTCCACTAAAAGTTTTATGGCGGGAAAATTTCAAAAGGAAATTGTAATAATAATATTGTAAACATGAAATTCATCTGTTTTATTTGAAATATTTTTGTTTCATTATTATGTTTTTTTTTATTTATTCTTTTTGTATAAGTTCAAAGGAAAACGAATTAATAGATTTGTTTATATATAAATATAATACATATATATTCATTTATTGAAACTATATAAATATAATAAATTTTCCATTTTTGAATTCACATTTCAAAGGAATACAGAGAATAAAAAGTTTTTTTTTTTCCTATGGCAATGGTATAAAGTTCATCTTTTACAGAAATATCGTAAAATGAATATTTGAAAATTTAACACCTTTTTTTTGTTTTTTTTGAAAACCTTAAGCATTAAGAATCTTAATGTTTACCGGAAAAATAAAAAAAAAATTAAATATATGTATGTATTACAAAAAAAAAAGGGAAATTTTATGTTTAACTTTTTGTTCAACATAAAAAGGATTTTAAGGAAAAGTTAAAAAATATTCACAAATTGTTTTAATGGAAATTCTAAATAAAAAGATTCTGTGTTTATTTATCTTTTTTATTCAAATTCTGTAAATAATTAAAATGTAAACAAAGTTGTTGTGTAGATAATTAGGGTTAAATTTTAATCAAATGTTGTAAATGTTGAAATTGCGATAAAGTATGTATAAGTAACAAAGTATAGAAGTGATATCATGTAATCCTTTAGTTTTTTTTTAGATTTTAACGCTGAAAGATTTTGATTAAATACTTGAGTTCTTGGGTAATCTTATTTGAAACTGAGACATTACAAGATCATTGAATAATTTAAGTAACTCATGTTCTTACAAAAAATTTAGTTTTTGTATTATTTGCTTGAACAGTCAGTCTAAAAGAGAATTATGTTTCGTTTTATGATATTACTATTAATTACTACTAATTAATAAAATAATGATTTTCCGAATAAAACTTATAATTTTATGTTTATTAGTATTATAAAAAAAAAGAATAGAAAATTCATACGAAATTTATAATGATGAGATAGATGATCCTTATTTAATCAAGATTAAAGGTATAAATTATATATTTTTTTAATTAGTAGATTATTATTATTGATTTGTTTTATGATTAGTGTTTTTATACAACTCTCTAATTAACTACCTGAGAGATTTATGTAGTTATATTTAGATTTAATTTTTATTATTGATAATAAAACATGAATAATAATTTTATTAAATATTATTGATGTAATCTTGGATTGAAAATATCTTAATATGGTGAAAAATTATATTGAAGGATTGCCATTCTGAATTTTGTTTATTATTTGATTGTTAAAACGTTATACATACGTACATGACATACATAGGCTTCAAAAACTGTTGGCAACGATCAAACAAATTTATTAGCAACCTTAATAAATTCCCGCTTGTTTGAAAATATAATAAGTTATCATAATCAAATACGGCGAGAAGTTGGAATCAGAAAAAACTGCGGAGCAATCAGGTGTACCTCTCACAGAAAGGAAAACATATTTTTGCTTAATAATTTTCAGAATTAGAAAAAATCGAAATGACAACAACAATTATCATTCGAAAAATCAGCCCCTCAAGAAAGTCACAAGGGGAACGAACGAAAGAAGATTTAATTAAGATTAAATTAGTTTATTAAATTTTAATCTAAAATGTATAGTTACATTATGTACTTATCTAGAAATTTATTACATAATAAAATTACTGGCTATTCTCAAAATTTATAAACTAATGTTATTTTTCATTATATTTTCTGATGACATTCTTTTTCAATCTCTTTGCATATCTCTTTAGTCGCTTAACTTCGGATTCTTGCTTTGGAATTTCAAAATTTCCAGTAAGTAATTGTTGCTCCAATATGTCTCTTTCTAATTTCTTGAATGATTTTATTAATTTTCTTGTGACTTGTAATTTGGCATGATAATAATGCAATGATTTTTTACGTTCTTTTGATTCCTGTTGCAAACGGAAAAGCTGAGAATAAATTCTTTTCCCCATTTTAAGTTTTCTTCTTTTGAGAAAAGTTTTTAATTTATTATGATAACTTAATTCATTCAATGATGAGATAATAGTGATGAGGAATCGATTTAATACTACCTTTTTATAGACTATATTTAAGCTGGGCAGGTAGTGCAGTACAGGTACATACACAAGGTCAGTTTTTCTCTTAGTTTATTCACTTAAAGTGTGAATAAAAGGAAAATGTAAGCAAATTGAAATTATTAATTTTGAACAATTTTCGGAAATTCCTAATTCATAATAATCTTTATTATTCTTTAATAATCTTTAATACGAAAACAATAACATGAAGACATCTTAGTATAATTTGTAACTTGCAAATTTTATCTTTGTAACTCGCAAATTTTATCATAGATCAATTTTGTTGCAATGAATAGATATTTCTTTAGGACATATGGATTTCAAAAGTTTTAAATAAAAATAATAATTATTTATTAGAAATAATTATAAAATTAAATTGTATTTTTTTTTTCATTTTAAAAACAAATAATTCTTAAACCTTAAACATATTTACATTAGGTACTTTTTACATATATTAAACAAAATATAATTTTTAAATTTAATTATTGAATAAAAATATTATTTGAATTCTTATTTCTTTGAGCTTTCAATTTTTTGAGCTCACGATTTCTAGCCATTCTTTTCTCATCAGAACATTTTATTGCAATTGCCTGACGTACTTCTTGTTTTGTTGCGCCACTCATTTTCGTTACAATGTTAATGATGTCATGAACTACTTTCGGATCCAATGCCTCTTTTTTTGGTCGCTTTAATCCTACGAATGCAGGACACGGTTTTCCACTTAAAGATCTTGATGCCAAAGTTTCACGGTCAAAAAGTATCATTAAAAGTTTTTTCGTTGCTTTCTTAGCATCATTCCAAGTAATGCGAGAAAGTACTTCTTTAGAAATCTCAGTTCCGTTTGGTCCAATCCTTTGTAAATCTTCACTACCACTAGATTTCATTATTTTCAGTAATTCATTTGTTGTTGTATGCTTGAGATTAGCAGTACATTTACCTTTTGCTTTTTGATCTTCGTTTCTGCTACTGAATACGAAAGGAGGGAAATTTTCGATATAACTTTGATGAATATCCATTGAATCTTGACTAGGTGGCATAATGTTGAGGAAATTATTACTGTGTATATTTTGTTCTTCAACTGTACTCTGTTTAATTTCTGGACTGAAAATATTCAAATGTTGACGTTCTCCATAACTCAAACGGTTTTGCCGTCTTAGTTGCAAAAGAGACATAGTATTCTCCATTATAAGTTGTAATGCTTCTGTTTTTATGGTATATTCCTCTTGGAATCTTTCTATATTATCTTTAATTGTGTCCAGTGATAAATTTGATTCAAAAACAACTTCTTCTGAATCAGGATAAAAATCTTCAAATCTTTTTCTTTTAGGAAGAAATATTTCGAAAGAATCTTGATCACCAGTTATTGAATCGTCAATCAATTGTCGACGCTTACAATTTTTTGTTATATTTGAAGTAATATTATTAATTTTATTCATTTCAATATTTTTTATTTTAATTTAATTGAAAAATGTTTAACGATGTTTTCTTGTTTGATTATGAAACGCTAATGCTGAATTTAAGTTATACAAACTGCCTTTTATATTATAATCCTTGTAAGATTTTGATTTTACTAATTTGAAAAAAAAAAAATAAATAAATAAAAATAAAAATAGGCCTGCGTTAAAAAAGAATGCTGTTATTGATAATTTAGCTTAATTATAAAAGAGGTAGATTAGCCTACGTTAAAAATGGATCTTATTATGTAATCCTAATTTGGCGTAATCAAAGAAGGTAGTTAAAAGTATAATTAATGTTAATTGTAGAAGATACAGATAATTAAAATATAGGATTTTGGAAATTTGCAGATCTATTCCTGGAAATACTAATTAAATAAAAAATGTGTTGTTGAAATGATAGAAATCATAATTTTATTGATTAATTGATATGTCACTTTAATGCATTGATCACCAAAATAATTATTATCTTGGTCACAACAAGGAGTTAAAAATATTTTTTAGGTTGCTTCAATATCATTATATCAATAGCATTTAGTCATATTATGCTATACAAAGCTATACAAAAAAAAAAGTATGTGTTTATAGTTTAATTGGATATAGGACAGTAGCACAAAAAATATTTTTAATTTTACGTCAACGTTTTGTTTTACATGTGTATAACTTCATCAGAACTACAATACGTACATTACATACCTAAAAAATATTAGCGCAATTTTTGTTTGCTAAGTCATCACTTCTTCTATTGTACATCAATCCTCCAAATATTGAAACTAGAAATAGAGTAGTAATTACTAAATTAAATTTTTTTGTTTTTAATACATTCTGTAAAAAACTTTTTTTAAAAATTTTATCGTACCTTATTAATAAGATTGAAATAAGCACTATGGTACAGGAACTCAAATAATACAAAAATTTCGAATATATAAATTAAAATTTATATAAATTTAAATAATTTAAAATATTTTAAATTAATAAATTATGTTAAAAATTAAATGACATTTATGAAGTCAACTCCCATTAATTTACAAGACAAAAAAAAATAATAATTTTATAAAACAATAAATAAATACGAATATTCTGTTTGAAACACAATTGTCAACTAAAAAATATACATTGATTTTGATCTTGTTTCAAAAAAAAAATTTTTATTTTTTTGTTTGGTTGATTCATACAATTAAAATTTAAATTTGCAAAAAAAAAAAAATTTAAATAAAAAACAATAAAAAGAAAAAAAAGAAAACAATATTCGCAAAAATAACTTTACTTCTCTATCAATATCTTGTTGTACTCATTATAATTTTTATTCCAAAAATATAAATGTTCATCAAAATCTAGACCCTATTCCGAATTCTCGGAAACAGTGGGGGCTTAAGCAGTTTTTTAAGTTCCTCTAATCAAAATCTATCTACTAATTTTTTTGTAAGAAATATGTAAATTATATGTATAAATTTTATATGAAAATTATTCAAACCCATAGCCTGGTTGAGAAATCTCTTAAACCTCATCTTTTAGTCGACGTAAAAGTTTTAAGTTTACGTTTTTTTGGCATTCAAGGAACTAAAACCGATTGGATACTCATTAGAATTCATTTTAATGAATTTGAATTGAGGAATCGAAATAATTCAGAATAACTGCACTCAAAAGTAGAACCTGAAAAAGGTTTGATTTTTGTTACAATTAAACATTCTCCCGAAAAAACTATAGTTTTGTGATCAAATTTCCTTTGAAGAAAATTTCCATTGTGTTTTTATACATAACATTATATATAACATTTTTTTTTTGATTTTATCAGTTTCTTCGTAAGTTCCACTTCTTCGATAAGCTTATCGTAAATTCTTTTAATGTGCATGTGAACAGTAAGTTGTATTTACAATCGCAAATTTAGCTCGGTAAATGGTATATTACATGTAATTATTTAATTAAGTAAATTTTATTTATATTCTCCGTATTAAGTAAATTTTTATGTATGTATTTTTATTTCCTTGTAATCATTATTTGGTTTTACATTTGTATTCTTATTTACATATTATTGTCTAAGAGATTAGATTATATTCTTAACCTATACAACTAATTAATTGATAATTTGTTACATATAAGAGAATAGATACTTTTATCTTTGATATTTAAATTTTAAGTAGAGGAAAACAGGAGATAAAAACCTCTATGTGATAGTTAAGTAAATTTTATTTACTTACTTCATTTTGAACTTTTGTTTATTTTTTGCATTGGAATTGTATTGATTGCAACTACCTCTCACATCCACATTAAAACAGTATACAAAACATGTTAATAAAATTTGTTAATATTATATCACTCGACCTACGGTCTCGTGATATAAGTATGACGCGTGTGCATGTGTTTTTGTGTATATACACAACTCGTTGTAATAACAAATTTTCTTAACATGTGTTGTAATCTACTATTATCCACAATTTTTTTCACACACATTTTTGTATATTAGAATTCTTTTTTATCAAATAGAAGATAGAATCACAAAAAAATAAAAAGTTTTCATAAATTAATTATTAAATACCTACATATCTGTTTTGGGTTTTGAACTTGATCCGACTAACTTAGTCGATTAATAATCTTAATGATGTCAAAAATTGTTTTGGAAGTTTTAAAGAAAACAAAGAAAAGTGAATTTATATAATATAGTTTTGTTTAATAATTTTTAAAACATTTTCGTACTTTAGTTTTGCATCAAATTACTTTAATTTTAAATCTAGAACCTAACCTAATAACAAAAAATCAAATTTAAATCTAAACATTAAATCTAATTGTTGGTTATTTGAATTTTCATCTTTTTGAATTTACGATTTTTAGCCATTTTGTTTTCATCAGCACATTTTATTGTAATTGCCTGACGTACTTCTTGTTCTGTTGCGTCACCCATTTTTATTACAATATTGATTATGTCATCAACTACTTTCGGATCCAATGCCTCTTTTTTTGGTCGCTGTAATCCTACGAATGCAGGTGAAGGTCTTCCACTTAAAGATCTCGATGCCAAAGTTTCACGGTCAAAGAGTATCATTAAAAGCTTTCTCGTAGCTTTATTAGCATCATTCCAAGTAATGCGAGAAAGTACTTCTTTAGAGATCTCAGTTCCGTTTGGTCCAATCTTTTGTAAATCTTCACTAACACTAGATTTCATAATTTTCAGTAATTCATTTGTTGTTGGATATTTGACATTAGCAGTATATTTATCTTTTGCTTTTTGATCGTCGTTTCTGCTACTGGATACAACAGGTGAAAAATTTCCGATGTAGCTTTGATGAATGTCCATTGGATCTTGACACGGTGGCATAAAGTTAAGAAAATTATTACTGTGTATATTTTGTTCTTCAACTGTCCTCTGTTTAATTTCTGGACTGAAATTATGCAAATGTTCATAGCAATTGGCACTCAAACGGTTTTGCCGCCTCAGATGTAAAAGAGCCATATTATTTTCCATTAAAAGCCTTAACTCTTCTGTTTTCATGCTGTAACCCTCTTGGAATCTTTCTATATCATCTTTAATTGTGTCAAGTGATAAATTTGATCCAAAAATATCTTCTTCTGAATCGGAATAAAAAACTTCAAATTTGTTTTTCTTGGGAAGAAAAATATCTGTGTTACAATCAAATGAATTTTGATCACTATTATTTAGTTCATCAAACAATTTTCGTCGTTTGCAATTTTTTGTTAAATGTGGATTAATATTATCCATATTAATAATTTAAATTTTGTTTTAATTTAATAGAATTTAAAAATCTTGAAAGATAATGTTAACTAATTGATTTATGAAACTTTAATGATGAATTTAAATAATACAATCAGGCTTTTATATATTGTAATCTCGGTATAACTTTGAATTTACCTGCAGGTATACCTTTCTTAATTCAATGTTCTGATTTTTTAACTAATTAAATTTTCGTTAAAAAGGGATGAGATAATATCTTGTTATCATAACTTGATGTACCTAATTATAAAAGAGGTAACATAAAAATAATTAGTCTTAATTTGAAAAGATGCACAGAATGGGATTAATAATTTGGTAATTTTAAGAATTGTTTCGTGGAATTACTAATTAAACAAAATTTATGTTTAATTTTATGGATTTACCGAACTTTTTCCAATAATTTCTTTATGTATCAATATAGTTTTTTATTATTAATTATTAATAAAAATAAATAGATAATTAAGTTTTTTATTATATAATTATTACTAATGGAATTTTTAAACTGATCTTTAAAAATTTCGTTCCACAATTCTTAATGTTTATAGAATTAATTCAACAGATTACTTGATATTTAATATATGAAGAAAATTAAAAAAAAAAAAAGAAAAGTTTTTTATTCAAATTTTATAGTTTTTTTTTATTTACCAGAAATCAAATTTTGGTTGTCCTTACTTCATATACTCTAAGTTCCTTACCAGTAAAAGGAATATCAATTTTTGAATAATTGAATGAAAATTTATACAGATTAGTATTTAAATTTTTTTTTAAATGAACATGAAATAAAAACGAATTATATCTATTTTTGGGAATATCTCAATGTAGGAACATTTCAAATTTTTTGATCTTTTTTATTTGTGTGAAGATTGAAACTGGCTAAGTTCTTATTTTAAATAATAACTACAGCCATAGAGAACATTTGGAGGTTTTAGAGACTATTATTCTTTGTTTCATAAAACAATCATTCTATTAAATTACACTATATTTATTTTCTTTATTTCTGCCCAATGTAGAGACGTCGATTGAAATTGTTGTATTTTAAGAATAGTTTTGTCTGCGTTGGAATCCTAAATTCTTATCCTGCATTACTATCCTGCATTACTATACCCATTAAACAAGAAAAACGAATTCGTTAAATTTGCACAATTTATTTCAAATAAAAATAAGAAAATGGAGAAAAATTTTAATTTGATTATTTCTTCAATTTTGTTATTTAAACAAAACATAAAAAAAAAAGCCGGAAGTGTTAAAAATTATATAGAAAGAAATCGGAAAAGGTTTGAATTTTCAGTGAAAATTGAATGATTTTATATTGATTAATGGTTGTTGCAATTTTTCTTCTTTTTTTCTTTAATATTCCATTATTTAAGGTGGTATATAAAAAATTAGGGTTATTTTCTTTTTAGATAATTGAAAATTTATTCGAAACATGAATGTATATTTGAAAAAAAAAAGAAAAGAAAAAGATTGATTAAAATTAAAGAATTTTTCTTTTATAAATTATTGCATGAATAATGAAATTTAATTTATTTATGTTGAAAATAAAAAATTTTTTTTTGTATGTTTTATGTTTTGAATTACAAAAGCTATATTCAGTGTTATGTATATAGTTATAAATTATTATTACGTTCCGCAAGTTTTGATGTAATTATAACTAAAGCTGGGTCGTCACAAAGAACAGAAACAGAAATCAGTTCATTTGCGAACAGAAACAGAATCAAGAACAGATTTTTCTATCGATAACAGAAACCGAAACAAATAATTTAAATTTGTTTTTTGAAATGATGCAATTGTTGCTGCATCACGCAATGAAATCAGCAAAATTTTTTTTACCGAGCATAAACCAATTCAAAACAATCATAATAAAATTGATACATTGAATTAAACTTTGTTGATATTATAAATATTATAAAAATCTTAAAATCGTAAAAAATTAAAATTAATAAATATGTTTTTAATGTGACTTAAACCAATATTTCTTATGTTATCATAATAAAAATTTAAGTGTAAATTGAATTGGGAAAGCTTAAAAACCCTTTATTATTATTTGTTCGCTGTGGTTTTTCGCTATCACATTTGTCTGATTAATTTTTTTAATTGTCAATGTGATTTTATTATTTTTTTTTTAACTTTAACCACATTATTATTAAATCATTATCATGTTTTAAAACCCGAACTACAAGCCTTAATGTAAAAAAAAAGTATAGTATCTATATAATTAATTTTTTATACGCTGTGTGTAAGAGACGATATTTTGTGATAATTTATCAATTTCCTGCAGTTTTCATTACAAAACAAAAATTTACTATATTTTATATTATGTCAAAATAATATAAAGATTTTTTGAGATTTTTTGAGATTCCTTTTTTCTATAAAGCATTCAAATTTTTACAATTCTAATTTTATCGTTTTTAATAAAACAAGGGTATAGAAGTGGTATACAAGAAAAGATTCAAGAAATAATATTGAATTGAAATTTATTTATTCTCAAGTTTTTTTTTTCATAAACACAGTAAATAAAATAGTTCAACCTTGCGAAAGATTTAAATACGCTTGGTTATTATATTTATAAAATTATTTTATTAGAATTTTGTGAGAATTGTACGTAGTATAATATAATGAGAATATGAGCACCTGAAATAATTCCTGAAAACTTGCATTATTTAAATTGAATGAAATAATTTTTTTTTTATAACTCTTTTTCATTATATATTTTTGTTAAATAATATTGTTTGTAAGTATATTATGAGTTTTATTTAAATCAATGTTAACATAATTAATAATAAAAGCATAAAGTACGAATTTCAAAAATTATATAATTTTATTTCAACTGGAAAAATGAATTCAATTGAATTGAAGCGTTTATTTTAAAATTTTTTTTTTTTTATTAAATTTGATAAGGAAAATTTTTCCGGTAGGTATAGCTTCTTTTTTTTTTTAAATCTTAAACAAGGTATTATTTTTGGGTAAAATGTGTAAAACAGAGCTCTACAGTCTGAAATGGAAATAATTATACTTTGGTTTCAGTTTAATGATCAAATTAAACTTCTAATTAAAAACTGTTCACAAAAAACTTCTAGAATGAAGATTCTCTTAACGTATTTAGATTTCAAAAAAAAATTTCCGAAATGAGTATTATACGATTATTAAGATCAATAAATTATTTTCGGCGAAAAAAAGGATGTAATATAAATATAAAGACGTACTATCAGCCTCCTTGCAAATTTTCTGCACAAATTTTGTAACATTAATTAAGGAACAAAAAAAAAATGTAAAATAGTCTGACCTGGAATACTATAAATAGGTGAAATAATAATTAGAAGGTATCAGTTTGTACTGAAAATTATATTAATAATATACGAAGCTTATTAAAAAACAGAAAACAGTATTAAAAAAAGAAATAAAATATGAGTCAACCACTTAATTATCATTTATTTAATTGTCAACAATTTTCAAAAAAGAAAAATAGTGCAAATTATATAGCGGCGAAAATAGCTCTCACTCAGAAACTTATTGAAAACAACGAAAAAAAGGAATCAAAGAAAAAAATTGACAAAAATCCAATATCAGGAAATAATTTCAAGGATTTCATAAAAAGTCATTTACAACGACAACATCAGATTAATTTATCAAAATCTACTGAGCCAAAAAGTGAACTGAATCGAATGAAAAGATATAAAGAGAAATTAATGAATGCATTGAAAAAGGGAATCAAGTCAATTTTCACAAAGAAAAAGAAAAATAAAAAATAGATTAAGCTTATTTAGTTAATAGTTTTTATAGTATTAAGTTTTTATAGTATTAAGTTTTTATAGTTTTTAAGATAATAAAATGAATTCAATAAATTTTTTAATAACACGAAAAATATGATTTTTTTACTGAATACATAATTTTGATTATTTATTCTAACTTTTGAAAGATTAGTAAGTATACAAAGAAAAACTGGTTTAAAGTCCTATTTTCGTATTTTGAGATCTTTATAAAATTCATACCTGTATTATATTAGAGACAAAAGTAATGCAAAACACAAAGGCTATATTATTCTACTTTTTTTTTTTTGATTACTCCAATTTTTAAATATTTTCATGGTTTTATTTGGGCCAAAAAAAGTCTTCTCAATAAAATTTATTGTTAAAAAAAAACGTCCAATATTTTTTAATATGGACAAAAATTAATAAAACAAGCTACATATATATTCCAAAATAATGGAATTTTTCCAATTTTAACAAATAAATACCTAACGCATACAAAAACCAGGTATGGTTTTCTAAAATATAAAAATTTTCTTTTAAGGCGGAAATTATGAATTTTAATAGCTCCTATTGGTCGAAGTTTATTTTTACCTAACAAAGTATATATTAGAAAATATTTTCTTTTTATATTATATAAGCCGTGGTTAAGAATTACAAACACTTTGTAAATATTTACCTGAAAAAATCTCCACGGTTTGTGTAAAATATTACAATTATAACAGGTAAAAATATAATTAAAATGTAATTAACATATTATGCGATAATAAAATATGTCCTTAATATATAAATTCATATAAATCAAATACAAAAAACTTACCTGGAATCTGCATAAACTTAATTATTTAAAATAAATCTTTATATTTTTAATTATAAGGATTCAAAACATAGTAATTGGTTCTCAATAGGTATATTGTATTACTATAAATCCTTTAATAAAAATCAAAGTCTCATCAAATAGTAATTTCACTTTGATCGGTTAACAAGTAAATTTATCATCAATTATATATTATATTACAAAAAATAATACAAAATTAACAAGATGGAATTATCTGAACAAATCCATTATCACATGTTAAAACATATGGAATTGGTAAAGGACAAGATTGGTGGAATTAATTATCGTAAAACAAAAATTGCATTAACAGAAGACCTAATTAATATTAATGAAAATATTGAGCTTGAGAAAATTAAGCAAAAGATTAAGGATGAAAATGATGGAAATTTAGATGAAAATAGTTATGATGAAGAAGTTCAACGTTTACGTATTGCAAAAATCGAAGCTATTCGAAGTAAATCACTTGAAGATTTTGCACAATTAGAAAGATACAGAAGAAAAATTGTTCGCTCTTTAAACAAGAAAATCTATTATCAAACTGAATCAGCGAAAATATCACTTAATCTTAGACTTATGTGTGCATTTACTGATAAAAATTGGAAATAAAATTTTGAATGAATAAAATTGTTTTAATTTTTTAAACGTTTGAAATTGATTAATATAATAAATACGTACAATTAAAATGTTCAGACCAGCTTGAAAATGTTCATTGTTGGAATTACAATTTTTTGGTATCTGTATTAAGATTATGAGATAGTAAATTAGAATAGTAAATACTAAAGTTGTTTACCTTAATAATCTATAATTATTAAGATACACGAGAATTAATTTCAAAATTAATGAAAACATCGCAAGGACCAAAATTTATCAAATACATAATTAAAACAAAAATTGGTTTGGCAATTTGAATTTTTCAGTTTTCATGTACCGGTAATGTAAAAATTTTTTTGATTTTAATCCCAAAAAAAAAAAAAAAAAAAATGTAAAATTTGTATTTGATTAGAAGATAAATTTGTTTTATATTTAAGTACAAAATTTTACAAACTAATCTAGCTTAACATTTTACTTAATACAAACTAAAAACAAAATTACAAATATGAACTTTTAGTATAAATCATTAATTAAAATTAATTCGTTTTCTTGGTGTCAATTTTTTTTGGTGCTTCCTGCAGTTATTTTTATTAAGTTTTCTTCTTAATTTTTCAGCATAGCGATTCATTATTTTTGTTTCAAGTTCTGCAATCATCTGAAAACGCTTATGTTGTTGTTGCGCCGAATATTTTTCAAATCTGATTGTTGACTTGTGCTCCAATTTCTTCTTTATATTGTTCTTAACAAGCTTCTTGGTTAAACATAATTTTGCTGTATAATAATCTTTGCTTCGTTTTTGATTCAAATATTTTTTGTAAACAAACAAACGAAATTTTAAAGCTGGACTTTTGGGTGAATCTGATTCATTGGGGCATCGTTGATATTTTATATTTGATCTTGGTGTTCTCAGTTGATTATTTCCGAAGCTTCCTTCAGAATCTTCATTTGACTCCATATTACCGTAACAACAAAAATTTCCCATAATTAAGATATTTCTAAGCTGTAGACGTTATAGATATGATTTTTGGAAAATAATTGGTAAATTAATTTACTTTGAACCGTATTTATAATCTGTGTATAAGTAAGATAGATTTTAATTTAAAATGTAGGGATAATAAGGATTGGGTCAGAAATGAAAATAATTACATTAAGTCAGCAATTAATTAGTAAAAAAAAAGGATATACCTACCACTAAAATTAAAAAAAATTTCCATGGAATGATAAATTATAATTTAGGTACTTGCTGTAATTCAAAGTAAAACTACCTGAAAATTTAAAGTAAAACTATACCTGTACTTTTAATTAAAAATTTTGATATTAAATCGATTTAATTATTCAGAATTAAAATGAATTATTTGGAAATGGAATTTCTTACACCTGGCATGTTTGTGTAGCTTAAGATAAAATTTTATTTAATTACTATAAAAACCTTCTGGCATATGTATGTACCTGCCCTGGACCTATTGATGTTCTCTTAGATATAAATTAAATGGTGCATTGGAAATTATTTATTATTTTGATTAGTATTTCAATAAGTAATCAGACACTGAGACTCAGAATAAATAAATTAAAAAATGGTTTCTTCAAATCAAGTTCGATATCATTATTTCCAATTCAAAAATCATTTGACTAAACAAGATAAAAATCAAAAATATTATAAATTGAAGCTAGAATTAACACAGAAATTATTGAGAAAATATGATGCTCAGCTGCGGGAAGAAATTAAACGACAAGTGTTGATATACGATGATTTTGAACAACAACAAATTTATTTTGATAAGGAAATAAAAAGAATTATTAAAGCGAGGTCTGAAGCTATTCAAAATAATTCATCTGATGATTTTATTCAAATGGTGATTTATAGACAGAATTTAATCAAACATTTTTTGACAAAGAAAACTAAATCAAAAAATAAAAAAGCAAAAGAAGCTAAAGCTATTAAAGAAAAAGTTAGCGAAGCTAAAAATAAATTCATGTAAATAAGTTAAAATCTCATTTAGTTTAATTTTGTAAATACTTTTGTAAATACTAAACCAACAAACGCCAATAAAAATGTTACATTACTGGAAATGTTAAATAAAAAATTATTTTTAGGAAAATTGAAGTCAGTTTTAATTATAAATAGCTAATTGTATAAAATTCTAGTTCTAGAAAAATCATTACAAATAAATTTTTTTTATGAAAATATGTATAAACAAAATTATTATTCTAACTTTATAATTTTATCTGCTTCTATACCTACAAAAATATTATATAAAAAAAATTAATGTTACAAAATATTAAACAAATAATAATAAATAATAAGAATAAGGAAATCGTTTTGAAACAAGATTAAATTTTCATTTAAAAACATTAAAATATTTTTGGTCAATATTTACACGGAAAGATATTATATCTTATATCTTAATTTTTATCATTATAGGATGTTTGTGTATAGATTACATTTTTATTAAAAACATTTAAATATTTTTTTAATATTTACACTGAGACTGAAAGATATTATGTTTACCCAAATTTTAATCACTAGAGCTTCGAATTATTTAATAGTCAGGTCTATTTTTTCTTCAGTTCATACTTGAAGGTATTTCTCATTAAATAGATAGAAGATCTTATATATCTCTCAGATAAAGACCTGTTTACTATTTAAATCAGAGAGTTGAACCGATATTTATTTCAGTTCGGTTTTGATTTCGTTCCTTAAATTTTTTTGTGTTCCGGTTACGTTTCGGTTTAATATTTTTTTTTTCGTTCCGGTTACGGTTACGGTTACGGTTTCGGTTACGGTTACACTATTATTTTTTTAATCTTTTCTAAAAAGTGACAAAAATGCAGTAGGTTAACTTAATCTTAAGCGACATAAACTAAATTGCCTTTATGTCATCTTAGGAATTTCGTGGACGGATTCTTTGGGTTTTCGTATTAAGTATACAAAATAAACACATTACATTATTTTGAAATATTAACAAATATGTAAAAGGGGGAATGTGAAATAGTAATTTGTACCTTCAAAATTGCCCATGCAAAGATTACTAATTTTAGGATAAAATCCATTTTGTATACCTTACGCATGTGAAAACCCCAAAGAAAAATAAAATCATAGCGGCACAACAACTTTCTATTTTAAATGAATTCAGGTACATATTTACAAATATTACTTAAAAAATAAAGAACAAAAAGGACTTAAAATACATTTATCTGGGACTTAATCTATATTTAGTTAAGCTCATCACTACAACACTATACATGTATGAACATTAAGTATTTTCACTTTTCGGATTCTAAAATATTACAAAAATACGTTTAACATTTTTCTTATGGATGTAAAAAAATGTCTAATGCAAGAACAATTTTTTCTTTTGTAAAAGAACGAAAAATAAACCGAAATAAATTACGTTCCGGTTTCAGTTACGGTTTTTCGTTTTTACTAATTTTCGGTTCGGTTACGGTTACGGTTTGGAATAAAATTACGGTTTTTTCCGGTTTTCGGTTCAGTTCCGGTTCAAGTCTCTGATTTAAATACCTAATTTTATTTACACTTAATATAGGGTTATTTGCAGATGACACTGCCCTTCTCTAACATTGCCAATTACCAGCTATAATAATTGATTGCCAGCCCCAAAAATTTGAAAATCTAAAATAGTATAATTTTTTTTTTCGGAAACGAAAAGACACTAACTTATCTATATTGCACCGAGATCACTTGATATATTGCACCGAGATGACTTGATTAAGTTAAAAGACTCCTTTAAATAGTTGGGTCTTCACTTAGCTTAAAAAAAAAACTCACATTGACAAAACCCTAAAAAAATGCGATTATGTCGTAAATCGAAACTCTAACAACAAAACAAATTATCTAAATTCTAAATTATCGGCGTTCTAAGGTTTTAATAATATTTTCCTTCAAATAGTAACAAATTATGTATGATTATGATAGTCAGTGTTAAAATATGAAATTATAAGTTGTAATGTATTCTTTATTTTCTAAATCTCAAAACTTGAAATGAAATGATACTTCTACTACTTAATTGTATATTTTTTTTAAGAAAAAATTGATAAGCTTGGACAATATTTTCTTTAGTAGTCAAAAAAATGGTAAAAGATATATGAAATGTAGCTGACATATTTAATAACACTCTATTAAATATGTCAGCTACAATAAAACCTTCTTCTATATAAAATATATTAATTAAAAAAAACATTTTAAATGCAGAAATATATAATTCTTGAAATAAAAGATATAATTGTTTTTAGAAAAAAAAAAAAAAAATAGTAGATAATTTATTTAGTTTAAAATTGTGAAAACTTATATGTAATATGTATTGTATGTGTACAAAGTTGAAAACTAAATTACAAAAATTCTTAAAAATAATCATTTATCAAAATTCTTAAAAATAATCATTTTTTTCAAAATTCTTAAAAATAACAATTTATAAAAAACAAGTCGTCTTGGTGTCAATTGTGGCTCCTGTTTCTTTTTATTAATTTTTATTGTTAATCTCTTAGCATATCGATCTATATTCTGCGCTTTTAAATATATACACAACTCGAATTGTTCATAGTGTTTGAGCGAAGAATTTTTTCCAGATCTAGCGGTTGCTTTTCGTTTCATATTGTCCTTGACAAGCTTCTTGGTTAGACGTAATTTTGCTGAATAATATTCTTTGCTTCTTTTTTGATTCAAATGATTTTTGTAAACAAACAAACGAAATTTTAAAGCTGGACTTTTGGGTGAATCTGATTGATTCAGACGTTTCTGATATTTGGTATTTGGTGTTCTTAATTCAATAATTCTGCAGTGATTTGCTGAGTTTGTATTTGACTCTTTATTATTTTTGAAGTAAAAATTACCCATATTTTTAATTTTATTTTGATGTTATTATGTTATGAATTTTTCAATACAAATGACAATAACATAATTTTGAATCTTATTTATAATCACTGAATCTGAGTCAGGTAGTTTGAAATAAGACTCATAATATATAAGTTTTGTATGTATACATTCAATTACCATAATAAATATTTGTAGGTAAAAAAGTTTGAATTATATTACCTGCGACAAATTTGTGTACCTACCTACTAATCTATCTATGATTAAGAATAATAAAAGTTTATGTAATCTTTCTTACAAAATAAAAGAAATATCAAAACTATTATTATGTTTTATTCTAAAATTACAAAAAAAAACAAAAAACCTTGAATACTTTGTTGTACAAAAATCTTAATATTCTGCGGCTAAAGAAAAAAAACACAGTATAGTTCATATAGTTATTTTTGGTACGATTTTTCAGAATTGTTCAATTTTGAGTGACTTTTATCATGTTCGTTATTAAGTATACTACGATAAGTATTACTAATTGAAGAATCACATTGGGTATTGTAGTTTAATGCTATGGACCAAATCCCCAAAATTTTTTACTCACAAGGATATTTTTTTCTTGAAAGAATCTACAAGGGAAAATATTTGTAAATTGCTCAAATTCAGAAGCGAATATTTTGTTCAACTAAAATTTCTTACACCTGGTTGGTGCAGTTTAACATAAAATTTTATTTAATTACTATACAAGCCTTACAATTTGCAATTAATGACGGACCATATGTTTTCTTTGGAAAAAAGTATTTGTATGAGATATGTATGTACCTGGACCTATTGATGTTCTCTTAGATACAAATTGAATGGTCTAACCGTACCTCCCTGCCCAAAAACCAAATAAAGACCTAATTACTATTTAAATACCTAATTTTATATACACTTAATATGGGGTTATTTGCAGATGACACTGCCCTTCTCTAACATTGCCAATTACCAGCTATAATAATTGATTGCCAGCCCCAAAAATTTGAAAATCTAAAATAGAACAATTTTTTTTTTCGGAAACAAAAAGACACTAACTTATCTATATTTAGCAACCAACAAAAACGCGTTTTTCGCAAAAATTCGATTTTTATTCTTGAAAGTGGTAGAAAATGATATTAGAAATTATGTTTGTTCAACAAGTTTGCCACCATTTTGGTTTTTTTAGGTTTTACCGTTATTTTTTGGTTACTTAGAAATTAAGCATTTTTGAGTATGAAAACTTCGAAATAGCGTGTCATGATGCTCTAGACTTTGATTCAGGAGGAGTTTACCTTCATTTTTCTAGAAAGTTGTAGTTCCTGAAAATATTGTATAGATGGCGTTTTAACCAATTTTGTGTATTAAACTAAAATTACTCCACCTTTTGGGCAACATTTGTACTACAGAAATGAAACAAAAAAAACCATTTCCCAGACCTTTCCAACAAAAAAAAATTTTAAGAATCGAATAATAAATAAAAGAGGTATGCCAAATTAAAAAAATTACGAAAAAAAAAATGTTCGTTATTATTCAAAAACTCAATTTTAAAGAACGACTCCATAACAAAAAAGACTCAAAAACCAAAATTTATGAGGACATGTTTTTAGGAAATGCATGTTGGAACGTGATTGAAGGGATGAAACGTTCGAATAATTTAAAACAATTATCTACTACTAAAAAACGTAAAAACAATTCGTGAGTGAGATTTTGAATGATTCGGAGACAGAGGTGGACTGGCCTAACAAGCTAGAAGGAGTTTCCTGGTGGGCGGTACTAAAATTGTCTAAAATTATAATGTTTTCTTTTAATTTTTTTTTTAAGCTTAAGAAAATTTTTTTACAAAGAAAATTTGAATTTCCCGGTCCTAAATTCATTCCCAGTCCAGCCCTGTTCGGAGATACTCGATTTTATAGAACTTGCTATATGCTTTTCAGAAATTATTGTAAAATCAGATGGGATTAAATACTGAAAAAACAAATTACAATAGTAATAAGTTTAGGTTATAAGTTTGGAAAAGAAAATTGGAAAGAAAATGAAATTGATGTGGAAGAAACATTAAAAAAAATAATTTCAAAGCTTGTATGACAATGTCTATGAAAGTGAAATGGAAGAGGAGTCTGTTTAAAACAGTTCTCGAAAATATATACAGTAAAAACAACACTAAAACTGAGCAAAAATCGAACCAAAAAACTTGAAAACTGGTTTTATATAAAATGCCGCCAATCCGAAAGTACTGGACCGATTTCATTTGCGAAAGCGGCTTTGGAGAGGTATAAAGATGTACTTTTTGACTGCGGAGTTTGAAAAATATCGTACGTAAGATCATGGAGTACAACTTTTTTCAAATGACTAAAAATGGTCATTTTTTTGTATGGGGAAATTCTAAGAAGTGAATTATCTTCTAAAACATTAAAAAATTTCAACCTGCGAAAGCGGCTTTTTAAGGTGGTCTGGAAGACCTTTCCAAAATGGTATAGAGTGACCAAATCGGTTGAAAATTGAGAGAGTACATTCAAATGAAAAAACACATTTTTTGTTTTGTCAGTGTTTTTAGGATATCTCTATGGGTTAAACTGGCAACACCGAGTTGTCAGCACCTGCAAAGAAAACCCGCATGAATACCTACTTAAAATGATATCTGAAAATATTCTTGTAAATTTAACAACAGAGAGATGATAGTTTGAAGTTTCAAAATTTTCCAAGCCTTCTGCCACAAGAATCGTCATAGCTCCCAAAAAATTTTTTTTTTTAAATCTGAAATTCAAAAACTTAGGTCAAATATCAGCCTATAAAATAAATGTAAAATGAAAGTCTAACGATTAACTTGAAAAAATGAAAAAAATGTCAGGTTGCTATCTATATTGGACCGAGATCACTTGATATATTGCACCGAGATGACTTGATTAAGTTAAAAGACTCCTTTAAATAGTTGGGTCTTCATTTAGCTTAAAAAAAAAAACTCACATTGACAAAACCCTAAAAAAATGCGATTATGTCGTAAATCGAAACTCTAACAACAAAACAAATTATCTAAATTCTAAATTATCGGCGTTCTAAGGTTTTAATAATATTTTCCTTCAAATAGTAACAAATTATGTATGATTATGATAGTCAGTGTTAAAATACGAAATTATTAGTTGTAATGTATTCTTTATTTTCTAAATCTCAAAACTTGAAATGAAATGATACTTCTACTACTTAATTGTATATTTTTTTTAAGAAAAAATTGATAAGCTTGGACAATATTTTCTTTAGTAGTAAAAAAAATGGTAAAAGATTTATGAAATAACACTCTATTAAATATGTCAGCTACAATAAAACCTTCTTCTATATAAAATATATTAATTAAAATAAACATTTAAAATGCAGAAATATATAATTCTTGAAATAAAAGATATAATTGTTTTTAGAAAAAAAAAATAGTAGATAATTTATTTAGTTTAAAATTGTGAAAACTTATATGTAATATGTATTGTATGTGTACAAAGTTAAAAACTAAATTACAAAAATTCTTAAAAATAATCATTTATCAAAATTCTTAAAAATAATCATTTTTTCAAAATTCTTAAAAATAACAATTTATACAAAACAAGTCGTCTAGGTGTCAATTGTGGCTCCTGTTTCTTTAACTTCTTTTTATTAATTTTTATTGTTAATCTCTTAGCATATCGATCTATATTCTGCGCTTCTAAATATATACACAACTCGAATTGTTCATAGTGTTTGAGCGAAGAATTTTTTCCAGATCTAGCGGTTGCTTTTCGTTTCATATTGTCCTTGACAAGCTTCTTGGTTAAACGTAATTTTGCTGCATAATATTCTTTGCTTCTTTTTTGATTCAAATGATTTTTGTAAACAAACAAACGAAATTTTAAAGCTGGACCTTTGGGTGAATCTGATTGATTCAGACGTTTCTGATATTTGGTATTTGGTGTTCTTAATGCAATAATTCTGCAGTTATTTGCTGAGTTTGTATTTGACTCTTTATTATTTTTGAAATAAAAATTACCCATATTTTTAATTTTATTTTGATGTTATTATGTTATGAATTTTTCAATACAAATGACATGTAACATAATTTTGAATCTTATTTATAATCACTGAATCTGAGTCAGGTAGTTTGAATTAAGACTAAAATGAGGTTCCACTCATAATATAGAATAAGTTTTGTATGTATACATTCAATTACCATAATAAATATTTGTAGGTAAAAAAGTTTGAATTATATTACCTGCGACAAATTTGTGTACCTACCTACTAATCTATCTATGATTAAGAATAATAAAAGTTTATGTAATCTTTCTTACTAATGAATCAAAATAAAAGAAATATCAAAACTATTATTATATTTTATTCTAAAATTACAAAAAAAAACAAAAAACCTTTAATACTTTGTTGTACAAAAATCTTAATATTCTGCGGCTAAAGAAAAAAAACACAGTATATATAGTTCATATAGTTATTTTTGGTACGATTTTTCAGAATTGTTCAATTTTGAGTGACTTTTATAATGTTCGTTATTAAGGATACTACGATAAGTATTACTAATTGAAGAATCACATTGGGTATTGTAGTTTAATGCTATGGACCAAATCCCCAAAAATTTTTACTCACAAGGAAGGTTTTTTCTTGAAAGAATCTACTAGGGAAAATATTTGTAAATTGCTCAATTTCAGAAGCGAATATTTTGTTCAACTAAAATTTCTTACACCTGGTTGGTGCAGTTTAACATAAAATTTTATTTAATTACTATACAAGCCTTACAATTTGCAATTAATGACGGACCATATGTTTTCTTTGGAAAAAAGAATTTGTATGACATATGTATGTACCTGGACCTATTGATGTTCTCTTAGATACAAATTGAATGGTCTAACCGTACCTCCCTGCCCAAAAACCAAATAAAGACCTAATAACTATTTAAATACCTAATTTTATATACACTTAATATGGGGTTATTTGCAGATGACACTGCCCTTCTCTAACATTGCCAATTACCAGCTATAATAATTGATTGCCAGCCCCAAAAATTTGAAAATCTAAAATAGAACAATTTTTGAAGTTTATACTTCTTTAGCGGCGTTGGAAGAAATTTGGTAGAGGGTAAAAATCCATTTTCATATAGAATTTTTCTGAGAATCGTCATCATTTTTCTGAGAATCGTCCGTCATCATTTTTCAAATAAAAAAAAAAAATACAAACCATAATTGGGTTCGAACCTGGCACCTTCAAACTTATTAGTCTGGTGTTCTATCCGGCTACATGACATAACCGCGAATGTCATAACCGCGAAACTTTTTTGTCATAACCGCGAAATAAAAAATAAAAGTGTCATAACCGCGAAAAATGTCTTATATTTTTTTTTGTCATAACCGCGAAAAAATATGGCAAAAAATTGAAAAAATTTCGTTTCGCGGTTATAACAAAAATTTTTGTTATAACCGCGAAACACAAATTTTCGATTTTTAGCATTTCGCGGTTATAACAAAAATTTTTGTTATAACCGCGAAATGACAAAAATCGAATTTTTGTGTTTCGCGGTTATAACAAAAATTTTTGTTATAACCGCGAAACACAAAAAATCAATAATTTATCAAACTCATACAAATTCTAGTTTCGCGGTTATGACAAAATTTTTTCGCGGTTATGACATTCGCGGTTATGTCAGTTCACCTTCTATCCACTAAGCCATACGGCCATATAATTTTTGCTTTCCAAAATCATATAAAGAGTCTTCTAAATAATATAAAAATTCAAGTTCTTTAAGGTTCATGAATACGGTTAGTTCTTTAAGGTTCATGAATACGGTTAGTGGAATGAAATAAACGGGTTCATGAATAAGATTAGTGGAAGGAAATTAGAGAGAAATTTTTAAAATAAATTCCGGGGATTTTAATTATTAAAGAAGACAAGTGCTCTTTTATGTTATTTTAGAAAGCTGAAATCATAAGGGCAATATGGCTGAGTGGATAGAATATCGGATTACAATTCTGAAGGTGCCAAGTTCAATCCCCCGATACTGAGAATTTTATGAATTTTTTTTTTTTTTTAATTTTTTTAACATAATAATGTAGTTACGCCAAATACAAAATACCAAAGAGGGAGAGATAATAAATTGGTCAATTAATTTTTGCAGATTGATCTAATTAATTTCCGAAAAGCGTCATAATTTTTAAAGTTAAAATTTTCTCTTAATTTAAGTATCTGTACTTCGTTTTGGTAAAAAAAAAAAAACACACGAAGCAGTCATAGAACTGCCTACAGAAGTTTATACTTAAGATTTAAACTATGAAATAACAGTGGCTACAAATAATGGACTGCTTTTGGACTGATGGACTGATTTTTATTTTAATTTACATTTTGTACTGAGCAGCCCATCATTTGTAGCCACTGTTATTCATAGTTTTTAAATCTTTTTTCATAATAATTAGTTTTTTTGAGATATTTAAACAAACCAAAATGTTTTTATCAGCCACTAATTTATGATTTTTTATACATATTCTATTTTTGAAGCAAAACACAGAGCTAAGTAAAATTGTAGCAAATTTGGTTCAAAAAAATTTGCAAATTAGGCGCTCTTTGATTTTTTATTTTAATTTATATAAATGGAAAAAACTTTTAATTAATAAATAGTGTTTTATAATTTTATAATACATATTATAAAATTAAAATGTAGCTAAAAACTTATTTGAGAACTTAGTTGAAAACTGTATAATTTCATATATGAATTAATGCAATTGAATATTGCTATAAAATGGATGTAAAAAATATTGGAAACGTTGACAGATGCATAAATTTAAGTATCGAGATGCTATTTCTTTTTAAAAATTTAATTGTGAAAAAAAAAACTATCCTATTCATAAATCAGTTTTTTAATAGCGAGTTGAATGAACTATTTTTCAAAATTGTGGGCAGCGTTCTGCAATATTCACAGCTTTTTCGTGCAATCTTATTTTCACAATAGAATTAACATAATCTTGTGATCATTCATAAAAAATTTAGACACCGGATAATAGGTATATCACTAAAGTCCCAACTAATTTTCAAACATGTTTTACCACTTACTATGACAAGACAGTTATATGTATATATGTATTTAAACAAGCATTTGTTAATCCTGTTGTAGTTAATAAGATAATAAACGCTAAAAAAAGTACGAATTTCCCGGGAGAAAAATAAGTAAGAAAAGTGATCACATTTCATTTCATGTTTCATGTTTTTGTTTTATTTTTTTTACAGAGATCATGTAACCACTAAAGTTATAAACATTATATCCTATAAAACAAATTTATAATATTGGACGCACTAAACTTACAAATAATTTTATTAAAGCCTTGAGAAACAACATAGGTATATTTTGGCATTGATAGTATAGATATCAATCAAGTAATTTATCATTATAGGTTTTCCCGGCTCAAAATATGCAAAAAAAAAATTTCAAAATAGGTAGCTCTGGTGAAATAAAGATTACCAGACCAAAAATTTTGAGTAGGAATTCATAATTATCGTACACTTTTTTAATTTCAAATATATGTATATATAGGGCCCAATATTACAAGCAAAAAAATTACATATTCTACCAATAAAAAAATTATGTTCAAAAAAATTAAAAATTATTATGTTCAAAAAAATTAAAAAAAAAAAAAAAACACACGAAGCAGTCATAGAACTGCCTACAGAAGTTTATACTTAAGCTTTAAACTATGAAATAACAGTGGCTACAAATAATGGACTGCTTTTGGACTGATGGACTGATTTTTATTTTAATTTACATTTTGTACTGAGCAGCCCATCATTTGTAGCCACTGTTATTCATAGTTTTTAAATCTTTTTTCATAATAATTAGTTTTTTTGAGATATTTAAACAAACCAAAATGTTTTTATCAGCCACTAATTTATGATTTTTTATACATATTCTATTTTTGAAGCAAAACACAGAGCTAAGTAAAATTGTAGCAAATTTGGTTCAAAAAAATTTGCAAATTAGGCGCTCTTTGATTTTTTATTTTAATTTATATAAATGGAAAAAACTTTTAATTAATAAATAGTGTTTTATAATTTTATAATACATATTATAAAATTAAAATGTAGCTAAAAACTTATTTGAGAACTTAGTTGAAAACTGTATAATTTCATATATGAATTAATGCAATTGAATATTGCTATAAAATGGATGTAAAAAATATTGGAAACGTTGACAGATGCATAAATTTAAGTATCGAGATGCTATTTCTTTTTAAAAATTTATAATATTGGACGCACTAAACTCGTTACAAATAATTTTATTAAAGCCTTGAGAAACAACATAGGTATATTTTGGCATGGATAGTATAGATATCGATCAAGTAATTTATCAGTTTTCCCGGCTCAAAATATGCAAAAGAAAAATTCTTCAAAATAGGTACCTCTGGTGAAATAAAGATTACCAGACCAAAAATTTTGGGTAGGAATTCATAATTATCGTACACTTTTTTAATTTCAAATATATGTATATATAGGGCCCAATATGACAAGCAAAAAAATTACATATTCTACCAATAAAAAAATTATGTTCAAAAAAATTAAAAATTATTATGTTCAAAAAAATTAAAAAAAAAAAAAAACACACGAAGCAGTCATAGAACTGCCTACAGAAGTTTATACTTAAGCTTTAAACTATGAAATAACAGTGGCTACAAATAATGGACTGCTTTTGGACTGATGGACTGATTTTTATTTTAATTTACATTTTGTACTGAGCAGCCCATCAGAAAAAGGTATTCATTGAGTGGAATCGAACCTGACACCTTTACTCTTATAGTCCGATGTTCTAGCCACCAAGCCATATAGCCCATATGATTTTGGATTTCTAAAATATAATAAAAAAATTCTAATAAACCATTAATTTTTTTTTTTTTTTATTTATTTGGAACAAGAAAAACTATTAATTTTCTCCATCTGTCAGTACCAATAATTTTTAGGGACGGAGGGGGAGTAAGGGGACCCCCGCTCGCCCTCGTCTTTTACGTCATACCAGTACCCACTAACAAAAAAACAATTTTTGTCTTATTACTTGTAGAAATCATTTTATTATGTAAAAAAAATTTCAAATATTAAAAAAAAAACAAACCATAATTGGGTTCGAACCTGGCACCTTCAGACTTATTAGTCTGGTGTTCTATCCACTAAGCCATACGGCCATATAATTTTTGCTTTCTAAAATCATATAAAGAGTCTTCTAAATAATATAAAAATTCAAGTTCTTTAAGGTTCATGAATACGGTTAGTTCTTTAAGGTTCATGAATACGGTTAGTGGAAGTAAATAAACGGGTTCATGAATATGATTAGTGGAAGGAAATTAGAGAGAAATTTTTAAAATAAATTCCGGGGATTTTAATTATTAAAGAAGACAAGTGCTCTTTTATGTTATTTTAGAAAGCTGAAATCATAAGGGCAATATGGCTGAGTGGATAGAATATCGGATTACAATTCTGAAGGTGCCAAGTTCGATCCCCCGATACTGAGAATTTTATGAAAATTTTTTTTTTTTTTAATTTTTTTAACATAATAATGTAGTTACGCCAAATACAAAATACCAAAGAGGGAGAGATAATAAATTGGTCAATTAATTTTTGCAGATTGATCTAATTTATTTCCGTAAAGCGTCATAATTTTTAAAGTTAAAATTTTTCTCTTAATTTAAGTATCTGTACTTCGTTTTGGTAAAAAAAAAAAACACACGAAGCAGTCATAGAACTGCCTACAGAAGTTTATACTTAAAGATTTAAAAACTATGAATAACAGTGCTACAAATGATGGGCTGCTCAGTACAAAATGTAAATTAAAATAAAGATCAGTCCATCAGTCCAAAAGCAGTCCATTATTTGTAGCCACTGTTATTTCATAGTTTAAATCTTAAGTATAAACTTCTGTAGGCAGTTCTATGACTGCTTCGTGTTTTTTTTTTTCGGAAACGAAAAGACACTAACTTATCTATATTAATTTAGCAACCTGACAAAAACGCGTTTTTCGCAAAAATTCGATTTTTATTCTTGAAAGTGGTAGAAAATGATATTAGAAATTATGTTTGTTCAACAAGTTTGCCGCCATTTTGGTTTTTTTAGGTTTTACCGTTACTTTTTTGTTACTTTGAAATTAAGCATTTTTGAGTATGAAAACTTCGAAATAGCGTTTCATGATGTTCAGGAGGAGTTTACCTTCATTTTTCTAGAAAGTTTTAGTTCCTGAAAATATTGTATAGATGGCGTTTTAACCAATTTTGTGTATTAAACTAAAATTACTCCACCTTTTGGGCAACATTTGTACTACAGAAATGAAACAAAAAAAAACCATTTCCCAGACCTTTCCAACAAAAAAAAATTTTAAGAATCGAATATAAATAAAAGAGGTATGCCAAATTAAAAAAATTACGAAAAAAAAAATGTCCGTTATTATTCAAAAACTCAATTTTAAAGAACGACTCCATAACAAAAAATACTGAAAAACCAAAATTTATGAGGACATGTTTCTAGGAAATGCATGTTGGAACGTGAATGAACGGATGAAACGTTCGAATAATTTAAAACAATTATCTACTACTAAAAAACGTAAAAACAACTCGTGAGTGAGATTTTGAATGATTCGGAGACAGAGGTGGACTGGCCTAACAAGCTAGAAGGAGTTTCCTGGTGAGCGGTACTAAAATCTGTTGTCTAAAATTATAATGTTTTCTTTTCATTTTTTTTTTAAGCTTGAGAAAATTTTTTTACAAAGAAAATTTGAATTTCCCGGTCCTAAATTCATTCCCAGTCCAGCCCTGTTCGGAGATACTCGATTTTATAGAACTTGCCATATGCTTTTCAGAAATTATTGTAAAATCAAATGGGATTAAATACTGAAAAAACAAATTACAATAGTAAAAAGTTTAGGTTATAAGTTTGGAAAAGAAAATTGGAAAGAAAATGAAATTGATGTGGAAGAAACATTAAAAAAAATAATTTCAAAGCTTGTATGACAATGTCTATGAAAGTGAAATGGAAGAGGAGTCTGTTTAAAACAGTTCTCGAAAATATATACAGTAAAAACAACACTAAAACTGAGCAAAAATCGAACCAAAAAACTTGAAAACTGGTTTTATATAAAATGCCGCCAATCCGAAAGTACTGGACCGATTTCACTTGCGAAAACGGCTTTGGAGAGGTATAAAGATGTACTTTTTGACTGCGGAGTTTGAAAAATATCGTACGTAAGATCATGGAGTACAACTTTTTTGAAAATGACTAAAAATGGTCATTTTTTTGTATGGGGAAATTCTAAGAAGTGAATTATCTTCTAAAACATTAAAAAATTTCAACCTGTGAAAGCGGCTTTTTAAAGTGGTCTGGAAGACCTTTTCAAAATGGTATAGAGTGACCAAATCGGTTGAAAATTGAGGGAGTACATTCAAATGAAAAAACACATTTTTTGTTTTGTCAGTGTTTTTAGGGTTTCTATATGGGTTAAACTGGCAACACCGAGTTGTCAGCACCTGCAAAGAAAACCCGCATGAATACCTACTTAAAATGATATCTGAAAATATTCTTTTAAATTTAACAACAGAGAGATGATAGTTTGAAGTTTCAAAATTTTCCAAGCCTTCTGCCACAAGAATCGTCATAGCTCCCAAAAAATTTTTTTTTTTTTAAATCTGAAATTCAAAAACTTAGGTCAAATATCAGCCTATAAAATAAATGTAAAATGAAAGTCTAACGATTAACTTGAAAAAATGAAAAAAATGTCAGGTTGCTATATATATTGGACCGAGATCACTTGATATATTGCACCGAGATGACTTGATTAAGTTAAAAGACTCCTTTAAATAGTTGGGTCTTCATTTAGCTTAAAAAAAAAACTCACACTGACAAAACCCTAAAAAAATGCGATTATGTCGTAAATCGAAACTCTAACAACAAAACAAATTATCTAAATTCTAAATTATCGGCGTTCTAAGGTTTTAATAATATTTTCCTTCAAATAGTAACAAATTATGTATGATTATGATAGTCAGTGTTAAAATACGAAATTATAAGTTGTAATGTATTCTTTATTTTCTAAATCTCAAAACTTGAAATGAAATGATACTTCTACTACTTAATTGTATATTTTTTTTAAGAAAAAATTGATAAGCTTGGACAATATTTTCTTTAGTAGTCAAAAAAATGGTAAAAGATTTATGAAATAACACTCTATTAAATATGTCAGCTACAATAAAACCTTCTTCTATATAAAATATATTAATCAAAAAAAACATTTAAAATGCAGAAATATATAATTCTTGAAATAAAAGATATAATTGTTTTTAGAAAAAAAAAAAATAGTAGATAATTTATTTAGTTTAAAATTGTGAAAACTTATATGTAATATGTATTGTATGTGTACAAAGTTAAAAACTAAATTACAAAAATTCTTAAAAATAATCATTTATCAAAATTCTTAAAAATAATCATTTTTTTCAAAATTCTTAAAAATAACAATTTATAAAAAACAAGTCGTCTTGGTGTCAATTGTGGCTCCTGTTTCTTTAACTTCTTTTTATTAATTTTTATTGTTAATCTCTTAGCATATCGATCTATATTCTGCGCTTCTAAATATATACACAACTCGAATTGTTCATAGTGTTTGAGCGAAGAATTTTTTCCAGATCTAGCGGTTGCTTTTCGTTTCATATTGTCCTTGACAAGCTTCTGGGTTAAACGTAATTTTGCTGCATAATATTCTTTGCTTCTTTTTTGATTCAAATGATTTTTGTAAACAAACAAACGAAATTTTAAAGCTGGACTTTTGGGTGAATCTGATTGATTCAGACGTTTCTGATATTTGGTATTTGGTGTTCTTAATTCAATAATTCTGCAGTTATTTGCTGAGTTTGTATTTGACTCTTTATTATTTTTGAAGTAAAAATTACCCATATTTTTAATTTTATTTTGATGTTATTATGTTATGAATTTTTCAATACAAATGACAAGTTACATAATTTTGAATCTTATTTATAATCACTGAATCTGAGTCAGGTAGTTTGAAATAAGACTCATAATATATAAGTTTTGTATGTATACATTCAATTACCATAATAAATATTTGTAGGTAAAAAAGTTTGAATTATAATACCTGCGACAAATTTGTGTACCTACCTACTAATCTATCTATGATTAAGAATAATAAAAGTTTATGTAATCTTTCTTACTAATTTTGTGTATTAAACTAAAATTACTCCACCTTTTGGGCAACATTTGTACTACAGAAATGAAACAAAAAAAAAACCATTTCCCAGACCTTTCCAACAAAAAAAAATTTTAAGAATCGAATATAAATAAAAGAGGTATGCCAAATTAAAAAAATTACGAAAAAAAAAATGTCCGTTATTATTCAAAAACTCAATTTTAAAGAACGACTCCATAACAAAAAATACTGAAAAACCAAAATTTATGAGAACATGTTTTTAGGAAATGCATGTTGGAACGTGAATGAACGGATGAAACGTTCGAATAATTTAAAACAATTATCTACTACTAAAAAACGTAAAAACAACTCGTGAGTGAGATTTTGAATGATTCGGAGACAGAGGTGGACTGGCCTAACAAGCTAGAAGGAGTTTCCTGGTGGGCGGTACTAAAATCTGTTGTCTAAAATTATAATGTTTTCTTTTAATTTTTTTTTTAAGCTTGAGAAAATTTTTTTACAAAGAAAATTTGAATTTCCCGGTCCTAAATTCATTCCCAGTCCAGCCCTGTTCGGAGATACTCGATTTTATAGAACTTGCCATATGCTTTTCAGAAATTATTGTAAAATCAGATGGGATTAAATACTGAAAAAACAAATTACAATAGTAAAAAGTTTAGGTTATAAGTTTGGAAAAGAAAATTGGAAAGAAAATAAAATTGATGTGGAAGAAACATTAAAAAAAATAATTTCAAAGCTTGTATGACAATGTCTATGAAAGTGAAATGGAAGAGGAGTCTGTTTAACACAGTTCTCGAAAATATATACAGTAAAAACAACACTAAAACTGAGCAAAAATCGAACCAAAAAACTTGAAAACTGGTTTTATATAAAATGCCGCCAATCCGAAAGTACTGGACCGATTTCACTTGCGAAAGCGGCTTTGGAGAGGTATAAAGATGTACTTTTTGACTGCGGAGTTTGAAAAATATCGTACGTAAGATCATGGAGTACAACTTTTTTGAAAATGACTAAAAATTGTCATTTTTTTGTATGGGGAAATTCTAAGAAGTGAATTATCTTCTAAAACATTAAAGCGGCTTTTTAAAGTGGTCTGGAAGACCTTTTCAAAATGGTATAGAGTGACCAAATCGGTTGAAAATTGAGGGAGTACATTCAAATGAAAAAACACATTTTTTGTTTTGTCAGTGTTTTTAGGGTTTCTATATGGGTTAAACTGGCAACACCGAGTTGTCAGCACCTGCAAAGAAAACCCGCATGAATACCTACTTAAAATGATATCTGAAAATATTCTTGTAAATTTAACAACAGAGAGATGATAGTTTGAAGTTTCAAAATTTTCCAAGCCTTCTGCCACAAGAATCGTCATAGCTCCCAAAAAAAATTTTTTTTTTTAAATCTGAAATTCAAAAACTTAGGTCAAATATCAGCCTATAAAATAAATGTAAAATGAAAGTCTAACGATTAACTTGAAAAAATGAAAAAAATGTCAGGTTGCTATATATATTGGACCGAGATCACTTGATATATTGCACCGAGATGACTTGATTAAGTTAAAAGACTCCTTTAAATAGTTGGGTCTTCATTTAGCTTAAAAAAAAAACTCACATTGACAAAACCCTAAAAAAATGCGATTATGTCGTAAATCGAAACTCTAACAACAAAACAAATTATCTAAATTCTAAATTATCGGCGTTCTACGGTTTTAATAATATTTTCCTTCAAATAGTAACAAATTATGTATGATTATGATAGTCAGTGTTAAAATACGAAATTATAAGTTGTAATGTATTCTTTATTTTCTAAATCTCAAAACTTGAAATGAAATGATACTTCTACTACTTAATTGTATATTTTTTTTAAGAAAAAATTGATAAGCTTGGACAATATTTTCTTTAGTAGTCAAAAAAATGGTAAAAGATTTATGAAATAACACTCTATTAAATATGTCAGCTACAATAAAACCTTCTTCTATATAAAATATATTAATTAAAAAAAACATTTAAAATGCAGAAATATATAATTCTTGAAATAAAAGATATAATTGTTTTTAGAAAAAAAAAAATAGTAGATAATTTATTTAGTTTAAAATTGTGAAAACTTATATGTAATATGTATTGTATGTGTACAAAGTTAAAAACTAAATTACAAAAATTCTTAAAAATAATCATTTATCAAAATTCTTAAAAATAATCATTTTTTTCAAAATTCTTAAAAATAACAATTTATAAAAAACAAGTGGTCTTGGTGTCAATTGTGGCTCCTGTTTCTTTTTATTAATTTTTATTGTTAATCTCTTAGCATATCGATCTATATTCTGCGCTTCTAAATATATACACAACTCGAATTGTTCATAGTGTTTGAGCGAAGAATTTTTTCCAGATCTAGCGGTTGCTTTTCGTTTCATATTGTCCTTGACAAGCTTCTTGGTTAAACGTAATTTTGCTGCATAATATTCTTTGCTTCTTTTTTGATTCAAATGATTTTTGTAAACAAACAAACGAAATTTTAAAGCTGGACTTTTGGGTGAATCTGATTGATTCAGACGTTTCTGATATTTGGTATTTGGTGTTCTTAATTCAATAATTCTGCAGTTATTTGCTGAGTTTGTATTTGACTCTTTATTATTTTTGAAGTAAAAATTACCCATATTTTTAATTTTATTTTGATGTTATTATGTTATGAATTTTTCAATACAAATGACAAGTAACATAATTTTGAATCTTATTTATAATCACTGAATCTGAGTCAGGTAGTTTGAAATAAGACTCATAATATATAAGTTTTGTATGTATACATTCAATTACCATAATAAATATTTGTAGGTAAAAAAGTTTGAATTATATTACCTGCGACAAATTTGTGTACCTACCTACTAATATATCTATGATTAAGAATAATAAAAGTTTATGTAATCTTTCTTACTAATTTTGTGTATTAAACTAAAATTACTCCACCTTTTGGGCAACATTTGTACTACAGAAATGAAACAAAAAAAAAAACCATTTCCCAGACCTTTCCAACAAAAAAAAATTTGAAGAATCGAATATAAATAAAAGAGGTATGCCAAATTAAAAAAATTACGAAAAAAAAAATGTCCGTTATTATTCAAAAACTCAATTTTAAAGAACGACTCCATAACAAAAAATACTGAAAAACCAAAATTTATGAGGACATGTTTTTAGGAAATGCATGTTGGAACGTGAATGAACGGATGAAACGTTCGAATAATTTAAAACAATTATCTACTACTAAAAAACGTAAAAACAACTCGTGAGTGAGATTTTGAATGATTCGGAGACAGAGGTGGACTGGCCTAACAAGCTAGAGGGAGTTTCCTGGTGGGCGGTACTAAAATCTGTTGTCTAAAATTATAATGTTTTCTTTTAATTTTTTTTTTAAGCTTGAGAAAATTTTTTTACAAAGAAAATTTGAATTTCCCGGTCCTAAATTCATTCCCAGTCCAGCCCTGTTCGGAGATACTCGATTTTATAGAACTTGCCATATGTTTTTCACAAATTATTGTAAAATCAGATGGGATTAAATACTGAAAAAACAAATTACAATAGTAAAAAGTTTAGGTTATAAGTTTGGAAAAGAAAATTGGAAAGAAAATGAAATTGATGTGGAAGAAACATTAAAAAAAATAATTTCAAAGCTTGTATGACAATGTCTATGAAAGTGAAATGGAAGAGGAGTCTGTTTAAAACAGTTCTCGAAAATATATACAGTAAAAACAACACTAAAACTGAGCAAAAATCGAACCAAAAAACTTGAAAACTGGTTTTATATAAAATGCCGCCAATCCGAAAGTACTGGACCGATTTCACTTGCGAATACGGCTTTGGAGAGGTATAAAGATGTACTTTTTGACTGCGGAGTTTGAAAAATATCGTACGTAAGATCATGGAGTACAACTTTTTTGAAAATGACTAAAAATGGTCATTTTTTTGTATGGGGAAATTCTAAGAAGTGAATTATCTTCTAAAACATTAAAAAATTTCAACCTGTGAAAGCGGCTTTTTAAAGTGGTCTGGAAGACCTTTTCAAAATGGTATAGAGTGACCAAATCGGTTGAAAATTGAGGGAGTACATTCAAATGAAAAAACACATTTTTTGTTTTGTCAGTGTTTTTAGGGTTTCTATATGGGTTAAACTGGCAACACCGAGTTGTCAGCACCTGCAAAGAAAACCCGCATGAATACCTACTTAAAATGATATCTGAAAATATTCTTGTAAATTTAACAACAGAGAGATGATAGTTTGAAGTTTCAAAATTTTCCAAGCCTTCTGCCACAAGAATCGTCATAGCTCCCAAAAAAATTTTTTTTTTTTAAATCTGAAATTCAAAAACTTAGGTCAAATATCAGCCTATAAAATAAATGTAAAATGAAAGTCTAACGATTAACTTGAAAAAATGAAAAAAATGTCAGGTTGCTATATATATTGGACCGAGATCACTTGATATATTGCACCGAGATGACTTGATTAAGTTAAAAGACTCCTTTAAATAGTTGGGTCTTCATTTAGCTTAAAAAAAAAAACTCACATTGACAAAACCCTAAAAAAAATGCGATTATGTCGTAAATCGAAACTCTAACAACAAAACAAATTATCTAAATTCTAAATTATCGGCGTTCTAAGGTTTTAATAATATTTTCCTTCAAATAGTAACAAATTATGTATGATTATGATAGTCAGTGTTAAAATACGAAATTATAAGTTGTAATGTATTCTTTATTTTCTAAATCTCAAAACTTGAAATGAAATGATACTTCTACTACTTAATTGTATATTTTTTTTAAGAAAAAATTGATAAGCTTGGACAATATTTTCTTTAGTAGTCAAAAAAATGGTAAAAGATTTATGAAATAACACTCTATTAAATATGTCAGCTACAATAAAACCTTCTTCTATATAAAATATATTAATTAAAAAAAACATTTAAAATGCAGAAATATATAATTCTTGAAATAAAAGATATAATTGTTTTTAGAAAAAAAAAAAAATAGTAGATAATTTATTTAGTTTAAAATTGTGAAAACTTATATGTAATATGTATTGTATGTGTACAAAGTTAAAAACTAAATTACAAAAATTCTTAAAAATAATCATTTATCAAAATTCTTAAAAATAATCATTTTTTTCAAAATTCTTAAAAATAACAATTTATAAAAAACAAGTCGTCTTGGTGTCAATTGTGGCTCCTGTTTCTTTTTATTAATTTTTATTGTTAATCTCTTAGCATATCGATCTATATTCTGCGCTTCTAAATATATACACAACTCGAATTGTTCATAGTGTTTGAGCGAAGAATTTTTTCCAGATCTAGCGGTTGCTTTTCGTTTCATATTGTCCTTGACAAGCTTCTTGGTTAAACGTAATTTTGCTGCATAATATTCTTTGCTTCTTTTTTGATTCAAATGATTTTTGTAAACAAACAAACGAAATTTTAAAGCTGGACTTTTGGGTGAATCTGATTGATTCAGACGTTTCTGATATTTGGTATTTGGTGTTCTTAATTCAATAATTCTGCAGTTATTTGCTGAGTTTGTTTTTGACTCTTTATTATTTTTGAAGTAAAAATTACCCATATTTTTAATTTTATTTTGATGTTATTATGTTATGAATTTTTCAATACAAATGACAAGTAACATAATTTTGAATCTTATTTATAATCACTGAATCTGAGTCAGGTAGTTTGAAATAAGACTCATAATATATAAGTTTTGTATGTATACATTCAATTACCATAATAAATATTTGTAGGTAAAAAAGTTTGAATTATATTACCTGCGAAAAATTTGTGTACCTACCTACTAATCTATCTATGATTAAGAATAATAAAAGTTTATGTAATCTTTCTTACTAATTTTGTGTATTAAACTAAAATTACTCCACCTTTTGGGCAACATTTGTACTACAGAAATGAAACAAAAAAAAAACCATTTCCCAGACCTTTCCAACAAAAAAAAATTTTAAGACTCGAATATAAATAAAAGAGGTATGCCAAATTAAAAAAATTACGAAAAAAAAAATGTCCGTTATTATTCAAAAACTCAATTTTAAAGAACGACTCCATAACAAAAAATACTGAAAAACCAAAATTTATGAGGACATGTTTTTAGGAAATGCATGTTGGAACGTGAATGAACGGATGGAACGTTCGAATAATTTAAAACAATTATCTACTACTAAAAAACGTAAAAACAACTCGTGAGTGAGATTTTGAATGATTCGGAGACAGAGGTGGACTGGCCTAACAAGCTAGAAGGAGTTTCCTGGTGGGCGGTACTAAAATCTGTTGTCTAAAATTATAATGTTTTCTTTTAATTTTTTTTTTAAGCTTGAGAAAATTTTTTTACAAAGAAAATTTGAATTTCCCGGTCCTAAATTCATTCCCAGTCCAGCCCTGTTCGGAGATACTCGATTTTATAGAACTTGCCATATGCTTTTCAGAAATTATTGTAAAATCAGATGGGATTAAATACTGAAAAAACAAATTACAATAGTAAAAAGTTTAGGTTATAAGTTTGGAAAAGAAAATTGGAAAGAAAATGAAATTGATGTGGAAGAAACATTAAAAAAAATAATTTCAAAGCTTGTATGACAATGTCTATGAAAGTGAAATGGAAGAGGAGTCTGTTTAAAACAGTTCTCGAAAATATATACAGTAAAAACAACACTAAAACTGAGCAAAAATCGAACCAAAAAACTTGAAAACTGGTTTTATATAAAATGCCGCCAATCCGAAAGTACTGGACCGATTTCACTTGCGAATACGGCTTTGGAGAGGTATAAAGATGTACTTTTTGACTGCGGAGTTTGAAAAATATCGTACGTAAGATCATGGAGTACAACTTTTTTGAAAATGACTAAAAATGGTCATTTTTTTGTATGGGGAAATTCTAAGAAGTGAATTATCTTCTAAAACATTAAAAAATTTTAACCTGTGAAAGCGGCTTTTTAAAGTGGTCTGGAAGACCTTTTCAAAATGGTATAGAGTGACCAAATCGGTTGAAAATTGAGGGAGTACATTCAAATGAAAAAACACATTTTTTGTTTTGTCAGTGTTTTTAGGGTTTCTATATGGGTTAAACTGGCAACACCGAGTTGTCAGCACCTGCAAAGAAAACCCGCATGAATACCTACTTAAAATGATATCTGAAAATATTCTTGTAAATTTAACAACAGAGAGATGATAGTTTGAAGTTTCAAAATTTTCCAAGCCTTCTGCCACAAGAATCGTCATAGCTCCCAAAAAAATTTTTTTTTTTTAAATCTGAAATTCAAAAACTTAGGTCAAATATCAGCCTATAAAATAAATGTAAAATGAAAGTCTAACGATTAACTTGAAAAAATGAAAAAAATGTCAGGTTGCTATATATATTGGACCGAGATCACTTGATATATTGCACCGAGATGACTTGATTAAGTTAAAAGACTCCTTTAAATAGTTGGGTCTTCATTTAGCTTAAAAAAAAAAACTCACATTGACAAAACCCTAAAAAAAATGCGATTATGTCGTAAATCGAAACTCTAACAACAAAACAAATTATCTAAATTCTAAATTATCGGCGTTCTAAGGTTTTAATAATATTTTCCTTCAAATAGTAACAAATTATGTATGATTATGATAGTCAGTGTTAAAATACGAAATTATAAGTTGTAATGTATTCTTTATTTTCTAAATCTCAAAACTTGAAATGAAATGATACTTCTACTACTTAATTGTATATTTTTTTTAAGAAAAAATTGATAAGCTTGGACAATATTTTCTTTAGTAGTCAAAAAAATGGTAAAAGATTTATGAAATAACACTCTATTAAATATGTCAGCTACAATAAAACCTTCTTCTATATAAAATATATTAATTAAAAAAAACATTTAAAATGCAGAAATATATAATTCTTGAAATAAAAGATATAATTGTTTTTAGAAAAAAAAAAAAATAGTAGATAATTTATTTAGTTTAAAATTGTGAAAACTTATATGTAATATGTATTGTATGTGTACAAAGTTAAAAACTAAATTACAAAAATTCTTAAAAATAATCATTTATCAAAATTCTTAAAAATAATCATTTTTTTCAAAATTCTTAAAAATAACAATTTATAAAAAACAAGTCGTCTTGGTGTCAATTGTGGCTCCTGTTTCTTTTTATTAATTTTTATTGTTAATCTCTTAGCATATCGATCTATATTCTGCGCTTCTAAATATATACACAACTCGAATTGTTCATAGTGTTTGAGCGAAGAATTTTTTCCAGATCTAGCGGTTGCTTTTCGTTTCATATTGTCCTTGACAAGCTTCTTGGTTAAACGTAATTTTGCTGCATAATATTCTTTGCTTCTTTTTTGATTCAAATGATTTTTGTAAACAAACAAACGAAATTTTAAAGCTGGACTTTTGGGTGAATCTGATTGATTCAGACGTTTCTGATATTTGGTATTTGGTGTTCTTAATTCAATAATTCTGCAGTTATTTGCTGAGTTTGTTTTTGACTCTTTATTATTTTTGAAGTAAAAATTACCCATATTTTTAATTTTATTTTGATGTTATTATGTTATGAATTTTTCAATACAAATGACAAGTAACATAATTTTGAATCTTATTTATAATCACTGAATCTGAGTCAGGTAGTTTGAAATAAGACTCATAATATATAAGTTTTGTATGTATACATTCAATTACCATAATAAATATTTGTAGGTAAAAAAGTTTGAATTATATTACCTGCGAAAAATTTGTGTACCTACCTACTAATCTATCTATGATTAAGAATAATAAAAGTTTATGTAATCTTTCTTACTAATTTTGTGTATTAAACTAAAATTACTCCACCTTTTGGGCAACATTTGTACTACAGAAATGAAACAAAAAAAAAACCATTTCCCAGACCTTTCCAACAAAAAAAAATTTTAAGACTCGAATATAAATAAAAGAGGTATGCCAAATTAAAAAAATTACGAAAAAAAAAATGTCCGTTATTATTCAAAAACTCAATTTTAAAGAACGACTCCATAACAAAAAATACTGAAAAACCAAAATTTATGAGGACATGTTTTTAGGAAATGCATGTTGGAACGTGAATGAACGGATGGAACGTTCGAATAATTTAAAACAATTATCTACTACTAAAAAACGTAAAAACAACTCGTGAGTGAGATTTTGAATGATTCGGAGACAGAGGTGGACTGGCCTAACAAGCTAGAAGGAGTTTCCTGGTGGGCGGTACTAAAATCTGTTGTCTAAAATTATAATGTTTTCTTTTAATTTTTTTTTTAAGCTTGAGAAAATTTTTTTACAAAGAAAATTTGAATTTCCCGGTCCTAAATTCATTCCCAGTCCAGCCCTGTTCGGAGATACTCGATTTTATAGAACTTGCCATATGCTTTTCAGAAATTATTGTAAAATCAGATGGGATTAAATACTGAAAAAACAAATTACAATAGTAAAAAGTTTAGGTTATAAGTTTGGAAAAGAAAATTGGAAAGAAAATGAAATTGATGTGGAAGAAACATTAAAAAAAATAATTTCAAAGCTTGTATGACAATGTCTATGAAAGTGAAATGGAAGAGGAGTCTGTTTAAAACAGTTCTCGAAAATATATACAGTAAAAACAACACTAAAACTGAGCAAAAATCGAACCAAAAAACTTGAAAACTGGTTTTATATAAAATGCCGCCAATCCGAAAGTACTGGACCGATTTCACTTGCGAAAGCGGCTTTGGAGAGGTATAAAGATGTACTTTTTGACTGCGGAGTTTGAAAAATATCGTACGTAAGATCATGGAGTACAACTTTTTTGAAAATGACTAAAAATGGTCATTTTTTTGTATGGGGAAATTCTAAGAAGTGAATTATCTTCTAAAACATTAAAAAATTTCAACCTGCGAAAGCGGCTTTTTAAAGTGGTCTGGAAGACCTTTTCAAAATGGTATAGAGTGACCAAATCGGTTGAAAATTGAGGGAGTACATTCAAATGAAAAAACACATTTTTTGTTTTGTCAGTGTTTTTAGGGTTTCTATATGGGTTAAACTGGCAACACCGAGTTGTCAGCACCTGCAAAGAAAACCCGCATGAATACCTACTTAAAATGATATCTGAAAATATTCTTGTAAATTTAACAACAGAGAGATGATAGTTTGAAGTTTCAAAATTTTCCAGCCTTCTGCCACAAGAATCGTCATAACTCCCAAAAAAAATTTTTTTTTTTAAATCTGAAATTCAAAAACTTAGGTCAAATATCAGCCTATAAAATAAATGTAAAATGAAAGTCTAACGATTAACTTGAAAAAATGAAAAAAATGTCAGGTTGCTATATATATTGGACCGAGATCACTTGATATATTGCACCGAGATGACTTGATTAAGTTAAAAGACTCCTTTAAATAGTTGGGTCTTCATTTAGCTTAAAAAAAAAAACAAAACCCTAAAAAAATGCGATTATGTAGTAAATCGAAACTCTAACAACAAAACAAATTATCTAAATTCTAAATTATCGGCGTTCTAAGGTTTTAATAATATTTTCCTTCAAATAGTAACAAATTATGTATGATTATGATAGTCAGTGTTAAAATACGAAATTATAAGTTGTAATGTATTCTTTATTTTCTAAATCTCAAAACTTGAAATGAAATGATACTTCTACTACTTAATTGTATATTTTTTTTAAGAAAAAATTGATAAGCTTGGACAATATTTTCTTTAGTAGTCAAAAAAATGGTAAAAGATTTATGAAATAACACTCTATTAAATATGTCAGCTACAATAAAACCTTCTTCTATATAAAATATATTAATCAAAAAAAACATTTAAAATGCAGAAATATATAATTCTTGAAATAAAAGATATAATTGTTTTTAGAAAAAAAAAAAATAGTAGATAATTTATTTAGTTTAAAATTGTGAAAACTTATATGTAATATGTATTGTATGTGTACAAAGTTAAAAACTAAATTACAAAAATTCTTAAAAATAATCATTTATCAAAATTCTTAAAAATAATCATTTTTTTCAAAATTCTTAAAAATAACAATTTATAAAAAACAAGTCGTCTTGGTGTTAATTGTGGCTCCTGTTTCTTTAACTTCTTTTTATTAATTTTTATTGTTAATCTCTTAGCATATCGATCTATATTCTGCGCTTCTAAATATATACACAACTCGAATTGTTCATTTGAGCGAAGAATTTTTTCCAGATCTAGCGGTTGCTTTTCGTTTCATATTGTCCTTGACAAGCTTCTTGGTTAAACGTAATTTTGCTGCATAATATTCTTTGCTTCTTTTTTGATTCAAATGATTTTTGTAAACAAACAAACGAAATTTTAAAGCTGGACTTTTGGGTAATAGCTCCCAAAAAAAATTTTTTTTTTTAAATCTGAAATTCAAAAACTTAGGTCAAATATCAGCCTATAAAATAAATGTAAAATGAAAGTCTAACGATTAACTTGAAAAAATGAAAAAAATGTCAGGTTGCTATATATATTGGACCGAGATCACTTGATATATTGCACCGAGATGACTTGATTAAGTTAAAAGACTCCTTTAAATAGTTGGGTCTTCATTTAGCTTAAAAAAAAAAACTCACATTGACAAAACCCTAAAAAAATGCGATTATGTCGTAAATCGAAACTCTAACAACAAAACAAATTATCTAAATTCTAAATTATCGGCGTTCTAAGGTTTTAATAATATTTTCCTTCAAATAGTAACAAATTATGTATGATTATGATAGTCAGTGTTAAAATACGAAATTATAAGTTGTAATGTATTCTTTATTTTCTAAATCTCAAAATTTGAAATGAAATGATACTTCTACTACTTAATTGTATATTTTTTTTAAGAAAAAATTGATAAGCTTGGACAATATTTTCTTTAGTAGTCAAAAAAATGGTAAAAGATTTATGAAAAAACACTCTATTAAATATGTCAGCTACAATAAAACCTTCTTCTATATAAAATATATTAATTAAAAAAAACATTTAAAATGCAGAAATATATAATTCTTGAAATAAAAGATATAATTGTTTTTAGAAAAAAAAAAATAGTAGATAATTTATTTAGTTTAAAATTGTGAAAACTTATATGTAATATGTATTGTATGTGTACAAAGTTAAAAACTAAATTACAAAAATTCTTAAAAATAATCATTTATCAAAATTCTTAAAAATAATCATTTTTTTCAAAATTCTTAAAAATAACAATTTATAAAAAACAAGTTGTCTTGGTGTCAATTGTGGCTCCTGTTTCTTTAACTTCTTTTTATTAATTTTTATTGTTAATCTCTTAGCATATCGATCTATATTCTGCGCTTCTAAATATATACACAACTCGAATTGTTCATAGTGTTTGAGCGAAGAATTTTTTCCAGATCTAGCGGTTGCTTTTCGTTTCATATTGTCCTTGACAAGCTTCTTGGTTAAACGTAATTTTGCTGCATAATATTCTTTGCTTCTTTTTTGATTCAAATGATTTTTGTAAACAAACAAACGAAATTTTAAAGCTGGACTTTTGGGTGAATCTGATTGATTCAGACGTTTCTGATATTTGGTATTTGGTGTTCTTAATTCAATAATTCTGCAGTTATTTGCTGAGTTTGTATTTGACTCTTTATTATTTTTGAAGTAAAAATTACCCATATTTTTAATTTTATTTTGATGTTATTATGTTATGAATTTTTCAATACAAATGACAAGTAACATAATTTTGAATCTTATTTATAATCACTGAATCTGAGTCAGGTAGTTTGAAATAAGACTCATAATATATAAGTTTTGTATGTATACATTCAATTACCATAATAAATATTTGTAGGTAAAAAAGTTTGAATTATATTACCTGCGACAAATTTGTGTACCTACCTACTAATCTATCTATGATTAAGAATAATAAAAGTTTATGTAATCTTTCTTACTAATTTTGTGTATTAAACTAAAATTACTCCACCTTTTGGGCAACATTTGTACTACAGAAATGAAACAAAAAAAAAAACCATTTCCCAGACCTTTCCAACAAAAAAAAATTTTAAGAATCGAATATAAATAAAAGAGGTATGCCAAATTAAAAAAATTACGAAAAAAAAAATGTCCGTTATTATTCAAAAACTCAATTTTAAAGAACGACTCCATAACAAAAAATACTGAAAAACCAAAATTTATGAGGACATGTTTTTAGGAAATGCATGTTGGAACGTGAATGAACGGATGAAACGTTCGAATAATTTAAAACAATTATCTACTACTAAAAAACGTAAAAACAACTCGTGAGTGAGATTTTGAATGATTCGGAGACAGAGGTGGACTGGCCTAACAAGCTAGAGGGAGTTTCCTGGTGGGCGGTACTAAAATCTGTTGTCTAAAATTATAATGTTTTCTTTTAATTTTTTTTTTAAGCTTGAGAAAATTTTTTTACAAAGAAAATTTGAATTTCCCGGTTCTAAATTCATTCCCAGTCCAGCCCTGTTCGGAGATACTCGATTTTATAGAACTTGCCATATGTTTTTCACAAATTATTGTAAAATCAGATGGGATTAAATACTGAAAAAACAAATTACAATAGTAAAAAGTTTAGGTTATAAGTTTGGAAAAGAAAATTGGAAAGAAAATGAAATTGATGTGGAAGAAACATTAAAAAAAATAATTTCAAAGCTTGTATGACAATGTCTATGAAAGTGAAATGGAAGAGGAGTCTGTTTAAAACAGTTCTCGAAAATATATACAGTAAAAACAACACTAAAACTGAGCAAAAATCGAACCAAAAAACTTGAAAACTGGTTTTATATAAAATGCCGCCAATCCGAAAGTACTGGACCGATTTCACTTGCGGAAGCGACTTTGGAGAGGTATAAAGATGTACTTTTTGACTGCGGAGTTTGAAAAATATCGTGCGTAAGATCATGGAGTACAACTTTTTTGAAAATGACTAAAAATGGTCATTTTTTTGTATGGGGAAATTCTAAGAAGTGAATTATCTTCTAAAACATTAAAAAATTTCAACCTGCGAAAGCGGCTTTTTAAAGTGGTCTGGAAGACCTTTTCAAAATGGTATAGAGTGACCAAATCGGTTGAAAATTGAGGGAGTACATTCAAATGAAAAAACACATTTTTTGTTTTGTCAGTGTTTTTAGGGTTTCTATATGGGTTAAACTGGCAACACCGAGTTGTCAGCACCTGCAAAGAAAACCCGCATGAATACCTACTTAAAATGATATCTGAAAATATTCTTGTAAATTTAACAACAGAGAGATGATAGTTTGAAGTTTCAAAATTTTCCAAGCCTTCTGCCACAAGAATCGTCATAGCTCCCAAAAAAATTTTTTTTTTTTAAATCTGAAATTTAAAAACTTAGGTCAAATATCAGCCTATAAAATAAATGTAAAATGAAAGTCTAACGATTAACTTGAAAAAATGAAAAAAATGTCAGGTTGCTATATATATTGGACCGAGATCACTTGATATATTGCACCGAGATGACTTGATTAAGTTAAAAGACTCCTTTAAATAGTTGGGTCTTCATTTAGCTTAAAAAAAAAAACTCACATTGACAAAACCCTAAAAAAATGCGATTATGTCGTAAATCGAAACTCTAACAACAAAACAAATTATCTAAATTCTAAATTATCGGCGTTCTAAGGTTTTAATAATATTTTCCTTCAAATAGTAACAAATTATGTATGATTATGATAGTCAGTGTTAAAATACGAAATTATAAGTTGTAATGTATTCTTTATTTTCTAAATCTCAAAACTTGAAATGAAATGATACTTCTACTACTTAATTGTATATTTTTTTTAAGAAAAAATTGATAAGCTTGGACAATATTTTCTTTAGTAGTCAAAAAAATGGTAAAAGATTTATGAAATAACACTCTATTAAATATGTCAGCTACAATAAAACCTTCTTCTATATAAAATATATTAATTAAAAAAAACATTTAAAATGCAGAAATATATAATTCTTGAAATAAAAGATATAATTGTTTTTAGAAAAAAAAAAAAATAGTAGATAATTTATTTAGTTTAAAATTGTGAAAACTTATATGTAATATGTATTGTATGTGTACAAAGTTAAAAACTAAATTACAAAAATTCTTAAAAATAATCATTTATCAAAATTCTTAAAAATAATCATTTTTTTCAAAATTCTTAAAAATAACAATTTATAAAAAACAAGTCGTCTTGGTGTCAATTGTGGCTCCTGTTTCTTTAACTTCTTTTTATTAATTTTTATTGTTAATCTCTTAGCATATCGATCTATATTCTGCGCTTCTAAATATATACACAACTCGAATTGTTCATAGTGTTTGAGCGAAGAATTTTTTCTAGATCTAGCGGTTGCTTTTCGTTTCATATTGTCCTTGACAAGCTTCTTGGTTAAACGTAATTTTGCTGCATAATATTCTTTGCTTCTTTTTTGATTCAAATGATTTTTGTAAACAAACAAACGAAATTTTAAAGCTGGACTTTTGGGTGAATCTGATTGATTCAGACGTTTCTGATATTTGGTATTTGGTGTTCTTAATTCAATAATTCTGCAGTTATTTGCTGAGTTTGTATTTGACTCTTTATTATTTTTGAAGTAAAAATTACCCATATTTTAAATTTTATTTTGATGTTATTATGTTATGAATTTTTCAATACAAATGACAAGTAACATAATTTTGAATCTTATTTATAATCACTGAATCTGAGTCAGGTAGTTTGAAATAAGACTCATAATATATAAGTTTTGTATGTATACATTCAATTACCATAATAAATATTTGTAGGTAAAAAAGTTTGAATTATATTACCTGCGACAAATTTGTGTACCTACCTACTAATCTATCTATGATTAAGAATAATAAAAGTTTATGTTATCTTTCTTACTAATGAATCAAAATAAAAGAAATATCAAAACTATTATTATATTTTATTCTAAAATTACAAAAAAAAAACAAAAAACCTTTAATACTTTGTTGTACAAAAATCTTAATATTCTGCGGCTAAAGAAAAAAAACACAGTATAGTTCATACACAGAAAAAAAAGAGTAGCCTTTTTATCTAAACTTCAAATAAAATCATCTAATGTTTGTGATTGAATTTTAGCCATTTAAACTGTTTAATTTCTCCAGCTATTCTTAATTAAATGATTTGCTACAAATCGTAATTATTTGATTCATTTACTAATTTAAATGAAATATCTAATTTGCATTATCCGTTTTTGACCCCTCAAATACAAAAAACAACTCAAATGTTTTTTTTGATTTTTTTTTTATTTTATTTTTTGTGGTTTTTGGAACGTATTTCCTTATTCTACGCTTTTATGGAAAAATTTATTAAAAATTTGAACACTTTAGTGTCAATACAAAGTGTCGGTACACACTCCGACGCGATCATAGATTTTGAGCGAGCAATGATTCTTTTTTTTAGCTGCAGTTCCAAAAAATTTTGAAAATATCGCTGCTAAACCGCAGCGACCAAAAATATGATCGCGTCGGCGTCTGTCGGTACATGATAAACAAAAAAAAAAAGTTAAAAAAAATTATTATATTTTTATTATATTTTTTTAGGTATTTTAATAAATATTGTGTTCTTTGGTTTGCATTAATAATTAATAGAAATAAAACAAAAAGAATAGTAAACATCCAATGAAATTTATAAAATTAAAATCCAAAATTCTATCAAAGTTATCTATCAATATTATCTGTACAAAATAATTCCGATGTTTCACATCTATCAAACGTCCCGCCGGCTCTTGTATTTTTATTGAACTTTGTATGAAAATTGATAAACTTAAATTTTATTTCAATTTATAAAATATTTATTAAATAAAATATTTAGTAAATAATAATTTTTTATTATTAACTAATTAATATTTCATAGTTCAAATAAAATTTAGATTTTCATATTAATTTCAATGTTAATAAAAATCTTGTATAATTTTGTCAGTATTATTTTGCCAATATAAAGGCGCTATTCGGTACCAAGGCAAGTCAAGTCATCTGCCGGCGTTAGATATTTCGATACTTTGCCATTTTGGCTATGATATTTGTTTTTTTTTGTGTTGTAAACAACAAAAACAAAAAATTAAAATTTATAAGTAAATTAACGATACCTGTTAATTTTTTTAAAGTTTAAATAATGAGTCGACGCCGTCGCATTTTATATGATTTGATGAAAACTTAAATTTTATTTGATTTTATAAAATATTAATAAAATATTTAGAAAATATTATTTTTTTATTATTAACTAATTAATATTTTATATTTCAAATAAAATTTAGATTTTCATACTAATTTCAATGTAAATAAATTTAAATTTTGTATAATTTTGTCAATATAAAGGCGCTATTCGGTACCAAGTCAAGTCAAGTCAAGTCGTCTGCCGGCGTTAGATATTTCGAAACTTTGCCACGGCTGACAATTGTTTTTTTTTTGTGTTGCAAAAACAACAAAAACAAAAAATTAAAATTTATAAGTATATTAACGATACCTGTTAATTTTTTTTAAGTTTTCTTTTCTGTACAAAATAATTCCGATGTTTCACATCTATCAAACGTCCCGCCGGCTCTTGTATTTTTTATTGAACTTTGTATGAAAATTGATAAACTTAAATTTTATTTCAATTTATAAAATATTTATAAAATTGAATATTTAGTAAATATTAATTTTTTATTATTAACTAATTAATATTTTATAGTTCAAATAAAATTTAGATTTTCATACTAATTTCAATGTTAATAAAAATCTTGTATAATTTTTCAGTATTATTTTGCCAATATAAAGGCGCTATTCGGTACCAAGGCAAGTCAAGTCGTCTGCCGGCGTTAAATATTTCGATACTTTGCCATTTTGGCTTCTGATATTTCTTTTTTTTTGTGTTGCAAAAACAACAAAAACAAAAAATTTAAATTTATAAGTATATTAACGATACCTGTTAATTTTAATTTTAATTATAAGTTTTCTTTTCTGTACAAAATAATTCCGATGTTTCACATCTATCAAACGTCCCGCCGGCTCTTGTATTTTTTATTGAACTTTGTATGAAAATTGATAAACTTAAATTTTATTTCAATTTATAAAATATTTATAAAATTGAATATTTAGTAAATATTAATTTTTTATTATTAACTAATTAATATTTTATAGTTCAAATAAAATTTAGATTTTCATACTAATTTCAATGTTAATAAAAATCTTGTATAATTTTGTCCGTATTATTTTGCCAATATAAAGGCGCTTTTCGGTACCAAGGCGAGTCAAGTCGTCTGCCGGCGTTAAATATTTCAATACTTTGCCATTTTGGCTTATGATATTTCTTTTTTTTTGTGTTGCAAAAACAACAAAAACCAAAAATTTAAATTTATAAGTATTCACTTGTTTAAATCTCCAAATAGCGACTCCTATGGCGAAAAAAGGCACATACTTATGGGTGAAAACAAATGTAAACAAAAGAGTCATACTTAGTTAAATATTCAAATAGTGCCCCAATGGCGAAAAATAGCACATACAGCAAAACAGTCAATATTAACGATACCTGTTAATTTTTTTAAAGTTTAAATAAAAAGTCGACGCCGTCGCATTTTATATGATTTGATAAAATGTAAACAGTCCCTTTCGCGGCAAATAAACAGTCCCTCTCGCGACAAATAGTAATAGTTTTTTATTGAACGTTTTTTGAAAATTGATAAACTTAGAGTCACAATTTCTAAATTGAGGACGTAATTTTCTGCATTCTGTATAATCTGCTAAAATCAACTACTTATAAAATAATATTTGGCTGACTGAAATCAAAAACTTATAATAATACGTGACCGACCGAATTTTCTTACCCATTTTTGCCGCTTTTTTCTTTTCTATACAATTTTAGTTTTTGAATTCACCTACAAATTTAGTTTGTTATGGGAAATTTTAAATTTCCCTTTGCAGAATTTTAAGAAGTAAAATTGAATTTATGAACGGCTTTAGGACAAAATTATTTCATTTTTTTTAAATAACAGCAGTAAAATCGTGTAGTTTACAAATTAAAAAATCTGGAATATTAAATCCGATTTCAATTTTTTCAATAATCACTAATAAGTGAACAGACTCTTAGTTTTAGCTTTTGAATTTTCGATGTCAAAAAAGATCTTCGAAATTCGAAAAAACAGTCTAAAATTGCTCCTTAAAAAAGGTTTCTTTAAATGAAAAAAATGCAAAATTAGAGAAAACTGGGAAAAGTAGAAAAAAGTTTCTTTTTAAATTAATAAAATTTTGAATTGATAAAAAATGAAAATTACTTATATGTACGCTAAGGAACTACGTTCCAAATTGGTGTCCCATGACAGCTATTTTGTTTTTTTTTGTTTTTTTCTTTTTTTTTTTAACTTTTTTGGTTGGTCACACATCTAAGTACTATCACTACGAGACATTGCTTTTTTTTTTTTTAGCTTTTTTGGTTGGTCATCCATCTAATTTCTATCACAACGAGGCGTTGCTTAACCGTTTTGTTCAATGTTATGAATTCTTCCACTGAGCTATGTCAGTGATATACAACAATGTATTAATAGACAATATAAAATCGGTTTCTATGAAAACTTTCTACAATTGTCAAAGAATGTTACTGTACAATTCTACTATTTTTGTAGTTGATATATTGAAATATTTATTTCAAATCCAATAATTAAATTTGCTGAATCACATAATGTTTAGATAATTTTAAAATTTACCTTAATTTTCATTTTAACAAATTTGTTTTAATATTTCAAATAAATGAATTGTTAAAAACAACTATTGAATTTAATAATTCTTTTAATTAATTATTTGTATTTTAAAACTCAAATCAATGAATTTTCATTAGAAAAATCAGTCAGTTTCGAATTTTTTTTCAACTATTCAAGTAATTAATTTGTTTAAAACATTAGTTAAATTAAAGAAATCTGATTCATTTAATTATGTTTAGTCAATTATTCTAATTTATTTTTTTCTGTGTATAGTTATTTTTGGTACAAAAAAAACACAGTATAGTTCATATAGTTATTTTTGGTACGATTTTTCAGAATTGTTCAATTTTGAGTGACTTTTATAATGTTCGTTATTAAGTTTACTACGATAAGTATTACTAATTGAAGAATCACATTGGGTATTGTAGTTTAATGCTATGGACCAAATCCCCAAAATTTTTTACTCACAAGGAAGTTTTTTTCTTGAAAGAATCTACTAGGGAAAATATTTGTAAATTGCTCAAATTCAGAAGCGAATATTTTGTTCAACTAAAATTTCTTACACCTGGTTGGTACAGTTTAACATAAAATTTTATTTAATTACTATAAAAGCCTTACAATTTGCAATTAATGACGGACCATATGTTTTCTTTGGAAAAAAGTATTTGTATGACATATGTATGTACCTGGACCTATTGATGTTCTCTTAGATACAAATTGAATGGTCTAACCGTACCTCCTGCCCAAAAACCAAATAAAGACCTATTTACTATTTAAATACCTAATTTTATATACACTTAATATGGGGTTATTTGCAGATGACACTGCCCTTCTCTAACATTGCCAATTACCAGCTATAATAAATGATTGCCAGCCCCAAAAAATTTGAAAATCTAAAATAGAACAATTTTTTTTTTTCGGAAACGAAAAGACACTAACTTATCTATCAACCTGACAAAAACGCGTTTTGTGCAAAAATTGGATTTTTATTCTTGAAAGTGGTAGAAAATGATATTAGAAATTATGTTTGTTCAACAAGTTTGCCGCCATTTTGGTTTTTTTAGGTTTTGCCGTTACTTTTTGGTTACTTTGAAATTAAGCATTTTTTAGTATGAAAACTTCGAAATAGCGTTTCATGATGTTCTAGACTTTGATTCAGGAGGAGTTACCTTCATTTTTCTAGAAAGTTTTAGTTCCTGAAAATATTGTATAGATGGCGTTTTAACCAATTTTGTGTATTAAACTAAAATTACTCCACCTTTTGGGCAACATTTGTACTACAGAAATGAAACAAAAAAAAAACCGTTTCCAAGACCTTTCCAACAAAAAAAAAATTTTAAGAATCGAATAATAAATAAAAGAGGTATGCCAAATTAAAAAAATTACGAAAAAAAAAATGTCCGTTATTATTCAAAAACTCAATTTTAAAGAACGACTCCATAACAAAAAAGACTGAAAAACCAAAATTTATGAGGACATGTTATTAGGAAATGCATGTTGGAACGTGAATGAACGGATGAAACGTTAGAATAATTTAAAACAATTATCTACTACTAAAAAACGTAACAACAACTCGTGAGTGAGATTTTGAATGATTCGGAGACAGAGGTGGACTGACCTAACAAGCTAGAAGGAGCTAGAAGGAGTTAGGTTATAAGTTTGGAAAAGAAAATTGGAAAGAAAATGAAATTGATGTGGAAGAAACATTAAAAAAAATAATTTCAAAGCTTGTATGACAATGTCTATGAAAGTGAAATGGAAGAGGAGTCTGTTTAAAACAGTTCTCGAAAATATATACAGTAAAAACAACACTAAAACTGAGCAAAAATCGAACCAAAAAACTGAAAACTGGTTTTATATAAAATGCCGCCAATCCGAAAGTACTGGACCGATTTCACTTGCGAAAGCGGCTTTGGAGAGGTATAAAGATGTACTTTTTGACTGCGGAGTTTGAAAAATATCGTACGTAAGATCATGGAGTACAACTTTTTTGAAAATGACTAAAAATGGTCATTTTTTTGTATGGGGAAATTCTAAGAAGTGAATTATCTTCTAAAACATTAAAAAATTTCAACCTGCGAAAGCGGCTTTTTAAAGAGGTCTGGAAGACCTTTCCAAAATGGTATAGAGTGACCAAATCGGTTGAAAATTGAGGGAGTACATTCAAATGAAAAAACACATTTTTTGTTTTGTCAGTGTTTTTAGGGTTTCTATATGGGTTAAACTGGCAACCCGAGTTGTCAGCACCTGCAAAGAAAACCCGCATGAATACCTACTTAAAATGATATCTGAAAATATTCTTGTAAATTTAACAACAGAGAGAAGTTTCAAAATTTTCCAAGCCTTCTGCCACAAGAATCGTCTTAACTCCCAAAAAAAATTTTTTTTTTTTAAATCTGAAATTCAAAAACTTAGGTCAAATATCAGCCTATAAAATAAATGTAAAATGAAAGTCTAACGATTAACTTGAAAAAATGAAAAAATGTCAGGTTGCTATCTATATTGCACCGAGATCACTTGATATATTGCACCGAGATGACTTGATTAAGTTAAAAGACTCCTTTAAATAGTTGTGTCTTCATTTAGCTTAAAAAAAAACTCACATTGGCAAAACCCTAAAAAAATGCGATTATGTCGTAAATCGAAACTCTAACAACAAAACAAATTATCTAAATTCTAAATTATCGGCGTTCTAAGGTTTTAATAATATTTTCCTTCAAATAGTAACAAATTATGTATGATTATGATAGTCAGTGTTAAAATACGAAATTATAAGTTGTAATGTATTCTTTATTTTCTAAATCTCAAAATTTGAAATGAAATGATACTTCTACTATTTAATTGTATATTTTTTTTAAGAAAAAATTGATAAGCTTGGACAATATTTTCTTTAGTAGTCAAAAAAATGGTAAAAGATTTATGAAATAACACTCTATTAAATATGTCAGCTACAATAAAACCTTCTTCTATATAAAATATATTAATTAAAAAAAACATTTAAAATGCAGAAATATATAATTCTTGAAATAAAAGATATAATTGTTTTTAGAAAAAAAAAAATAGTAGATAATTTATTTAGTTTAAAATTGTGAAAACTTATATGTAATATGTATTGTATGTGTACAAAGTTAAAAACTAAATTACAAAAATTCTTAAAAATAATCATTTATCAAAATTCTTAAAAATAATCATTTTTTTCAAAATTCTTAAAAATAACAATTTATAAAAAACAAGTCGTCTTGGTGTCAATTGTGGCTCCTGTTTCTTTAACTTCTTTTTATTAATTTTTATTGTTAATCTCTTAGCATATCGATCTATATTCTGCGCTTCTAAATATATACACAACTCGAATTGTTCATAGTGTTTGAGCGAAGAATTTTTTCCAGATCTAGCGGTTGCTTTTCGTTTCATATTGTCCTTGACAAGCTTCTTGGTTAAACTTAATTTTGCTGCATAATATTCTTTGCTTCTTTTTTGATTCAAATGATTTTTGTAAACAAACAAACGAAATTTTAAAGCTGGACTTTTGGGTGAATCTGATTGATTCAGACGTTTCTGATATTTGGTATTTGGTGTTCTTAATTCAATAATTCTGAAGTTATTTGCTGAGTTTGTATTTGACTCTTTATTATTTTTGAAGTAAAAATTACCCATATTTTTAATTTTATTTTGATGTTATTATGTTATGAATTTTTCAATACAAATGACAAGTAACATAATTTTGAATCTTATTTATAATCACTGAATCTGAGTCAGGTAGTTTGAAATAAGACTCATAATATATAAGTTTTGTATGTATACATTTAATTACCATAATAAATATTAGTAGGTAAAAAAGTTTGAATTATATTACCTGCGACAAATTTGTGTACCTACCTACTAATCTATCTATGATTAAGAATAATAAAAGTTTATGTAATCTTTCTTACTAATGAATCAAAATAAAAGAAATATCAAAACTATTATTATATTTTATTCTAAAATTACAAAAAAAAAACCAAAAAACCTTTAATACTTTGTTGTACAAAAATCTTAATATTCTGCGGCTAAAGAAAAAAAACACAGTATAGTTCATACACAGAAAAAAAAGAGTAGCCTTTTTATCTAAACTTCAAAAAAAATCATCTAATGTTTGTGATTGAATTTTAGCCATTTAAACTGTTTAATTGCTCCAGCTATTCTTAATTAAATGATTTGCTACAAATCGTAATTATTTGATTCATTTACTAATTTAAATGAAATATCTAATTTGCATTATCCGTTTTTGACCCTCAAATACAAAAAACAACTCAAATGTTTTTTTGATTTTTTTTTAATTTTTTTTTTTAACTTTTTTGGTTTTTGGAACGTATTTCCTTATTCTACGCTCTTATGGAAAAATTTATTAAAAATTTGAACACTTTAGTGTCAGTACAAAGTGTCGGTACACACTCCGACGCGATCATAGATTTTGAGCGAGCAATGATTTTTTTTTTTAGCAGCAGTTCCAAAAAATTTTGAAAATATCGCTGCTAAACCGCAGCGACCAAAAATATGATCGCGTCGGCGTCTGTCGGTACATGATAAACAAAAAAAAAAGTTAAAAAAAATTATTATATTTTTATTATATTTTTTTAGGTATTTTAATAAATATTGTGTTCTTTGGTTTGCATTAATAATTAATAGAAATAAAACAAAAAGAATAGTAAACATCCAATGAAATTTAAAAAATTAAAATCCAAAATTCTATCAAAGTTATCTATCAATATTATCTGTACAAAATAATTCCGATGTTTCACATCTATCAAACGTCCCGCCGGCTCTTGTATTTTTATTGAACTTTGTATGAAAATTGATAAACTTAAATTTTATTTCAATTTATAAAATATTTATAAAATATAATATTTAGTAAATATTAATTTTTTATTATTCACTAATTAATATTTTATAGTTCAAATAAAATTTAGATTTTCATACTAATTTCAATGTTAATAAAAATCTTGTATAATTTTGTCAGTATTATTTTGCCAATATAAAGGCGCTATTCGGTACCAAGGCAAGTCAAGTCATCTGCCGGCGTTAGATATTTCGATACTTTGCCATTTTGGCTATGATATTTGTTTTTTTTTGTGTTGCAAAAACAACAAAAAAAAAAATTTAAATTTATAAGTATTCACTTGTTTAAATCTCCTATGGCGAAAAAAGGCACATACTTATGGGTGAAAACAAATGTAAACAAAAGAGTCATACTTAGTTAAATATTCAAATAGTGCCCCAATGGCGAAAAATAGCACATACAGCAAAACAGTCAATATTAACGATACCTGTTAATTTTTTTAAAGTTTAAATAATAAGTCGACGCCGTCGCATTTTATATGATTTGATAAAATGTAAACAGTCCCTTTCGCGGCAAATAAACAGTCCCTCTCGCGGCAAATAGTAATAGTTTTTTATTGAACGTTGTATGAAAATTGATAAACTTAGAGTCACAATTTCTAAATTGAGGACGTAATTTTCTGCATTCTGTATAATCTGCTAAAATCAACTACTTATAAAATAATATTTGGCTGACTGAAATCAAAAACTTATAATAATACGTGACCGACCGAATTTTCTTACCCATTTTTGCCGCTTTTTTCTTTTCTATACAATTTTAGTTTTTGAATTCACCTACAAATTTAGTTTGTTATGGGAAATTTTAAATTTCCCTTTGCAGAATTTTAAGAAGTAAAATTGAATTTGTGAACGGCTTTAGGACAAAATTATTTCATTTTTTTTAAATAACAGCAGTAAAATCGTGTCGTTTACAAATTAAAAAATCTGGAATATTAAATCCGATTTCAATTTTTTCAATAATCACTAATAAGTGAACAGACTCTTAGTTTTAGCTTTTTGAATTTTCGATGTCAAAAAAGATCTTCGAAATTCGAAAAAACAGTCTAAAATTGCTCCTTAACAAAGGTTTCTTTAAATGAAAAAAATGCAAAATTAGAGAAAACTGGGAAAAGTAGAAAAAAGTTTCTTTTTAAATTAATAAAATTTAGAATTGATAAAAAATGAAAATTACTTATATGTACGCTAAGGAACTACGTTCCAAACTGTGTCTAATGACAGCTCTTTTGTTTTTTTTTGTTTTTTTCTTTTTTTTTAAACTTTTTTGGTTGGTCACACATCTAAGTACTATCACTACGAGACATTGTTTTTTTTTTGTTTTAGCTTTTTTGGTTGGTCATCCATCTAAGTTCTATCACAACGAGGCGTTGCTTAACCGTTTTGTTCAATGTTATGAATTCTTCCACTGAGCTATGTCAGTGATATACAACAATGCATTAATAGACAATATAAAATCGGTTTCTATGAAAACTTTCTACAATTGTCAAAGAATGTTACTGTACAATTCTACTATTTTTCTTTTAATTAATTATTTGTATTTTAAAACTCAAATCAATGAATTTTCATTAGAAAAATCAGTCAGTTTCGAATTTTTTTTCAACTATTCAAGTAATTAATTTGTTTAAAACATTACTTAAATTAAAGAAATCTGATTCATTTAATTATGTTGAGTCAATTATTCTAATTTATTTTTTTCTGTGTATAGTTATTTTTGGTACGAAAAAAACACAGTATAGTTCATATAGTTATTTTTGGTACGATTTTTCAGAATTGTTCAATTTTGAGTGACTTTTATAATGTTCGTTATTAAGTTTACTATACGATAAGTATTACTAATTGAAGAATCACATTGGGTATTGTAGTTTAATGCTATGGACCAAATCCCCAAAATTTTTTACTCCCAAGGAAGTTTTTTTCTTGAAAGAATCTACTAGGGAAAATATTTGTAAATTGCTCAAATTCAGAAGCGAATATTTTGTTCAACTAAAATTTCTTACACCTGGTTGGTGCAGTTTAACATAAAATTTTATTTAATTACTATAAAAGCCTTACAATTTGCAATTAATGACGGACCATATGTTTTCTTTGGAAAAAAGTATTTGTATGAGATATGTATGTACCTGGACCTATTGATGTTCTCTTAGATACAAATTGAATGGTCTAACTGTACCTCCCTGCCCAAAAACCAAATAAAGACCTAATTACTATTTAAATACCTAATTTTATATACACTTAATATGGGGTTATTTGCAGATGACACTGCCCTTCTCTAACATTGCCAATTACCAGCTATAATAATTGATTGCCAGCCCCAAAAATTTGAAAATCTAAAATAGAACAATTTTTTTTTTTCGGAAACGAAAAGACACTAACTTATCTATATTTAGCAACCTGACAAAAACGCGTTTTTTGCAAAAATTGGATTTTTATTCTTGAAAGTGGTAGAAAATGATATTAGAAATTATGTTTGTTCAACAAGTTTGCCGCCATTTTGGTTTTTTTAGGTTTTACCGTTACTTTTTGGTTACTTTGAAATTAAGCATTTTTGAGTATGAAAACTTCGAAATAGCGTTTCATGATGTTCTAGACTTTGATTCAGGAGGAGTTTACCTTCATTTTTCTAGAAAGGTTTAGTTCCTGAAAATATTGTATAGATGGCGTTTTAACCAATTTTGTGTATTAAACTAAAATTACTCCACCTTTTGGGCAACATTTGTACTACAGAAATGAAACAAAAAAAAAACCGTTTCCAAGACCTTTCCAACAAAAAAAAATTTTAAGAATCGAATAATAAATAAAAGAGGTATGCCAAATTAAAAAAATTACGAAAAAAAAAATGTCCGTTATTATTCAAAAACTCAATTTTAAAGAACGACTCCATAACAAAAAAGACTGAAAAACCAAAATTTATGAGGACATGTTATTATCTGTTGTCTAAAATTATAATGTTTTCTTTTAATTTTTTTTTTAAGCGCGAGAAAATTTTTTTACAAAGAAAATTTGAATTTCCCGGTCCTAAATTCATTCCCAGTCCAGCCCTGTTCGGAGATACTCGATTTTATAGAACTTGCCATATGTTTTTCACAAATTATTGTAAAATCAGATGGGATTAAATACTGAAAAAACAAATTACAATAGTAAAAAGTTTAGGTTATAAGTTTGGAAAAGAAAATTGGAAAGAAAATGAAATTGATGTGGAAGAAACATTAAAAAAAATAATTTCAAAGCTTGTATGACAATGTCTATGAAAGTGAAATGGAAGAGGAGTCTGTTTAAAACAGTTCTCGAAAATATATACAGTAAAAACAACACTAAAACTGAGCAAAAATCGAACCAAAAAACTTGAAAACTGGTTTTATATAAAATGCCGCCAATCCGAAAGTACTGGACCGATTTCACTTGCGAAAGCGGCTTTGGAGAGGTATAAAGATGTACTTTTTGACTGCGGAGTTTGAAAAATATCGTGCGTAAGATCATGGAGTACAACTTTTTTGAAAATGACTAAAAATGGTCATTTTTTTGTATGGGGAAATTCTAAGAAGTGAATTATCTTCTAAAACATTAAAAAATTTCAACCTGCGAAAGCGGCTTTTTAAAGTGGTCAGGAAGACCTTTCCAAAATGGTATAGAGTGACCAAATCGGTTGAAAATTGAGGGAGTATATTCAAATGAAAAAACACATTTTTTGTTTTGTCAGTGTTTTTAGGGTTTCTATATGGGTTAAACTGGCAACCCGAGTTGTCAGCACCTGCAAAGAAAACGCGCATGTATACCTACTAAAAATGATTTCTGAAAATATTCTTGTAAATTTAACAACAGAGAGAAGTTTCAAAATTTTCCAAGCCTTCTGCCACAAGAATCGTCATAGCTCCCAAAAAAAATTTTTTTTTTAAATCTGAAATTCAAAAACTTAGGTCAAATATCAGCCTATAAAATAAATGTAAAATGAAAGATTAACTTGAAAAAATGAAAAAAATGTCAGGTTGCTATCTATATTGCACCGAGATCACTTGATATATTGCACCGAGATGACTTGATTAAGTTAAAAGACTCCTTTAAATAGTTGTGTCTTCATTTAGCTTAAAAAAAAAAACTCACATTGACAAAACCCTAAAAAAATGCGATTATGTCGTAAATCGAAACTGTAATAACAAAACAAATTATCTAAATTCTAAATTATCGGCGTTCTAAGGTTTTAATAATATTTTCCTTCAAATAGTGACAAATTATGTATGATTATGATAGTCACTGTTAAAATACGAAATTATAAGTTGTAATGTATTCTTTATTTTCTAAATCTCAAAACTTGAAATGAAATGATACTTCTACTACTTAATTGTATATTTTTTTTAAGCTTGGACAATATTTTCTTTAGTAGTCAAAAAAATGGTAAAAGATTTATGAAATAACACTCTATTAAATATGTCAGCTACAATAAAACCTTCTTCTATATAAAATATATTAAGTAAAAAAAACATTTAAAATGCAGAAATATATAATTCTTGAAATAAAAGATATAATTGTTTTTAGAAAAAAAAAAAATAGTAGATAATTTATTTAGTTTAAAATTGTGAAAACTTATATGTAATATGTATTGTATGTGTACAAAGTTAAAAACTAAATTACAAAAATTCTTAAAAATAATCATTTATCAAAATTCTTAAAAATAATCATTTTTTTTCAAAATTCTTAAAAATAACAATTTATAAAAAACAAGTCGTCTTGGTGTCAATAGTGGCTCCTGTTTCTTTAACTTCTTTTTATTAATTTTTATTGTTAATCTCTTAGCATATCGATCTATATTCTGCGCTTCTAAATATATACACAACTCGAATTGTTCATAGTGTTTGAGCGAAGAATTTTTTCCAGATCTAGCGGTTGCTTTTCGTTTCATATTGTCCTTGACAAGCTTCTTGGTTAAACGTAATTTTGCTGCATAATATTCTTTGCTTCTTTTTTGATTCAAATGATTTTTGTAAACAAACAAACGAAATTTTAAAACTGGACTTTTGAGTGAATCTGATTGATTCAGACGTTTCTGATATTTGGTATTTGGTGTTCTTAATTCAATAATTCTGCAGTTATTTGCTGAATTTGTATTTGACTCTTTATTATTTTTGAAATAAAAATTACCCATATTTTTAATTTTATTTTGATGTTAATAATGTTATGAATTTTTCAATACAAATGACAAGTAACATAATTTTGAATCTTATTTATAATCACTGAATCTGAGTCAGGTAGTTTGAAATAAGACTCATAATATATAAGTTTTGTATGTATACATTCAATTACCATAATAAATATTTGTAGGTAAAAAAGTTTGAATTATATTACCTGCGACAAATTTGTGTACCTACCTACTAATCTATCTATGATTAAGAATAATAAAAGTTTAATATGTAATCTTTCTTACTAATGAATCAAAATAAAAGAAATATCAAAACTATTATTATATTTTATTCTAAAATTACAAAAAAAAACAAAAAACCTTTAATACTTTGTTGTACAAAAATCTTAATATTCTGCGGCTAAAGAAAAAAAACACAGTACAGTTCATATAGTTATTTTTGGTACGATTTTTCAGAATTGTTCAATTTTGAGTGACTTTTATAATGTTCGTTATTAAGTTTACTACGATAAGTATTACTAATTGAAGAATCACACTGGGTATTGTAGTTTAATGCTATGGACCAAATCCCCAAAATTTTTTACTCACAAGGAAGTTTTTTTCTTGAAAGAATCTACTAGGGAAAATATTTGTAAATTGCTCAAATTCAGAAGCGAATATTTTGTTCAACTAAAATTTCTTACACCTGGTTGGTGCAGTTTAACATAAAATTTTATTTAATTACTATACAAGCCTTACAATTTGCAATTAATGACGGATGTTTTCTTTGGAAAAAAATATTTGTATGACATATGCATGTACCTGGACCTATTGATGTTCTCTTAGATACAAATTGAATGGTGCAATGGAAATTATTTATTATTTTGATTTATATTTCAATAAGTAATCAGACACTGGGACTCAGAATAAACTAATAAAAAACAGTCATAGAACTGCCGACAGAAGTTTATACTTAAAGATTTAAACTATGAAATAACAGTGGCTACAAATGATGGGCTGCTTAGTACAAAATGTAAATTAAAATAAAAATATTCTTGTCTGAGCAGCATATCAATTGTAGCCACTGTTATTTCATAGTTTAAATCTTTTAAGTATAAACTTCTGTCGGCAGTTCTATGACTGCTTCGTGTGTTTTGTATATTTTGCGCCGGCACGACCTAACCGTAGCTGCCTACCCAAAAATTTATCGGCAGGTAATCTTAATTTCACCGGAGCTACCTATTTTGAAAAAAAAAAAAAAATTTTCGTATATTTTGCGTCGGCACGATCTAACCGTACCTCCCTGCCCAAAAATTTTTCGGCTGGTAATCATAATTTCACCGGAGCAACCTATTTAAAAAAAAAAATTTTTCGTATATTTTGCTCCGGCACGACCCAACCCAACCCAAATTTTTTTTTTCAGGTAATATTAATTTCACCGGAGCTACCTATTTAAAAAAAAAAAAAAATTTCGTATATTTTGCTCCGGCACGACCTAACCGTAGCTACCCACCCAAAAATTTTTTTTCAGGTAATATTAATTTCACCTATTTTGAAAAAAAAAGTTTAGTTTTAAATAATTTGTAATATATACGAAGATTTTGAACAACAACAAATTTATTTTGATAAGGAAATAAAAAGAATTATCAAAGCGAGGTCTGAAGCTATTCAAACAAATTCATCTGATGATTTTATTCAAATGGTTATTTATAGACAGAATTTAATCAAACATTTTTTGACAAAGAAGACTAAATCAAAAAATAAAAAAGCAAAAGAAGCTAAAGCTATTAAAGAAAAAGTTAGCGAAGCTAAAAATAAATTCATGTAAATAAGTTAAAATCTCATTTAGTTTAATAAATTTTGTAAATACTAAACCAACAAACGCCAATAAAAATGTTACATTACTGGAAATGCTAAATAAATTATTATTTTGAGGAAAATTGAAGTCAGTATTAAGTTGTTATTATAAATTGTAAATTGTATAAAATTCTAGTTCTAGAAAAATCTTAGAGATCAACATTACAAATACATTTTTTTTTTAATGAAAATATGTATAATCAAATTCATTATTCTAACTTTATAATTTTATCTGCTTCTTTTACCTACAAAAATATTATATAAAAAAATTAATGTTATAAAATATTAAACAAATAATAATAAATAATAAGATTAAGGAAATCGTTTTGAAACAAGATTACATTTTAATTCAAAAACATTAAAATATTTTTGGTCAATATTTACACTGAAAGAAATTATATCTTAATTTTTATCATTATAGGATATTTGTGTATAGATTACATCTTTATTTAGAAACATTAAAATATTTTTTAATATTTACACTGAGACTGAAAGATACTATGTTTACCTAAATTTTAATCACTAGAACTTCGAATTATACTTGAAGGTATTTCTCATTAAATAGATAGAAGATCTATTATGTTTCTCAGATAAAAACCTGATTACTATTTAAATATCTAATTTTATATACACTTAATATGGGGTTATTTGCAGATGACACTGCCCTTCTCTAACATTGCCAATTACCTTGCCTGTCACAAAAATTGTACTAATTGTTCTAAAATAGAAGCAATTTTTTTCGGAAACTTATCTTCCAACACAAGATATATTGCACCGAGATGACTTGATTCAGTTAAAAGACTCCATTAAATACTTGGGTCTTCATTTAGTTTAAAAAAAAACTCACATTGACAAGAGAGAATATTTTTTCTTCTCATTTTTTCTCATTTTTTTTTTTGTATTTGCTGTATTGAAATATTGTGAGAGATGTTTGTTTAGGTATTACGTAAAAAATTGTGAAAACTTATATGTATAATATGAATTGTATGTGTATAAAGTTAAAAACTAAATTACAAAAATTCTTAAAAATAATCATTTATAAAAAATAAGTCGTCTTGGTGTTAATTGTGGCTCCTGTTTCTTTAACTTCTTTTTATTAATTTTTTTTGTTAATCTCTTAGCATATCGATCTATATTCTGGGCATCTAAATATTCACACAACTCTATTTGCTCATAGTGTTTGAGCGCAGGATTTTTTCCAGATCTAGCGGTTGCTTTTCGTTTCATATTGTCCTTGACAAGCTTCTTGGTTAAACGTAATTTTGCTGCATAATATTCTTTGCTTCGTTTTTGATTCAAATGATTTTTGTAAACAAACAAACGAAATTTTAAAGCTGGACTTTTGGGTGGATCTGATTGATTCAGACGTTTCTGATATTTGGTATTTGGTGTTCTCAATTCATTAATTCTGCAATTATTTACTGAATTTCTATTTGACTCTTTATTATTTTTGCAATAAAAATTTCCCATATTTTAATTTATTTTTACTTTTTGATGTTATTATGTTATGAATTTTTCAATACAAATGACAAGTAACATAATTTTGAATCTTATTTATATTCACTGAATCTGAGTCAGGTAGATTTGAAATAAGGCTAAAATGAGGATCCACTTATAATATATAAGGTTTGTACATTCAATTACCATAATAAATATTTGTAGGTAAAAAAGTTTTAGTTATATTACCTGTGACAAATTTGTTTATCTACTTACTAATCTATCTATGATTACGAATAATAAGTTTATGTAATCTTTCTTACCAATAAATCCAAATAAAAGAAATATCAAAACTATTATTATATTTTATTCTAAAATTATAAAAAAAAAAACAAATTGAAACTTTAATAGTTTGTTGTACAAAAATCTTAATATTCTCTAAGTATTACTAACAGGAGAATCACATTGGGTATTATAGAATTAATGTTGGACCAAATCCCCAAAATTTTTTACTCCCAATAAAGTTTTTTTCTTGATAAAATCTACTATTAAAAATATTTGTAAATTGCTCAAATTCAGAAGCGAATATTTTGATCAACTAAAATTTGTTAGACGAATAATTGTGATAGCATTTAGCCTTGCTGATGTTGGATGAAATATCGTCCAATGAATTATGTTCATGTATTACATTTCAAAAATAAAAATTTACTTTAAAGTTACAAAAATTTTACTCTAGTATAAAAAGAGAATTAACAATTCCTAATTTCTATTATATCCCCTTAAAATGATGAAAAAGCTAGGATATTTAATAAATTAAGTTGAAAAGTTCTATCTAATTAATCCAAATAATTCACCAAAAATGTAGTTTTCGTAATTAAGGCTTACGCAGCTGTTAAAAATAAAAAAAATAAAGAAAAGGTATTATTTTATAAAATAAAGGATATTATTTTATTAATTACCTTAACACAGGTATATGTAAAAGCAACATTGGGTATTGTAGAATTAATGTTGGACCAAATCCCCAAAATTTTTTACTCCCAATAAAGTTTTTTTCTTGATAAAATCTACTATTAAAAATATTTGTAAATTGCTCAAATTCAGAAGCGAATATTTTGATCAAATAAAATTTGTTAGACGAATAATTGTGATAGCATTTAGCCTTGCTGATGTTGGATGAAATATCGTCCAATGAATTATGATCATGTATTACATTTCAAAAATAAAAATTTACTTTAAAGTTACAAAAATTTTACTCTAGTATAAAAAGAGAATTAACAATTCCTAATTTCTATTATATCCCCTTAAAATGATGAAAAAGCTAGGATATTTAATAAATTAAGTTGAAAAGTTCTATATAATTAATCCAAATAATTCACCAAAAATGTAGTTTTCGTAATTAAGGCTTACGCAGCTGTTAAAAATAAAAAAATAAAGAAAAGGTATTATTTTATAAAATAAAGGATATTATTTTATTAATTACCTTAACACAGGTATATGTAAAAGCAACCCATTTAGGTATAAATAGGTCCAATATTTCGAGTTAGTGTTCATTATTATTTAAAATTTTTGATAAACTCGTTCCTTTTTTTCTCTATAATAATGGAAAATTCATATAAATTTATTAATAAGCCCCGTGATAAATTGTATTCTAATATTTTATTATTAAAAACTGTAATAAAAGAACCAAATTCTGATGATTATTTGGAAGCTAAGATTGCCGTAACAGAATCACTTATATCGGCTCACAGATTGCAAGAAACTTGTAGAATCATTCAGAAATTAGTTAAGGAAAAGAAGACACAGAAGCTTAATTTGGCTGAGATCAAAAAGTATCGTAAAGATATTTCAAAACAGTATCAAAATAAAGGAAACCACTCTGTTGATGACTACAATCAAATAAAAGGTTATAAGAAGAAATTATTGCAAACGTGGAAAAAAAAGGAAGATGAATCAAATCATGAACATCATAATTAAGAAAATTATATATTTAGATCTAAATTTATAAGCATTATGTACATAACATTTTATCAATAAAATAAAATATTTTAATATTAAATTGTATAAAAAATCTATGTTTAATTTGCAAAATGAAAAATTCAATCGCTATTAGTGGGATGAAGTATGTAGCTTTTTTTTCGGAAAATTTTTGTTGTTAATAAGTGTGCTGAGGGATCGTGTCGAAATTCTGTATTGCAAAATTATTTGTTGCAAAATTCTGTATAACAAAAAAAATTCTGGATGGCAAAATTCTGTATTGAAAAAAAATTTATGAATAAATTCTGTATGTACAAAATTCTGTTTGACAAAATTCTGCTATAGTGAAATTCTGCTACGTTAAAATTCTGTATGGACAAAATTCAGTTATAGTAAAATTCTGTATGGCGAAGTAGGAGTAAAATCTAAAAAAGGAGATAATTATTGTTGTTGGATAAATGTATAATCATGTAAATGTATAATCATATAAATGTATAATCACGTAGCTTGTAAACAATAAAAATCAAATTATTATATTGCTAATTAAATTCATCTACTATTAAAAAACAAAACTTTTTTTATATATAACAAATTTTGTTTTTTTTTTATAAAGACAAATGCGTTGCAATTAATTTAAGAAACTCGCAATTTTCTAATTTTGTTCTTTTCTTCATAATTCTTTTAATTATTTTTGATTGTTTCGCGACTTTTTTTTTTATTGAATCTTTCTCCTAGTTTAGCCTTTTCCATTTGGCATTTTGAAATAATTAATTCATTTTTTAGATTACTCATCAATTTGTACAACCCTGAATGACGTTTACCCGCTAAATATTTTAATCGTCTATGGTCATGCCAAGTCCATTGTTTTGAGTGCTTGGAAAGCTTGGAAAGCTCTCAGTATTGAATTCAAATTTAGTTTTCAACAGTTTATACAAAAAAATATATGTAAAGAATTTCTGTATTGGAAAAATAAAATAAAAAATTATGCGCGCGCGCATAATTTTTTATTTTATTTTTCCAATGCAGAATTTTGCAATACAGAATTTTGCAATACAGAATTTTGCAATACAGAATTTTGTAATCAGAATTTTGCGGTACATAATTTTACAATACAGCATACATAATTTTACAATACAGCTGAGAAATGAAGCAACGTATAACATTTATACGTCATTATTTGACAATAGCACCATTCGATTCCTCGTACTCGATTTTATAAGTACAACTACTTTGCAATATTCTTAATGTTGATTAAAATGTGTTTTTTAGATGAAAATTGTACGCTACTTGATATTTTTTCATACGTTTTTTTAATTTTTAAATCTTTAAATTTAAATTACTCGAAACTATACTTTTCATTATACGTTGTTTCATTTCTGAGCAGGCGATTTTATCTAACAGAATTTTGTCTATACAGAATTATGCATACAGAATTTTGCTAAACAGAATTTTGGTATACAGAATTATGCAATACAGAATTAAGACCCCAACCCAAAAAAATTTTGTTTTGTTCGTAGATTTGAAAACAACTGAATTTTAATTTTTACTTAAATTTTTATTATTTCTCGCATTATATTCAGTTTTTACAAAAATATTTAATTTGTTTTTTAAATTTTTAATTTTTGATCTTTTCGTTTCAATAAATTTAAGTTGAGATCCTAATTTTGACTGCATTGCTATTCCCATCATTGTTTTAGCCTTATTTTTCTGCAAAAAGTCAATTAATTTCTGTCTGTAAATTGCAATTTGACCATAATCATCAGCTGATTTGTTACGAATAGATTCACATCTGGCAATGATGAGACGTTCCAATTCCTGGTTAAATCTTTTCTCAAAACGTTTACTCTTAGTAGTCAATGGAATTTTTTTCCAAATTTCTTCACGCTGCTGAACATCGTGTCTTCTCAATAATTTTTGCGTTAACTCAAGTTTCCTCTTATAATAATTTATATCTTTCTTATGATGATTTAAATGAGTCTTACATTGAATAATATCAGATCGAATTTGATTTGATGGAAACATTTTTTTTTCAGAGCTTAAAGTAATATCAATAATTAAAATCAAAAAGCAAATGATTTATAATTTGCATTATACCAGATTTATATTTATACTAAAAAAAAAGGACATCATATGAGAGGTACTCGAAAAATATATGTACCTGATTATGTTTGAGTATATAATTTTGTTGAAATACCTAATTAATTTTTATTAATTTATTATTTATTTAATTATTTTTAATACTTAATGTTAATTAATAATTAATAAAAGTTTAGGTAGGATAATAAATTTTAGTTTAGGTATAGGATAAAGTCATATATAAGTAGCTAACAAATTATTACAAAATATGACCAAAATAATCATTATGAAAAATTTAAAACATTGTAAATTTTTTTTTTTTGGAAATATCAGAATACCGTACAATAGATTATTAACATTAAAATATTCTGGTTTCTTAATTTTGCTTCAAACTTCAAATTTTAATTCAAACTTTTGTATACATTCTTTATAGTTCATTTAGTTTCAAGTCAAATTTTCAGCTAAATTTTCAAATCAACGTCTCAGAATAGAAGTCTTTATGTTTTATTGAATTTTTGAATATTTTGAGTTTCGAGCTTAAAAACTTTTAATGTGATAATAAAGTTAATTAAAAATTATGAAATGTTTTCAGACAATAATCATGAAAATAAAATAAAATTCCAGAAATTGATTCTATTTTTTTTTTCATATAATATTTCTCATTAAATATTAATAAAACTATTACTTGAATTTTATTAGCAGAATAGTATAGTATTTAGAACAATTTTACAAAGATTTATATTTAATATTATATAATTAATAATTAATTTTTTAAGTATAATATTCTGTCATCCTAAGTAATTAAATTTTCTAGGTAATTTTAACAAATCAGTTCTTTGGAATAAATTAATTTCATATCTGTTATAATTTTCCGAAAAACATGTGTATACATATTTCATTAAGTTTTAATTACATTATTTTCTGTTATCTATCGCTTAATCCTCAAATAAAATAATTATTGTTTTATTTATACCTATTTGTTTAATTAGTGCTATAAAAGTAATATTTGTAATAATATAGAATTTTTGTATACCTACCTGGATTATGATATTAAATATATCACTGAAAATAATTTATCAAAAAATACCTAACTGAAATCAGAGCAGGTAGCTTCTTGGTTAAACATATTATAATAATCACTTTTCGTTCTCTTTAAATTTAATAAATGATCTGTTAGAATTAGAATTAAGAAAAAAAAATTAGGATAAACCAAGATTATTTTAATTATAGATAGTCTACCAATGTGATTATATAGGCATCCTTATGATTATATGAGTCGCAATTTTTTTTAAACATTTTTCTTATGTAATTTTCTACCCATTATACCTATAAGTCACGATTTTACAAAAAACTAGCATCAGTATTCTTTTTTTGAGACTTTTGAATTATGGAACGATGCGATTTGACAGCTACTGCAAAAAAACGTTCCGAAACTCTATTTTATTTTTAATAAATCCGTAAAGGGAAATTTAAAATTTCCTATAACAAATCGTTTTCTAGGACAACTTTTAAGTGGTCTTAAACTCAGAATCTATTACATAGCTACTAATTATTATCAATTATGTTTCTTTTTTGCGAATTAATTATTGTTAATATTATTTGAAATTAACTTTTATAGTAATTAGAATTCTTAAATTTGTTTAAAATAAAATTATTTTACAAGAAAGTTTTATTTATTTATTTCTAACCGTAACTTCTTTATAATTTTCGGTAGGTTTTTTTTATATTGAGATAATACTATAGTCGGCTACAGTTTTCAACAGTCGGCTAAACAAATTAACTTGATTTTTGTATTTATTATATTTATTTCATTATTTTCAAACATTTTTTTTTTATTTTCATTTTGAAATAATATTGATTTCTGGAACTTTGTTAAAAATTTAAAAAATGAAATATGAGATTTAAAAAATAAAAGACATGCTCTTATAAAATTAATGAAGTATATGATCTTAGCAGATTTAACCAAATTAAATGTCAACTCGGTTTTTTTTCCAGGACAGGAATTTTTTAGCTTGCAGAAAAGGGAGATTCTACGTACAATACTTATGGAACGCACTCTATGTATATATAAATTAGAGTGCACTTTGTTTTATGCAATCAATATTAAGCAATACTAAATTTTTTAAATATTTACCCATAGAAATTTAATTAACGGCCGATTTTTATTAATATAATAATAATAATAATAATAATAATGTTTATTCAGTTCATAATAAAAATTTTGACAAATTATAAAAGTAATAAATCTTAAACATACTTAAGAGCTTGGTAAAAATAAATAAACCGTCAGCTCCGTTGGCAATCCATACTTAAAATAAATCATTATCAATAGTTATCAAAAAAGAATTTACATATTTGTTAATAGTTACCAAAAAAGAATTTACATATTTAACCAAATAAAGATAAAAATAATAGTAAAAGAAGCAACCTAACAGTTTTATTTAAGCAAATTCTGATATAAGAAGATCTCGATATCTTTTAGCAGTTTTTATGTAATTTGCCAAACTTAACCAGTCCTCACCATTTAAAATTTCTATAACCTCACTAAAAGACAAATTGCTTTTGCCAAAAAACATTATTCTATACTGTTTGAAAATAGGACAAACACCCATAAAATGGAAGCAATCTTCTTTTTGCTTTAAATTACATATGGTACAAAATTGATTAAAGCTACCATTATGAGGGGACCCATTCAAACCAAAAACTTCACATCTCATTTTAAAAATCAATGAGATCTTATAGCAATCAAAGTCGTCTCTAAAGTAGTTGTTGCTACTTAAATTGTAGCAGAGTTGAGAATAAATAATCCTGCCACTAGACTCATTAGCCTCCACTGTTAGCAAAAATCTCAAGTTTTCATCTGTTTTTCTAATGATGTTATACAAAGATTCCTTAAGACTTACCATGTCAGACGTATAGTCCACAAAAACCACACCACTATCTCTAGCAAGAGTTTTCCAATCCTTTATACACCAATCCTTATTTCTCATTTCGTATTCTAAAAGTTTTTTAGGAAGTCTGTTATCATGATCACACAAAATCTTTAGAAAGTAATCCGCTTGTAATTTAAGAGTATAAATGAATAGAGGGGGCAAACCAGTTTCCAAACATAAGGTATAATTGGGAGTATTTAACGGAAAGTTGAACATTTTTTTTAGAAAATTTCTTTGGAATTTCTCTACCTCTTTATATTGTTTACTTCCCCAAACCTGAGCAGCGTAACATAAACTTGAACGTGCTACCGCTTCGTATACTTTAAACTTAATCGACTGAGAAACATTTTTATTTTTGAAAATATTTTTCCAATTAGCATTTAAAGCTTTTTGACTAGATTTAGCTTTATCTGTCAAATGTATGTTAAAATTACCCATTTTATTAAGCCTAACGCCCAAATATACATATTCTGAAACTTCCTCGAGAACGGCGGTATCAAATTTCCATCTTATTAACTGCTGATTTTGTCCATTAAAGATCATAACTTTAGTTTTTTCACAATTAATTACTAAGCCCCATTTTGCGCAGTAGTCAGACAGTCTATTTATCATTAGTTGCAGTGTTTCAGGGGTCTCGGCCAATAGCACTATATCATCAGCGTATAATAAGATATTAACAATTGTCGACGCTATTCTTATACCTCCCGGTATCTCGAAAACTATGTCATTTATGAACAGCGCGAACAGTAGAGCACTCAGTACACATCCTTGCTTAACTCCAGAGTTCGTAAAAAACCAGTCCGAATACCCTTTACTACCCCATACACAAGCCTGCGTATCTTTATATAGTTCTTTCAACACTGCTAGTACTTTTGACGATACGCCTAACAGGGATAGTTTATAGAAAAGTGCATTTCTGTTAACAGAGTCAAAAGCAGCTCTAAAATCTACAAAACAGGCATAAACCTTCTTTTTCCTATTTTGGAAAGCTTTAACAATTGATGTGAGAGAAAATAAATGATCGTTAGTGCCATATTTTTTTCTAAATCCTGCTTGAAACTCAGTCAAAATATCATTTCTCTTCACCCATAATTCAAGTCGATTTAGTATAATTCCACAAAAAATCTTCGCAATAACATCCGTAAAAGAAATACCCCTATAATTCGCAACCACATCTATGGACCCTTTTTTATGTATCGGAAAAATAACTGACCTCCTGAAGGAGTTCGGAATATCACCAGTTGAAAAAATTCTATTATATAACTGAGTCAAACAACAAATAAATTTATCTGAGGAACTTTTAAAGAATTCATACGGCACCCCATCGATTCCCGGGGCCTTACCATTTTTTGCAGCTTTTAAAATACTACTTACTTCGGCTTCACTAATGCTAGCATCAAGATTTTCATCAAGTACAAGAGGTTCTGCATAGTAGTACGAGATAGAGACATTCTCCAGATATAATAGTTTCTGAAAATATTCAGCCAGGTCATTTTCACTAATATCCGGCGCTATTCTAAACTTAACTCCATTTATTTTTCTTGTTACTCTCCAAAATTCTGCAGTATTTTTAGTCGCAGTAAGTGCTTTAACCATTTTGACTTCTTTCTTCAATTTCTTTTCTCGACAAAGGCGTTTATATTTACGATTAACATCAAAGTACCAAGCTTTAAAATTGCAGTCAAGAGTACTTCGCCACATTGACAGCAAAGCAAAAGATTTCTTACGAAGTTTGTGGCATTCGAAATCAAACCAGTCATTTTCAAATTTGACAGGAGACTGACTCTGATTAGGTACACTATTTTTTATACATGTAACTAACTGATCAGATAATTCACTTGTATTATTACTATCCGAAACCCCGAAACCGTGCAAACAATCGTCTAGTTTTTGTTGATAATTCACTAAATTAATAACAGACCATCCTAGTTTTGGCATACAAGGAATTTCACACGAATAGTTCTGTTGGTAAGTTTCAAAAGTAACAACAATTGGCATATGATCTGAAAAATGTTTTAAATCAACCTTAAATTCCGAAATTTTTTCTAGCCAAGCGCCTTTTACCACACAGTAATCAATCACAGATTCACCTTGATGACTCATAAAAGTATGTAAACCTCCTAGGTCTCCTAAAGTGCTACCATTTAATATAAATAAATCATGTAATTGGAAAAAATCCAATAATTGCCTACCTTTACTATTAACAATTTTATCTTCTGAGTTTCTGACTTCCAATAACATTTGATTTAATGGTTGTGTAGATATTTTTATCTGTTCGCTTCCCAATCGTGCATTAAAGTCGCCTATTAGCATAATATTCTCATGCATAGTTTCAGCAACAAATGAATTTAACTGAGCAAAATCACTCTCCCATCCACTACAATTCAAGTACAGAGGAACTATTATTAGACTTTGATTGCTATTATCAATTTTTAAGTATGTATTTTCTAAAAAATTCATGCTGTGTCCATAAAGATTTTTAAATCCATAAACACACCCTCCACTAGCACGACCTTTCAGAAACATTTTTTTCGCCGAAATCCAAAACAGAGTAAATCCTTCAAAATATTTCTCATACTCGCTATAATTATCTGACAAAACATGAGTTTCAAACAGAAAAAATATATCGAAATCTTTTATATATTTAAAAAAATCTATTAAAATTAATTTACTTTTTAACCCAAAAATATTATATGCTAAAATTTTAAATTTTAAAAACAAAGTTTCAGAAACAGAGCTAACGGCGGCTAAATCCTATTTACGACTTTGATTTCTAGTATTGTCGCTGAACGACGCATTACTAGTTGACATTTTTGAACTACGGCTGGCTGACGCAATGTTGATTGACTTTGTTGACATTTCTAAATCAGCTGAATTTGTTTTGAATTTTAAACCTACATCATTATCGTAATTAGAATTTATTTCAATTTCACCAAACAAATTCTTTAAAACAACATTTCCATCAGTGCCATCACAAATCAACTCAAACTTATTATTCAAACTGAAGACCCTATTTTGAGCCACCAAAACATCACTTCTTACTTGAGCTCGAACATTTGGATATTTTTCAAGGATGGTTTTTTTAATTTGAAATAAAATTCGCCTTTTCTTCTGAGTAATCTTTGTAAAATCCTTCTGAATAAAAACTCCAGAATTTCTCAATTTGTTGGAATTCCGAAGCATTTTATGTACATTTCCTCTTGTGCCAGCATCAATTAAAAACTTAGTAATTTGACCATTTTCATAAATTTTATTTTCCAGTTTGGCCACATTTGAAGTTTCAAGCAACAGAGTGCAAATACTATTAATTTTTTCTGAAATGTCAGATTTTACTTGTTCATTTGGCATAGTAATAATAAGATTTTTACTTCTCGAATCACTGTTCATACGCTCCATATCTTTTTCCAATGAACTACAACGGTCTTCCATTGCACTTAGCATTGATTTCAATTGCAAATTTTCCTCCTTCAGGTTTGTAATTTGATTATAAATTGCTGCTATGTCATCTTTCGTAACCAAATTTGCTAATTTTGAGGTTAGCTTAGTTTCCAAAGAAACTTCCATCACTTCTTTTATTTTCAAAAGGTCCTCAGAAGAAATAGACATTTTTGGCCGTATATTTTCTACCTCCAAGGATTGATGTTTTTTGATTTGCGAACTGCTCTGTTGTTCAGGAGATAATTCACTGTGCTTTCGTTTGCTCTCATTCATGGGCCCAGAAACAAAAAATTTACCTGAATTACCTACTAGGCCCTCCAGCAAGTGGTCTCCAATATAAAAGCAAGAAATAAATATGGGCTAACTAATTATGGTTGCTTAGAACATTAATTTTGTTCAAAAATTATATTTTTAAATTAATAACAAAAAAGAACAAAAATTCCAAACTTTCTTGCTAGGTGTTGCCAACCAATCTCTTTTTTATTATAATGATTAAATAATAATAGTTTCAAAGAAAGAAAATTGATTCACATCTAATTTGATAATAATAATAATAACAATAATGAAAAAAATCGTTGTAATATATTGTAATGAATTTACAAAATATCAACATCATATAATATTATTATTTTCTTATTATATTTCGGTTTTATTAATTTATCTTATAAGTTTTTTTTTTAATATAGTGATGTAAGTTTTATTAATAAAATAATTTTGATTTTATTATTAAAACCATATATATTATGTATAAAATATGTACCTCTCCAAAAAAAAAAAAAAAAATCATGAAAGAAATTTTTATGTTAGCTTTAATTTGAAAAATAAAATAGTTAAGCATAAAGTTTTTTTTTTTTTGTTACAAAAGAATTAAAGAAAAATGTATGTATGAGATTTAACCTAAAAAATCTTTTTTATAAAAATGTTACATAGGTGAATTTTAATTTACGAAATTTAAATTGAAATCTTATGAGATTTATAGAAATATTTTTTATGTATATAAATTTATTTCATTTTATTTTTTTTTTATTTTACCAATAAAATAATATTAATGTAGATATTATATAGATTTATTGTATAATCGATTTTGTGAAGAAAAAAATATATATTTATTATAATTATTTTTTTTTTGTTTTAATTATAAATATTTAAATATTAATATTATATTTTTATGAAATTAATTTTAATTAATGAAGCTTCTGTTCAGATTATTTCTTATTCATACTTATTGAGAATAGTAATATGAACTTAGTATCATTTTCATTACATTTTCTAACATAAAATTATCGTGCTTGAAGCTTTTACACCGTTTTCTGTTAAAAATTAAAAAAATACCATATTATGTTTTCATCTTCTGTCTTTTCGTCGCACGAACGTCTTTTTAACACTCGAAAAAAAAATTACATTCTCGTTCCGGGTTTGAGAGCTAGAAATTCTCAGTTCTATGTCACACATAAAATAATTAGTAGGGACTGAAAATGGATTTTCATAAAAATTTATGTATAACTAGACGTCGATTGGAGGAATTAAAAAATATATATATATTTAGCCCTACGTTATGATGAACGAATTGAACTGGGATTAGAAAGCGAAAAATTGTGTGTACAGCTGTAGATCGATTTTTGAAAGCATTTTAAATCACAGTGTTGAAAAAAGGCCCCGTACCCAGGCCCGGTCCTAGCTGATTCGGCGCCCTGTGCCAATTTTGAAAATTGCGCCCATAAGCATAGTATAAGTCATTTTCACGTCACCATTGAGGTAGACCAGGCCTGGGCAACCCGAAACATAAGCGAGCCAATTTTAAGAAATATCAAAAATTAAAGAGCCGCAAATTTTTTTAATAATTATAAATGTATATAAGAAAATCAATATATTTAATTTTTGATTTATATACCGTTTTAAAATATTAAAAATTAAATAAAACAATAATTTTGATTTATAATTATGAATTTTATACATTGTTCAAAATATATAATTCTTCAAAATTAATTGTAATTTTAATGATGACAACCTTAATTGATTTGTTCAATTCTCGTCCGTCATTGAAACTCGATGTTTATTTTTACAAAATAATAAATATTCTTTATTTGTAGTTTACAGTGGAAAAAAAATTCTTGATTTGTAGTTTAGGGTGCAAGAAAATTCTTTATTTGTAGTTTAGAATGAAAAAAGTTTAGGCCGGGTGAAAAACAAAATTTGTCAGAATTGTTCTTCGAGCCGAATGCAGTGTAAAAAAAAAAAGATTTCCGGAGCCGCATAAATTTATGTTAAGAGCCGCATGCGGCTCAAGAGCCGCAGTTCAAAGTCTGAAGTAGACTATACTAAAGCGCTTTTTTTAACGAGGTATTCCCAGTAGTTCTAGTGCTAGTCCTCAAATAAATATACATACACTAGGTAGAAAAAGTCTGCGTACGGGCTCGTTTTCTTATTTTTTGTTCCACATGTTCCCAGTTTTTGATGTCATTTAAAAGGAATCTGTAAAAAAAATTTTTTTATCAAAATTTAAATTTTGAGAAATATCAATTTTTGGAAAAGTCTGCGTACAGCCGGTTTTAATGCCGCATCTCAAAAATTAACTAATAATGCCATTTGAAAGGCAATTGAATGTAGATAATTTTGCGCCATATAATTTTATCTGTACGATAAGTGAAAGTGTCAAAAATCGCCTTTGAAAGTCATAAAAAGAAGCGGTTCTAACCTATTTTTCAGCAGTTCTAAGCTATTCCTATGACTTTCAAAGACAATTTTTGACACTTTCCCTTATCGTACAGATAAAATTATATGGCGCAAAATTATCTACATTCAATTGCCTTTCAAATGAGATTACTAGTTAATTTCTGAGACGCGGCATTGAAACAGGCTGTACTCAGACAGTTCAAAAAATTGATATTATTTCTCAAAATTTAAATTTTGAAAAAAATAAAATTTTTCACAAAAAAACTTTTTTCATAGAGTACTTTTAAATGACATCAAAAACTGGGAACATGTTGAACAAAAAATAAGAAACGAGCCCGTACGCAGACTTTTTCTACCTAGTGTATACCAAAAAAAATATTTACATAAATACTATGTTGATTTTATTCTATGCTGAATTTTTATTTGCACATTATACAATGTGCAATTTGATCTCGGTATACAAAAAAAATTGTATACTGTGTTAATTTTTTTCTGGGTAGAGTTTTTTGTGAACAGTAGCACAATAGTCAATTTCGAATGGATTTGAATGTCCTTGACTACAAATCGCTTGGCGCCCTATTCGTTAGGCGCCCTGTGCAAGTGCACATCATGCACATATAGCAGGACCGGCCCTGCCCGTACCACATGTACGAGATACTATTTAAATATAATTAACCTATTTGTCAGCGTTAAGGAAATAGTATATGTATGTATATAATGTCTTTGACAATATTAAATTTATTTCCAAAAGAAGCTTATGAAAATAATAAATTTTAGCAAAAATAATTATACCTAATTTTATTTTTATTTTATTTTTTCAATGCCACTACGCATGATAGTTGAATGTAATATGCAAATATATAATCAAGAGATAAAATTAAAATTAAAAAAAACTAAATAATAAAAAAGAAAATTATCCATTTTTATTGTAGTAATGTATGTTGTTTGTTATATGTAGTTATAATTTCCCGCCAATTTTTTTTTTAAATAGTATTACTATAAATATAATGTGCATTTCCGTGCTTTTGAAAGCAATTTTTCATGGTTGTGTTCATGCTTAACTGAATATTTTATAGCCACTATGTAGTTTTTTATTATGAGGACAAAATATAAAATTTTCCGTAAAAAAAAACGAAAGTAGTAAATTTGTTTTATTTTTTTATTTTTAGCAAAAAGTAAGTGTTTATAAATTTAATCAAGAAGCAGAAAAAAATGTAGTTTATTAAATGTATTGATTTGCTTTCCATAAATTACGTCTATTAATTGATTGATTTTATATATATGATCAATAAGTTTATAGAATATTGTTAAATACTACGTTAGTTGTCATCAGGTATTTTTTAATAATTGTATATTTAAATTTTTCGTTACAAACATCTGTGCGCGGAACGACTAGTTCCATCTGATTTCAAATCTTATTATAAAGTGTTGAAAAAAAATTGAACTTTACATCACAATTCTTTTGATATTTACATATTAAAAGATAAGTGCGATAATTACTATTATGTTAAAATATAATTTTTTTTATCATTCGTCTATAAAATAAAAAAAAAATTTTGATGTGTTTATTTGATAGTAACAAAAAAGTGTAGTCAATGAATAGTTTATCAAAGTGGAACGGTATTTATAATTAAAGAAGAGTATGGGAAATACTAATACATTTTTGCATGCAACTAAAAATTGTATATCAAATATAATAATAATTTATTATTATATGATATACTGAAAAAAACTATAACAACCGACTATAAAGTTATAAATGAAACTGGAACATTCTGATCTCAGAATCTTGCATATATTATTAAATATATAATAACCCGTCCAAGTTATATATATATCAAATGAACTTCTGAAATGTTTACGACAAATATTGCTATAATCATATGAACAGATACATATATTAAAAAGTATAAAGTTATCAGCTAATTTTCCTTGCTATTACAAAATAGCAAATTTTGATTACTATATATATAGTAAACAATATACAGAAAATATAGCTGCCCCAGCTATCTGTTTTTTCAGTGTACAAACATAATAATCATTTTCTCTCAGTAATTATATTTTGACATAAAAATTTTTTATAAAATGCATATAATGCAAAGTTCAAACAAATTTGACAATTGGAATAAGTACTCTCATAGTTAATCATTAGCAAGGCAGAGATCAGAAAGTGATGAATATAATCAAATATAGTTACATAATTTTGGTGGAGGTCCTCCACAGTCTATCATTATTGTAAAATGAAGGTAACTGATGCTAGACGAATTTTTAGTATATTTCAATTCGAATAAAAAAATTAGAATAAAAAAATTAGCAACGACTATAGTTATGGTACAATTTTTGTACTCAACAATTTGAAACTACAAAAATTGGTTAAATAAATTAAATAATCAATTCTTTGTTTAATTTAGTAGTTTACTGTGGTTAATAATATTAATCAGAATACCTGTTGGTAAAAGGTGGGATACCCCTTTGCCTGAAAAGCTATTATGATTTTCTTGTTCAAAAGCTTTTTTTTATGCTCATTGTATGAATTCATTTATTAAGTTGTTTTATGTTTGTGGCGGCAAAACTGATTATATCATAACTAAACAGCATAATTTTAAATAGATTTTTCATAAATAAAAAAATATATAAAAAAATTTTTTTTTTTCATTTATTTTAAAATTAAAATTTTGTTATTTTAACCATAAATTGAAAGCTAGTCGGTCGCATTTTTCTAATTTTGTGCGTTAAATAAATTAAAAAAAAAAAAATATTATTTAAAAAAAAAAAAATCAAATCTTAAGAACTGGAAATTTTTTTTTATATATAAATTTTTCTTTATACATGAGAATTTTGTCAATTAATTAAATAAATAAATAAATAATATTATAACAAGAAAATACAAAGTTTAATTACAAATTTTAAAGTTAAATAATTTTATTTAACTAGTAAAATTCAATATATTTATATATATTGTGAAATTTTCTTATTAATTTTGCAAATAATTTTTTTTTTTTTTCATTTATATAAAGAAATTGTGAATTTACAAGGAAAACACACTACTATGTGCAAAGTTTTGCAAAATTTTATTCACTTTAAAAATATATAAAATTGTTTTGAAACAGTGTAATTTTAGCTTTTTAAAGAATAACAACAGAGAAATAAAACTTGTTAAAAAAAATAATATTAATTAATTAAAAACTAAATATGAAATTTATATTGATGCTGAATTGATATTTTTAAATAATAAATTTATATGAATTTAAATAGGTAATATTAACTTTTTATTTTAACAATATTAAAACAATATACAAAATATAAAAAAATATTTAAAATTTTTTTAAAATATTTTTAAAAATAATATTGCTACATCATTTATTAATCCCCAAGATTCGTAAAGGTCGTTGTAATCATTAAAGGTCTTATCTGCAAAAAATTTGCTTTGTGAATTAAATCGATCCAAAAAACGTCAAAATCATAGAGTTAAGAATACTTCCTTATATAATGTATATGAAAGAACATTTTTCCTGAATCATCCTTATAGAAAAAAAAATTAAGTTTATTTTATATCTATGTATAATATAATTATGAAGAATAAAGTAAATTTAATGATATAATGTCAAAAATAATGCGGTTTAAAACCTGAAAAAAAAAAAAACATAGGAAATTTTCTTTTAATTTAATTTTTTTTTTTTAAATATTGCCTGAAAATAAAATTTCTTTATAATAAATTTTTAATAAAAAATTTAATATACACAATCACGTTTAGAGTTTTGTTTTTGTTTTTTTTTTTTACGATAAAATATTTCTTCAACTAAACAGCTGTTCATTTCATTTTTATATATAAATTAAAGGGTTAATCATTGTTTTTGTTTTTATTATTTATTTTTTTTCTCAACAAACAAAAAATAAAAATAATTGCATTTTTCTACAAAAAAAAAAAAAAAAAAACTTGAAATTTCTTCAGGTTTTATTAAATATAAAAGAAAAAAAAAAAGAGTTAAATAATCATGTGTGAAATGTAAGTTTGTGACGTCATAAACTAGTTCACGTACATAATATTTTATATAGAAAATTATGTGTGTATATATATAAAAATCATAAGAAAAATTGTATATTTTGTGCTTTATCGGTTTTTTTTTTTTGGTATTAAATGAGATAAATTTTTTTTTTTTAGGTCGTTATAAATTATAATTTGAAAAAAAAATAAAAAAAAATAAATAATAATAAATTTTTTTATTTATTTTTTTTTGTTTATATACACACAAATTATTTTTTCTTTAAGCTTTAAGGTATGATGGGTAAAGTTTTCCTATATAAATAAAAAAATGTTCAAACATAGAAGAGTTGAAAGAGATCTGTCGCAAGAATCAATCATTATAAATTATTTAAGTTTTAAAATTTATTTAGTGAAAGTATGAAAATATTTCAAAAAACTTTACAAACTAATCTATATATCTATATATATTATTTTGTAATATTTCCTTTTAAGATGCGATAATTATTCATTAAACAACCTTAACAATAATAGTCATTTAGATAAATTACATTAAAAAAAAATTAACAAATTTTTCTATACACATAATTGAATTGAACCTCAAAAAAAAAAATGTATTCACCATTGGAATATATAATATGTAACAAAATGTCTATAGTTTATTTGTAAACCAAATTTTTGATAATATTAATCCTTGACCTGTAGTGTTATTATATAGCAAACTAAAATGTCACAAAATCTAACATTTCCATTCAGTTTTTTTTTTTTTTTGATAGAATGAAATATTTATTAATTGAAAATAAAAAAAATTGCAATTCTATGTAAATAAAAGTGTAAAATATTTTTTTGCTGTTAAGATTAAGCAGACTCTGATAGTACTTGGATATACGATTTTTCTAATATCTTTCTAAATTTTCATTTAATTTTGATTTATATATAAAACAGCAAAATTAAAATTATATTTAGAAATTAGAATTATATTTAAGCTGGATATTTTCTGTGAAAGCCTTATATAACCTTTGGACACATTGAGTGGAAAAATAATAGAACTTACATAATGTTTCGATTATTTTTATACCAATATGTTTTTACCAAATTAATATAAATTTTGACATTTTTTTGGTATGGTAATATTTAATAATTAATTGAAAATAATATTGTATATTATTAATTTCATTTAGATTTATTGACCCAATTAGTTTTTTTGCAATTGGAAACCAAAACATAGGAAAAAAAAAACTGACAATTTATTTTTGTTTTTTTAATCATGCAAAATATAATAACCTTCAGTTTAATATAACAAAAAAAATTCATAATCTTGCTTAAATCCTATTATGGTAAAAATTTGCAAAAAAATAAAAACCTTACCTACTATTTATAATATAGTTATTTCAACATTATGTAGATTTTATACAGAAAAACCTTAAATGTCCATCTGAAAAAGTTGGCAAATTTATCATTTCAATATTATTAAATAAAAAAAAAAAAAACAAAAAATTTAAATTATGTTAAAAAAATTAATTTTAAATCGTTCTTTGGAACACTATATACTGAAAATTTATGTACAAACGATAAAATTATATATTAAATCATTATAAACATAATATTATTTATGTTAAGATCACGTAAACATTTTTGACTGCTGCCGCCGGTGATTGGAATATGAAAGAAAAAAATAAAAATCTTCTTCATTTTTTTTTTGTTTTTAACTTTTTGATTGTCCACTCTTTATTGATTAAAAAAAAAAATAAACCATAATTTATAGATAAATTTATTATGATGAATTATTATTATTATTTTATGGTTGTCGTATGCTTTAATTTATTTTAAACGATTGAAAATTATGCAATTTCGAATTTAATCTTGACCCTGAAATAAAAAATATATCGGCTCTGTATAGAAGAGAAGCTATTTAACTATAAAAATAGCACAAAACTAAAAAAAAAAATGTTTTTTTTCTTTGTTTCTTTGGGAGTGCACGAGACTTAAATATTAAAATATAAATTAAAAATATAAATACATTTTTGATATTTTTAATTCATTGCTTTATTTATGCTTCTTTGTTTGATTTTATTGAATTTGAATATTAATTTTCTACCCTAGTCACCACAACTTCCTTGGAATATAAAACAAAAGCTTTGAAGTTTTATTCTAGCATTTATTTTTATATATAGAAAATTTAGTGGCCAAATTTGTCAAACATTTTCTTTTTTCAAATTATTATCATACAATCCATTACATAATTTCACACTAATGTTGACAAAAAAAAAAGAGTTATATTTTAATTATAAGTACATTTTGAGGTTAATGTTCTTCTTTATACAGAAAGTATGTATATAGCAACTCTAAATAATATGCGAAGAATTAATTTTTGCATATTAAATCAAAATTTAATAAAAATTCATAATATTGTCATATGATTTATGTATATGTTTGAAATATTTTTTTTTTTTGCTTTTGTCAGCAAAAAGTCAACATCATCATTACATAAAAATATACTTATTACATTAAAATTTTCTTTTATTTTCATTTTTACTTTTTATATATTTTTCTTCTTTTTTTTTTTGTCAATAAGAATTTTATTACATCAATAATTTTTATCAATATTAGCAAAAAGAAATAATGGATTTAAAAAAAAAATTATTTATTTTTTTCTCTTTAATATAGAAAAATTGGAACAAAAATCTATTATAATTTTGTATCAATTGATATATGAATTTATGATAATATCATTTTTGTTTTAGTTTCTTTTATCTACTAAAGTGATTTTGTTTATTATTAGATTTGTTTATCAATTTGTATCAAGTGTCATTTAAAATTTACTAATTAAGCTTTAATTATCTTGATTTTAAATATTTCGAAATGAAATTTATTTTAATTTTTAGTATATATATACCATTATTGCCTACAAAATGTGCTTTCATATGATATCCTAAAAGTATGCAATACATGAGATTGAAAAAAAAATTATTTTTGAGTATTAGTTTCAAGTCTTATTTTGATCTCTAGACTGCACCTTCATGTGCCATTTACATTTTTCTCGTACTAAATAAGGTCAAAAAGGCCTAACGGACATCGATGATAAAATGTTTTAAGATCTGTAATTGTGATGAAAGATGTACTCGTTTTTGATATAATACATTATTATAACCATATAAAGAAAAATTCTAGAAAAATTCAAAATTTTTACCAATTCAGATATTAAGATTAAAAACACACAAAAAACGTACATTGTAGCTTTTTAAAGCTGTTATCAAGAAGAACATTTTTTGTCTATAATATTATTTTACACAAAGAAAAAAAAGTCCACACAATATTTTGCTTTTTAATTTTGACATAATATCGTATAAAAACATTACATAATAAAATAATATTAAAATGGCATTCTTTTCTTTTCAAGTTTCGAAATAATAATATTTTTGTTAAAAAAGGAAATGACTTTTATATATTTCTCGTACTGATTTTGTTACAGTACAGTAAAATATAACAAACGCAAATAATATATACAATATTATAATATAATATTTTATCTTTTTCCCATACATAATAATATTGTAATAAAAAATAAATAAATAAATAAAAACTTTTAATGATAATAATGAAAAGATAGATAGAGTCAAAAGAGCATAAAATTATTAATAATAAATATGGTTTCGGAAGAAATTATTGATATTACATTTTTTATGTGCGTACAAGCAGTATAACGTACATTATACTTTTATATAACAACAATATATCTGCCATAATAATAATATACATAATATATGTATATAATATAACCATGAATTGAATGTTTATCTTTTTTTATTTCAAAAATTTAAGTTCATGTATATGTAGAAATATGTATTAATGAGGAAAAAATATGAAAAAAAAATGCTTATCATTTTATTTATTATTGTTTCTTGCGGAATTTTATTTGGCTTTCTTCAAATATAAACATAAATCAATTATAACTATTGAGAAGTCTCTCATAATGATTATCATTTTGACGTTTTCGAAAGTATAAAAGCAATTCATTTTTACTCTTAAAATTAGGAAATACAAATTATTTTCATATAAACAAAAAAAAAACTTAAAGTATATCTGGTCTATTTCTGGAAAATGTATATATTATTGGTCAATTGTTAGCAATAATCGTAAAAAAAAAAACCTTGTGAATCATCTTGATGAATGGTTAATAGCAATACGCTATTAGCTATAATACGCTGTAAAATAAAAGTTATGAAATCCAAATTAGTGATTTAAAACAAGAAAAATACTTTTAGTTTAAATTGTGTCACTCGTAATACTACCAATTAGTGTTTGTTCCATACTCGAGAAAATCTCGGGATCGTTTCGGGTCTCAAAAATGTTAACAAACCTCATTAAACTATATAAATGAATTCTTCGATTTGTGATTTATTCAAAATTCAAGTTCATTTATTAGTTGCATAGCTGAAAGGGTTGCCGATATTGAAAATGATGAAGAAATTATTACAAAAACAATCTTTTTTGTAACCGTGAATAGACCATACAATGAGTTGTCAATTTTTTTTATTTTCATTCTCATTATAAACTGCTGAATCTAAGAAAGAAAATTTAGAAAAATATTTTTATTGAAATTTATACAGTTGTCCAATTTTATTTATTATTTTCAACATTGTCTTAAAATAAACGGCTAAGAGTAATGTTCAGTGTATACACTTGATATTAGGCCCTTTATTTCAAACAAATATATTGGAAAAAAGCATAAAAAATCATGACAAAATGACAAAAAAAAAAGTTCATTGTAAATAAAATAAAGTAGAAATAATTACTTCGTTTTTAGGGCTCAAAAGATAGTTCAAAACCTGTAAAAAACCCTAGATAATTTGATAACTTAAAATTAATCTGTCTTACCTTAAAACCAAGTAGATTTTCTAAAATTGTCAAATGCATATCAAGTCGCAAAACTGTTAACAAATCATTATGCATTTCAATTGCAAAAGCTATACTTAGTAAGAAAAACAGTACTTGAATAATTTTAAAATTTATGTCAATTTGTGCGATCCATCGAAATTTTGACTTATTCCTCTGGAAGTCTATTAAATTAAGCCAATACTTTAAAAAAATTGTGTAACACAAAAAAATAAAACAAAAAATAATTAATTTCAAGTGATTCTTTAATTGATTTAACACTTCGAAAATTTCTACATACATTTTTGAAAAACGATTAAATAAATAACACTGATTTTGAATAAATTTTAAATGATTCAATGATTTGCCAGAACCAATTTTTAATTCGGAAGTGCTTAATAGATTTTTTAAAAATACTTTCAATGATTTGAAAAATAATCCAAAAACAATAAAGCCCAGTGAGTACAGAATTATCAAATGAGCAATAACTAAGCTTGTTAATATTTGAAGAATACAATTTATCCATGTTTTTATTGACATATCGAACCTGTTATTAATAATGTAAATAATTGCAGGATCATAGAAAATTTTCATTGACACACATAATATTAAAAGAATTTCTGTTAAATCAATAAGAACTACAGAAATTTTATTTAATTTTTTAAAAATTCTTAGAAGTCGTAGAAAAATATTCGTAAAAATTTTATCAGTGAAAATTTGATGAAAAAATATGTAAAATATGCAAAACAGTGGAATAGCATCAACAAATACCCGAAAAATATTATACCAAATATTTATAACATTTAATATAAAAGGTTTAAAAAATTTAAAATACAGCTGTAAAATAACATCAATAATGGTCAAAAATAATTTAATGACTTTGGTAATTGTAATATGTTTTTTTTGATAATAAACAATATTAAAATTTTTAAATGTGAATGGAAAATTAAAAAGTCGTACTACTTTGCAGTTGAAAAATAAACATTTCAAAATAATAAGAAAAATATAATTAAATAATTTTATCTTCATGTGAATGTCGGCCAGTTTTAATATCCTAAAATGCACTAAGCAAACAAAAATATAAGAAATTTGTTTTTTTTTTGGTATATAAACTTTTTAAAAATCAATTAATAAATATTAGACGAGACATGCTTGAAAAACTTTGTGAATGGTATTGATAAAATGTTATGCAATGATAATAATTGAATAAAATAAAGTCTGGTCAGCAATTCTAACAGTTTCAAAAATAAATACATGATAATAGATGATTTTAAAATTAAATTTTGATTCGAAAATTGAAGTAGTAAGTAACAACAATTTATAGAATTGAAAATCAAAATGAAAAAGATTATAAGATTATAATACTGGGATTTCTTTTACACAATTTTCTGAGGATAATATTATGAATTATACACATCTTAAATCTAATGATTATTGGGTTGGATAAAGTATATTTGTTTTTCCAAAAAAAAAATTATAATTTTCTAATAACTATTATGGTATTATAAATTATTCAGTGAAAAATATTACGGAGGTGCGCAATTATGCATATACTTTTAACGTGAAAAAAACGGGTCAAACATAAAGCTGTTCTAAATAAATGTAATTATATTTTCTTAAGGAATTCACATTGAAAATGAAAAGAAACGAAATTTATTTTCTATTTGAGAAATTATACGTCAAGTCAAGGATAAATAAGTCTACCATGAAATGTACTTACTTTCTGAGATGTACTTACTTTGTTATGACAATTTTAATTAAACAAAAATTATGTACCTATTTCAATTAAAGTGCTTGGAAAAATAAGTATATAAAACTAAATATTAAATAAAATAAATACATTTTTATTTGATTAGTTTCTTGAATATTAAATATTGAATTCTCTTAATAACTCCCTTAAATATTGTGTCTTTAATTTAATCCTAGCTTTCAGATGCTATTATTACATTATGGTTATTCTTCCATTGGACAATTATTTATTGAACATCATTTTGAATTGTATGTAACATTCCCATAGTACATCCATGATCCAATGTTGTGTAAATCAACTTAAGAATTATTATTTTTTTTATTGACAACATTTTATACACTTTTAAATTGGTTCTAAATATTTTGGTATCCATAATCACATTTTTTTGCTACAAAAATTTTTTTTATTAGAAATAATCTTAAATAAATTCAAATATCGTATTGTTATAAAATACACTGTACTATTTATACTACAACCCAAATTTTGATAAGAAATTTTCGGGAAAAATTATATGAATAATAATATTTAGAGGAAAATTGTGATTTAAGATTTTGGCCCACAAAATTTGAAAACAAGGTTAAAAAAAATAATAAAAACACTTGAGTATTTATAAGAACTTACCATTCTTTCTAAAATTTCATCTAAAAATTCTATTGAAATATCAATTCGAATATTATTTTCAATTTTCTTTAAATGTTCAAAACAGTTATTAATACAAAGTATTAATAATAAAGTTTCTATAAATTTAATTAACATATTTTCATCAATTGCAAGACTACCATCTCTATTCACAGTCATAAAAATAAAATTTACAAAATAAATTAAATTTATAAAATTCGAAATTAGCGATACAATTACAATGAATTGTAGAATTTTTGATAATTTATTAAAAATCTTTATAAGATTTAAATAAAATATTGATATTTTAATTAATTTCTTTCGTAATTTTTTAACAATATCATAATAAATAGAAATTTTTGAAAATTTTTCTAAATTTTCGATATCATTTTGAATTTTTATGAAATAAATTTTTAATGTTTCACATGAAATTGAAATCAGTAGGAATTCAATTGAATAAGAAATTATAGTACAAGTTAATATTAAATCAGCACCATAAATAATTCTTAAAAATCGATTTAATGTAAATTGTTTTGTTAAAAGATTAGGTCTTTCAAATGTCATATCGTTTAACAATCGACTAAATAAAATAAAATAAAATTGTAACATAATTACTTCATAATTTCTAAATATTTTTTTAAACTTAACTCTTGTAAATCTATATAATTTTTTATATAACTTAAGAGATTTCTTAATAACATTTCCTTCCCCATGACTTATAAAAATTTGATGTACTAATATTATCACAGTGATTAAAGTTATTTTAAATATGTAAAATAATCCGGCTACTCTCATAAATTTTGAATCTTTAATTGGTTCTGTACTATTTACTAAATGATTACTAAACTCCGCGATATATAAATATATTAAATATATAATTAATATTATTTTTAATGCATAATTAAATAAATTATTCGACTTTATATCGAATTTTTTAAAATTTAATGAAAATGGAAAATTTCCAAATATTTTTAGAATTAAATACAGAGTTTTTGAAAATAATATAAAAATTTTGAAACGTATTTCGTCCGACATTATTGAGCAGACAATTATTATTCATATAATGTTTTAATTTAAGTTTCGACTAAACATATATTAATATGAAAAATATATATATAAATTCTATTTTTTTTTCATTTGAAATAAAGTTTACTTAAAATGATTAAAAAGACATCAAACATTATATTATAAGGTATTTTGTGTAATAATTTTGTTTTTTGTTTAAATTATATGATTATATAGCTTACATTTTATGTTATTAATGTAATAATGATTGATTAAATGAAAAATATTTTATTAAAACTATGTTAGTATTTATGTAAAAAACTTGTATTCTATTTCTGAAATTAAAATTAAATAGTCAAAAAAGATTTAATTTACATTTCATCTGGAAGAGCACGAATTTTTCATTCTGATAGTTTATCAGTCTGAAACTATTGTGCATATTTAAGTGAATTTTATTTGCTCAGAAAATTTATTAAAAGTATCTGTTAACACCATAAGCCACGAGAATCTAAACTTATAAGCTTTCATCACAGTAGCTAGCAAAAGTCGCGTCTTTGTATAAAAAATCGTTATTCATTAGTTTTTTTTATTCTAAAACAGCTTTTATTAATTTTTTACATTAATGAACATAAATTATATATAATACAGTATTTGTATTTTGATTTTAAATTTCTACTAATATTTAGATAATTTATCAGATCCAGAAAGCTTTAAAAGTGCCAGTGTTGTTCCTTGTTTTAAAGTTGAAGAAGCAATCATCAATATAACTATTGTCCTAGTTGTAAATAGACCATAAATGTTATCTTTTATTCTCAAAATTTTCGTTGTTCTCAAGAGTTCTTCAAACTAAAACCAAAAAAAAATTAATTTTTAAAGTATATATCATTATATTTTTTTTATTAACATAAACATTATTTTAAAACTGTTAAATTACTGAAATTTTTGGACAAACATCCGAAAACTTATTAATGCTTCTCCACTTTTGTACATATTTTACGAAATCATAGCTTAATAGAGGTATATATAAATTTATAATTACCATCCTATTTATATAGTTTTTATCGTCAACATTAATAATATCAATTTCAATACAATATATGAATAAGTCACATTTCTTTACAGATAAATTATTACAAATTATTAGAATTGTAATTTGACAGAAATAAGAAACTGCTTCAAATATATAATATGAACATAAATAAGGTTGTTGAGTTAAAATCATCAAATAATGATATATTAAAAGAAAATAACAAGAAATTAATACGCTTAAAAACATAAATTCAAATATTAAATTTAATCTATTATAAATTTTAACAATTTTTTTAAATGATTTTATAATACTTTCCATCGTATTCAAATATTTATCAATATTTCTATGATAATCGATTTTACTAGTTTTTAATGTGTTTTGAAAGTCTTGAAAATATGTTTTCAAACTATCAAAGAGGATCCCAATGAAGAGATAACCAAATGAACTTAAAGTTAAAGAAATTGATAAAATTATATCTGTATTAAAAATTTCAGAAAATATTAGTTTAATATAATGAAAATTTTTAAAATCTTTTAAAAATTTTATAGCAGTAGAAATTTGAAAATATTTAAATGTAATAAAAATTTGTATCAAAATTAATAAAATTGTCTTCCAATCAATTACATTTTCAAAATTATTTGTTAATATTTTTAAATTTCTGTAAATATTCAAAAAAATTTTTAAACACTTAATTATTTTTTGAATGGTTAAAATTTGAAAAAATAAAATAAATGTCACACATAAACATGGAACAATTGTATTAAACATTAGAAAGAAATTTATTACATTTATTTTTTCAACAAAATCTATAATAATTATAATGTGGTGAATTAAATTTAATCCAATTAAAATTTTCATAAATATTATAACGCTTAATAAAACCTTGTTATACGGTTTAATAACTAATTTTTTAAAATCAATACTTAATGAACAAAATGTAAAAATTTTTGAAAAATAATAATAAAAATAAAATAAAAATATAAAAATTTTAAATTGATTTTGTTTCGAGAGCATTTTAATAATAAAATAGTAATGTTAAATATAATCTTGAAATGAAATAAGAATATGTCATTTCATTATTTTAATTAATTAAAAAAAAAAAATAGCCAGGGATTAATAAATAAACAGAATAGAATAATAATCATTATAAGTATTTAAAAAAAAAATTACATTTTAAAACTGCACTATCAATTATTTCAAAATGTTAGGTGAATTTTAAATGTTATTATTCCTGGTGTAAGTTATTGAAATATATTAAAAAATTAGAAATTACAATTAATAAATACTTAGCAGAATGCAAATTTTAAAATGCAAATTTTAATTCAATTAAAAACTTATATTGCGTTTTATCATTCATAAAATTTTCTTGAAATAAGTGTTGATCAATGTTGAAACTTCCTGCACTATTCATATAGTCGTTAAAATAAAATGAACAAAATAATTGAAATTTATAAAATTCAATTATTACAATCTATTTTTATAATTTTTGATAATTTATTGAAAATAATTATAATATTTTATAATAAAATTACTAATATTAAAAATTTTAATATTTTCTTCAATACTAAAACAAATGGAAAAATTTTAAAAAAATTACAAATATGTTTGAAAAGAAATTAAAATCAATGTAAGTTATATTTTTTGAATTAAATAAAAAATTATTATTGTACAAATCAAAATTAAATGAGCAAAGAAAATTACTTTCAAATTTTATTATTTGAATAAATTCTATATAGCGAAAAAATTAATATAATTTCACAGTAAATAATAGTAGATTATTGTATATGTAAACTAAATTTGTTATTAATTAAGAGTTCTGTATACACAAAAATACATTGACACGAGTCAATACTTATATCACGAGACCGAAGGTCGAGTGATATAAATTGACTCGTGTCAATGTATTTTTGTGTAAATACAGAACGAGTTGTATAACAAATTTTGTTTACATATCCAATATACTGTTTTAATGCGAAGGGGAGAGGTAGTTGCAAAGAGAGAATATTTTTTCTTCTCATTTTTTCTCTTTTTTTTTTTTTTTGTATTTGGCTGTATTGAAATATTGTGAGGGATATTATGTTTGTTTAGGTATTACGTAATATTCAATACGAAACATCTAAATGATTTCATTATTTACGCTGATGCATCTAAATTTTTTCATTATATACGCTGATGCATCTAAATTTTTTCATTATTTACGCAGATGCATCTAAATGATTGCACGTGTATTGACGCATATAATACTCCATTTAGTGATCTAAATTCTATAGCACTAAATACAACATCATAACGATCCCCAACGCATTAAAATTATTTTTATCAAAATGTATTATATTCCTTCAATAACATTATAGCAATGTCACTTTGATATATATTCCATATACATGTTACGGGGAATGTGCTAATTCCGGTGAATGTGAGTTTACTTTTGGTAAGGGGTCCCCTCTACGCCCTACACAAAAATTGGGCCAATCGGGCCTGTAAATGAAATGTAATATTAAAATTACGGGTTTTAAACTCAAATTCACCGGAATTCGGACATTCCCCGTAACATACATACATGATACTATATAACAATATCCATCTAAATCCAGTCCTAAGTCCAAGTCCTTTTTTTAAATTCATCTAAACGACGTCTATATAATATACTCTATTACTAATTCTTATCAGAATCCATTTAAACTTTAATAAAATTAAAAATTTATAAAAATTATGTATGAAAATTATTTAGACCCTTGGCTTGTTGAGAATCCCTAACACCAAAACCAACCTGAAATGATAAAAACTCAACTTTTAGTTGAAATCGGTTGTGAGGTTTATTAGTAATAAATAGTCCGTTTTTCATTTTTGATGGAAAAGAGGAAAAAAAAAATGAAAAAGAAGATCGGTGATTTGTGATTGTTATGAACAGTCGAAAATTGATCAAGTGTTAAAACATTATTCGACTTGAGGCTTGAGGAACCTGTTTAATATTCTTCAATCACACACGTGTAAAAGCAAATTTCCTCGATGCTTATGTATAATATGTGAATACTTAATTTTCGGCAAAATAAATATGATAAGGTATAATATTTAGACAAATTTTTTATTTCATAATTATTGTGTATCATAATTGTATTAATTTTTATTTTTTATTTTTTTATTAAATTTTTTTTCTTCAAACATCAATTTTGGTTTTGATTACATTTTTTCACATGATCGAAAATCTTTAAAAGTGCGAATACTGTTCCATTTTGTAAGGTTGAAGAAGCTATCATCAATATGACAATTTTCCTAGTTGTAAATAAACCGTGAATCTTATCATTTATCCTCAGAATCTTCGTTGTTATCAAGAGTTCTTCAAACTAAAACAAAAAAAATTTAATTAAAATAATTTTTTTTTTTTTTATTTTTATAAACAACTTTCTCTAAACTGGAAAAAACAATATTTTCCAGCTCGTTTTGCATCTAAAATGAAAAAAAACCGACTAAATGTTTTTACTAACATCTTTCCGTATGTTTGTCGCCTACTTAAGTCCTTATAAATATTTTACTACCTATGGCTGATTTCGATCGTTTACATGTCGAAATATGCGCAATATCATAAACTTTCAGCCAATGAAAAGTGTGAGATTCTTTAAGTCCGGACAACGGAGCTATAAGCACTTAACCAGCGACAGGTATAAATTATAATTTCACACATAATTTGTGTTATTTTAAGTTTTTGTGTGGATTTTGATGAAAATTAGAGCATGAATCTCGATAAAAGGAAATTAAAATATGGAATGAACTCTATTATCTACAAGGATTCGGACTGGGGGCTGAAAACGGATTAGGATTAAAGCTATATGAACAACGATGGCTATTAGAAAAAATAAAAAAAAATTCTGGAAATCTAGAAAGCGGACTCTCCTTCATTTATCAGATGGGCCTTTTTTTATAAAATAACTTAAATTTCAACTAATTACAATTTCTAAAACTTTGTGACAATCGTTTTAAGGTACATTTACTTTTACAGTACAGATAATAATACAGTCTTTAAAACAAATTTTTTTATAGTTTCATAATTATTTTACCATTTTATTTATAGAGCTTTTATTATAAACATTAATTATATCAATTTCAAGACTATCGATAAAGCTGTCATACTTTTTTAAAGTTAAATCAATACAAATTATTAGGATTGTAATTTGACAGAAATAAAGTACCCCATCACGTGCAGCAGAGTTACGTAAAATTAAATAAGGATTATCATTTAAAACCAACAAATAATGATAAACTGCTTGAAAGTAATAAATAATCAAAACACCAAGGAACATAAACTGAAATATGAAATTTAATCTATTATAGATTTTAACGATTTTCTTAAATGATTTTAAAATATTTTCCAACCAGTGATTTAAATATTTTTCATAATTTTTATTAGAATCATACTGAGAATTTTTTATTAAGCTTAGAAAATCTTGGAAATATTTTGTCAAACTATCAAAAAGGATCCCAATGAATAAATAACCAAATGTACTTAAAGTAAAAAAAATAGATAAAATTATATAAGGATTAAAAATTTCTGAAAACACAAATTTAATTAAACGACAATCATTTAAATATTTTATCGAAGAAAATCTGAAATCTATAAATGTAGCGAAAAATTGTATTAAAATTAATAAAATCATTTTGAAATCAATTGCATTATTAAAATTGTTAGTTATTTTTTTTAAATATTTATAAACGTTAAAAAAGTTGTTTAATTCGTTAATTATATTTTTATTCGTCAAAATTTGAAAAAATAAAATTAATGACGCCCATAAAGATAAAAATGTTGTATTAAATATTACAATGAAAAGAATTAACTCTAAGTTTTTAAGTAGTTTTATATAAATTATAAGAGGATGAATTAAATTAAATATAATTAAAATTTTAAATAATATAATCAAACTTATTAAGAATTTATTATACGATTTTATTACTGAGTCTCTAAAATTTATAGTAAATGCACAAAATGAAAAAAATTTTGAAAAATAATAATAAAAACAAAATAAAAAAATAAAAATTTTATATTGATTTTCTTTCGAGAGCATCTCGAATTGAAATGTGAAATATAACATTGAAATAAAATGTGGTACCTATATATGGCTTTCTTAATTATTTTAATCAAATTAATAATTAACTACAAAATAATAAATAAACATGTTACAATATCAATTATTATTTGTATAAAAAATGTTAAGGACATTATCTTTTAAATACTTTGCACTTTTACCAATTTTTTGTCCGTTTTCAACCCAACTGAACATTTTTTGAACGTAATTTGATATAAATAGTCTTATACTATAGTTTTTTTTTATTCAAACCAGATTTAACGCCCAGTTTGAATCTTTGCAGACAATCGGGAGCAAAAATTTGTTTTCAACTCCTTGAATCAACATAAGCGTTATTATTTTCAATTCATAAAATTACTCAAAAATGAAACAGAAACTCAAATTTTAATAGACATTTTCGTAAATTGTACACCATTGAAATTAATAACCTTATAATACTTATTTTCGGGAGTGATAAGAAAACCCGAAAAAAAAATATATCGAATAAAAAAACCTCGAAAAAAAAACCTTGAAAAGAAAAAAAAAAGAGCTGTCATGGGACACCAGTTTGGAACGTAGCTCCTTAGCGTACATATAAGTAATTTTCATTTTTTATCAATTCAAAATTTTATTAATTTAAAAAGAAACTTTTTTCTACTTTTCCCAGTTTTCTCTAATTTTGCATTTTTTTCATTTAAAGAAACCTTTTTTAAGGAGCAATTTTAGACTGTTTTTTTGGATTTCGAAGATCTTTTTTGACATCGAAAATTCAAAAAGCTAAAACTAAGAGTCTGTTCACTTATTAGTGATTATTGAAAAAATTGAAATCGGATTTAATATTCCAGATTTTTTAATTTGTAAACGACACGATTTTACTGCTGTTATTTAAAAAAATGAAATAATTTTGTCCTAAAGCCGTTCACAAATTCAATTTTACTTCTTAAAATTCTGCAAAGGGAAATTTTAAATTTCCCATAACAAACTAAATTTGTAGGTGAATTCAAAAACTAAAATTGTATAGAAAAGAAAAAAGCGGCAAAAATGGGTAAGAAAATTCGGTCGGTCACGTATTATTATAAGTTTTTGATTTCAGTCAGCCAAATATTATTTTATAAGTAGTTGATTTTAGCAGATTATACAGAATGCAGAAAATTACGTCCTCAATTTAGAAATTGTGACTCTGAGGTTTATCAATTTTCATACAACGTTCAATAAAAAACTATTACTATTTGCCGCGAGAGGGACTGTTTATTTGCCGCGAAAGGGACTGTTTACATTTTATCAAATCATATAAAATGCGACAGCGTCGACTCATTGTTTAAACTTTAAAAAAATTAACAGGTATCGTTAATATTGACTGTTTTGACAACCCATTTATTTAAATTTTTTTCACCCATAAGTATGTGCCTTTTTTCGCCATAGGAGTCGCTATTTGGAGATTTAAACAAGTGAATACTTATAAATTTAAATTTTTTGTTTTTGTTGTTTGTGCAACACAAAAAAAAAAGAAATATCATAAGCCAAAATGGCAAAGTATCGAAATATTTAACGCCGGCAGACGACTTGACTTGCCTTGGTACCGATTATTTGAACTATAAAATATTAATTAGTTAATAATAAAAAATTAATATTTACTAAATATTTTATTTTATAAATATTTTATAAATTGAAATAAAATTTAAGTTTATCAATTTTCATACAAAGTTCAATAAAAAATACAAGAGCCGGCGGGACGTTTGATAGATGTGAAACATCGGAATTATTTTGTACAGAAAAGAAAACTTAAAAAAAATTAACAGGTATCGTTAATATACTTATAAATTTTAATTTTTTGTTTTTGTTGTTTTTGCAACACAAAAAAAACAATTGTCAGCCGTGGCAAAGTATCGAAATATCTAACGCCGGCAGACGACTTGACTTGACTTGACTTGACTTGACTTGACTTGACTTGACTTGACTTGACTTGACTTGACTTGACTTGACTTGACTTGACTTGAGTTGACTTGACTTGACTTGGTACCGAATAACTTGACTTGGTACCGAATTATATTGACAAAATTATACAAAATTTATATTTATTTACATTGAAATTAGTATGAAAATCTAAATTTTATCTGAAATATAAAATATTAATTAGTTAATAATAAAAAAATAATATTTTCTAAGTATTTTATTAATATTTTATAAAATCAAATAAAATTTAAGTTTTCATCAAATCATAAAATCATAAAAATTGATAAACTTAAATTTTATTTCAATTTATAAAATATTTATAAAATAAAATATTTAGTAAATATTAATTTTTTATTATTAACTAATTAATATTTTATAGTTCAAATAATCGGTACCAATGCAAGTCAAGTCATCTGCCGGCGTTAGATATTTCGATACTTTGCCATTTTGGCTATGATATTTGTTTTTTTTTGTGTTGTAAACACCAAAAACAAAAAATTAAAATTTATAAGTAAATTAACGATACCTGTTAATTTTTTTAAAGTTTAAATAATGAGTCGACGCCGTCGCATTTTTTATGATTTGATGAAAACTTAAATTTTATTTGATTTTATAAAATATTAATAAAATACTTAGAAAATATTATTTTTTTATTATTAACTAATTAATATTTTATATTTCAAATAAAATTTAGATTTTCATACTAATTTCAATGTAAATAAATTTAAATTTTGTATAATTTTGTCAATATAAAGGAAAGGCGCTATTCGGTACCAAGTCAAGTCAAATCAAGTCAAGTCAAGTCGTCTGCCGGCGTTAGATATTTCGATACTTTGCCACGGCTGACAAAAAATTAAAATTTATAAGTATATTAACGATACCTGTTAATTTTTTTTAAGTTTTCTTTTCTGTACAAAATAATTCCGATGTTTCACATCTATCAAACGTCCCGCCGGCTCTTGTATTTTTTATTGAACTTTGTATGAAAATTGATAAACTTAAATTTTATTTCAATTTATAAAATATTTATAAAATAAAATATTTAGTAAATATTATTTTTTTATTATTAACTAATTAATATTTTATAGTTCAAATAAAATTTAGATTTTCATACTAATTTCAATGTTAATAAAAATCTTGTATAATTTTGTCAGTATTATTTTGCCAATATAAAGGCGCTATTCGGTACCAAGGCAAGTCAAGTCGTCTGTCGGCGTTAAATATTTCGACACTTTGCCATTTTGGCTTATGATATTTCTTTTTTTTTGTGTTGCAAAAACAACAAAAACAAAAAATTTAAATTTATAAGTATTCACTTGTTTAAATCTCCAAATAGCGACTCCTATGGCGAAAAAAGGCACATACTTATGGGTGAAAACAAATGTAAACAAAAGAGTCATACTTAGTTAAATATTCAAATAGTGCCCCAATGGCGAAAAATAGCACATACTTATGGGTGAAAAAAATTTAAATAAATGGGTTGTCAAAACAGTCAATATTAACGATACCTGTTAATTTTTTTAAAGTTTAAATAATGAGTCGACGCCGTCTCATTTTATATGATTTGATAAAATGTAAACAGTCCCTTTCGCGACAAATAAACAGTCCCTCTCGCGGCAAATAGTAATAGTTTTTTATTGAACGTTTTATGAAAATTGATAAACTTAGAGTCACAATTTCTAAATTGAGGACGTAATTTTCTGCATTCTGTATAATCTGCTAAAATCAACTACTTATAAAATAATATTTGGCTGACTGAAATCAAAAACTTATAATAATACGTGACCGACCGAATTTTCTTACCCATTTTTGCCGCTTTTTTCTTTTCTATACAATTTTAGTTTTTGAATTCACCTACAAATTTAGTTTGTAATGGGAAATTTAAAATTTCCCTTTGCAGAATTTTAAGAAGTTTTTTTTTCGGGGTTTTTTTTTTCGAGGTTTTTATTTTTTGGAGTTTTTTTTTTGTTCGAGGTTTTTTTTTCGTGGTTTTTTTTCGAGGTTTTTTTTTTTAGGTTTTTTTTTTCGAGGTAGAACCCCAGACCCCTTATTTTCATATTGAAATTCGTTAAAAATTGTAGAATATAAAATTTTAAACACTTAAATATTTTGTGAATCGTTATAATTTGAAAAAATAAAATAACCGACATACAACATAAACATGGAACAATTGTATTTAAAATTAGAAAGAAATTAATTAATTTTTTTTTTTAAGTTTTAATGCAATTGAAATTATATCTAACATAATATCTGAAATTCGAAAACGACATGAATATTTAAACAATTTTTGGAAAAAAAATAAAAATAAGGATAAGAACAAAATAAAAATATAAAAATAATGACAAAAACAGATTTGTAATAATAAAATTGTAATAAAAACTTGTATTAAGTAGAGTCATTTTTATGTTTAGAAGAAAAGGTAGATATAAGCCTAAGGCTCTGTAAGATATTATAACATTAAGTTTATGCAAATGAATTTCAAACAAATTAAAAAAAAAAAATTGTAATGTGAAATATAATCTTGAAATAAAATAAGTAAAGGTAGTTTCATTATTTTAATTAAATCAATAAAAAATAACCAGGGACTAATAAATAAACAGAATAGAATAATAATCATAATAAGTATTTTTAAAAAAAATTACATTTTCAAACTGCACTATCAATTATTTCAAAATGTTAGGTGAATTTTAAATGTTATTATTCCTGGTGTAAGTTATTGAAATATATTAAAAAATTAGGAATTACAATTAATAAATACTTTGCAGAATGCAAATTTTAAAATGCAAATTTTAATTCAATTAAAAACTTATATTGCGTTTTATCATTCATAAAATTTTCTTGAAATAAGTGTTGATCAATGCTGAAACTTCTTTCATTTCACTATTCATATAATCGTTAAAATAAAATGAACAAAATAATTGAAATTTATAAAATTAAATTATTACAATCTATTTTTATAATTTTTGATAATTTATTGAAAATAATTATAATATTTTATAATAAAATTACTAATATTAAAAATTTAAATATTTTCTTCAATTATAAAATAAATGGAATTTGAACATTTGAAAAAAAAAATTAAAATCAATGGAAGTTATATTTTTTAAATTAAATAAAATATTATTATTGTACAAATCAAAATTAAATTAGCAATGAAAATTACTTTCAAATTTTATTATTTGAAAAGATTCTATATAGCGAAAATAATAATATAATTTTACAGTAAATAAAATTATTTTTATCAAAATGTATGTATCTTCCTTCAATAACATTATAGCAATATCACTTTGATATATATTCCATATACATACAAGTATAACAATATCCATCTAAATGCAGACCTAGGTGCAAGTCCTTTTTTAACTTCATCTAAACGACGTCTATATAATATACCCTATTACTTATTCTCATCAGAATCCATTTAAACTTTAATAAAATTAAAAATTTATAAAAATTATGTATGAAAATTATTTAGACCCTTGGCTTGTTGAGAATCCCTAATACCGAAACCTGAAATGATAAAACTCAACTTTTAGTCGAGGTGAAAGTGAACGAGATTGCGCATGTTGAAATCGATTCTGTGGTTCATTAGTAATAAATAGTCCGTTTTTCATTTTCGATGGAAAGGGAGCCAAAAAATACGGAAAAGAAGATCGGTGCATTTTTGTTATTGTTATGAACAGTCGAAAATTGATCAAGTGTTTTAACATTATTCGATTTGAGGCTTGAGGAGCCTGTTATATAATATTCTTCAATCACACACGTGTAAAAGCAAATTTCCTCGATGCTTATGTATAATATATTAATACTTAATTTTCGACAAAATAAATATGATAACGTATAATACTTAGACAAATTCTTTATTTCATAATTATTGATTATTGTGTATCATAATTTGTATTAATTTTTATTTTTATTTTTTTATTAAATTTTTTTTCTTCAAACATCAATTTTGGTTTTGATTACACTTTTTCACATGATTTATCGAAAAGCTTTAAAAGTGCAAATATTGTTCCGTTTTGTAAGGTTGAAGAAGCTATCATCAATATGACAGTTTTCCTAGTTGTAAATAAACCGTGAATCTTATCATTTATCCTCAGAATCTTCGTTGTTATCAAGAGTTTTTCAAACTAAAACAAAAAAAATTAAATTAAAATAATTTTATTTTTTTTATTTTTATAAACAACTTTCTCTAAACTGGAAAAAACATTATTTTCCAGCTCGTTTTGCATCTAAAATGAAAAAACCGACTATATGTTTTTACTAACGTCTTTCCGTATGTCTGTCGCCTACTTAAGTCCTTATAAATATTTTACTACCTATGGCTGATTTCGATCGTTTACATGTCGAAATATGCGCAATATCATAATCTTTCAGCCAATGCAAAGTGTGAGATTCTTTAAGTCCGGGCAACGGAGCTATAAGCACTCAACCAGCGCCAGGTATAAATTATAATTTCACACATAATTTGTGTTATTTTAAGTTTTTGTATGGATTTTGATGAAAATTAGAGCATGAATCTCGATAAAAGGAAATTAAAATATGGAATGAACTCTATTACCTACACGGATTCGGACTGGGGGCTGAAAACGGTTTTCGATTAAAGCTATATGAACAAAGTTCGCTATTATAAAAAAAAATTCTGGAAATCTAGAAAGCGGACTCTATTTCATTTATCAGATGGGCATTTTTTTATAAAATAACTCAAATTTCAACTAATTACAATTTCTAAAACTTTGTGACAATCGTTTTAAGGTACATTTACTTTTACAGTACAGATAATAATACATTGTTTAAAACAAATTTTTTTATAGTTTCATTACCATTTTATTTATAGAGCTTTTATTATAAATATAAATTATATCAATTTCAAGACTATCGATAAAGCTGTCATACTTTTTTAAAGTTAAATCAATACAAATTATTAGGATTGTAATTTGATAGAAATAAAGTACCACATCACGTGTAGCAGAGTTACGATAATATAATAAATAATAATTACCATTTAAAACCAACAAATAATGATAAACTGCATGACAGTAATAAATAAATAAAACACCAAGGATCATAAACTGAAATATGAAATTAAATCTATTATAGATTTTAACGATTTTCTTAAATGATTTTAAAATATTTTCCAACCGATGATTTAAATTTAAATACTCTTCAATATTTTTATCATTTTGAAATTTTTTATTAAGCTTAGAAAATCTTGGAAATATTTTGTCAAACTATCAAAAAGGATCCCAATGAATAAATAACCAAATGAACTTAAAGTTAAAAAAATTGATAAAATTATATAAGCATTAAAAATATCAGAAAAAACAAATTTAATATAACGATAATCATCTTATAATTTTATCGAAGAAATTTCGAAATGTATAAATGTAGCAGAAAATTGTATTAAAATTAATAAAATCATTTTGAAATCAATTGCATTATTAAAATTATTAGTTAACTTTTTTAAATATTTATAAACTTTAAAAAGTTGTTTAATTCGTTAATTATGTTTTGAATCGTCAAAATTTGAAAAAATAAAATAAATGACGCACATAAAGATGAAAATATTGTATTAATTAAATATTGCAATGAAAATAATTAAATTTGTTTTTTCAACTACTTTAATAAAATTTATAATGGGATGATTTAAATTAAATATGATTAAAATTTTATAAAATATAAAAAAACTCATTAATATTTTATTATACGGTTTTATTATTGATTCTCTAAAATTTATATTAAATGCACAAAATGAAAAAATTTTTGAAAAAAAAATAATAAAAACAAAATAAAAAAATAAAAATGTTATATTGATTTTCTTTCGAGAGCATCTCGAATTGAAATGTGAAATATAACATTGAAATAAAATGTGGTACCTATATATGACTTTCTTATTTCAATTAAATTAATAATTAATTACAAAATAATAACTAAACATGTTACAATATCAATTATTATTTGTATAAAAAATGTTTAAGACAGTACCTTTTAAAGGAAATATAGAGCCTGCTTAAATATTTTTCACTTTTACCAATTTTTTGTCTTTTTTCAATCCAACTGAACATTTTTGCATCATTTAATTTAATACCTACTCCTATTCTTTAGTTTTTTATCGAAACCTATTTCAACGCCCTGTTTGAATCCATTGATAGAAGCAAAATCATTGTATAACCTCCTTGAATCAATATACATATAAGCGTTATTCTTATCAATTGTATTGTAAATTTCATAAAATTAGTCAAAAATTAAACAGAAAATTAAATGTTAATACTGATAATAGAAAAATTTGTAAATTGTACCATTGAACTAAATAACCTTATAAATAATACTCATTTTCGTATTGAAATTCGTTAAAACATTACACTGAGAGAAAAAACCATAGTAATATTATACAAGTTGACTTGGGTAAAAAAAATTGTACTTAATTCCAAATTCATAGTTTTTTTATACAAGTTATTGGTAATATTATACATTGTTTTAAATGAAAACTTCGACAAATCATCTAAAAAAAATAGTTGATTTATAGAAGCGGAGCATTTGTTAAATTATCCAAATGCTTGTATAAATTACCAAAACAATGTATTAAGTTTGTTTGAAAACTTCGACAAATCATCTAAAAATTTATACAAGTGCTTGTATAAATTACTAAACAAATGCATAAAGTTTTAATAGATACGGAATTTATATTTTCTATTTAATACATTGTTGTATATTACTGACATAGCTCAGTGGAAGACTACAATCACATTGAACACAGAGGTTAAGCAACGTCTCGTAGTGATTTGTACTTAGATGGTTGACCGTTAACAAATAAAAAAAAGACAATAAAAAAAGCGAAAAAAAAACAAAATAAAAACCATAAAAAAAAAAGTTTTATATTGATTTTCTTTCGAGAGCATCTCGAATTGAAATGTGAAATATAACATTGAAATAAAATGTGGTACCTATATATGGCTTTCTTAATTTTTTTAATTAAATTAATAATTAACTACAAAATAATAAATAAACATGTTACAATATCAATTATTATTGTATAAAAAATGTTGTGGACAGTACCTTTTAAATACTTTGCACTTTTACCAATTTTTTGCCCGTTTTCAACCCAACTGAACATTTTTTGAACATAATTTGATATAAATATACTATAGTTTTTTTTTATTCAAATCAGTTTGAACGCCCAGTTTGAATCACAAAGTTTGAAAGACAATCGGAAGCAAAACTATTTTTTCGCTTTCTTGAATCACCATAAGCATATTCATAAAATTACTCAAAAATGAAACAGAAACTCAAATGTTAATAGAACATTTTCGTAAATTTTACACCATTGAACTTAATAACCTTATAATACTTATTTTCATATTGAAATTCGTTAAAAATTGTAGAATAAAAAATTTTAAACACTTAAATATTTTGTGAATCGTTAAAATTTGAGAAAATAAAATAACTGACATACATAAACATGGAACAATTGTATTAAACATATGAAAGAAATGAATTCAATTTAAAAAAAAAAAAAACATAATATCTGAATTTCGAAAATGAAATGAATTTTTGGAAAAAAAATAAAAATAAAGATAAGAACAAAATAAAAATATAAAATAATGATAAAAATAATGATAAAATTGTAACAGTGGCTTAGCGAGCTTAACTCGCGTCCGGGGCACAATACCTTTTTAGCGCCCCCCTCCCCCCATTCAAAAACCATATGTAAAATATACTCGCAAATTAATAAATAAAACAAGTAAAATAAATAAAGTCATAGGCTTAAGCTAGGCTTTAAATTTGAGACAAAAAATTGAGAAAACAAGACTAGGTTTTGAAATGTATATGATCATCTAGAATTTGTTCAAAAGATACCTATTATTAATTTTACATATTTATAAAGAAATATTTAAAAAACACGCAGTTTTAAAACAATAAAAAATTTAATATTTATTATCTCTATAGAGATACATATATTTAAACATAATATGATTATAATACTAATTACTATGTATAAATTTGCCTTGCAAATTTATCAATAATATCATCAAAGTTGATCGTTTTAAATTTTTCTCTTTTAAAATTCCCTGATATTTCCCTAACACAAAAATAAAATTCATTAAATTTAAAGGAAAACAAATCCGAAGACGTGCTATTTCTATTATTAAATAAATGATTATAATATTAAATAAATTGAAAAAAAAAATTGTAATGTGTAATATAATATTGAAATAAAATAATTAAAGGTAATTTCATTATTTTAATTAAATCAATAAAAAATAACCAGGGATTAATAAATAAACCGAATAGAATAATAATCATACTAAGTATTTTACATTTTTAAACTGCTCTATCAATTATTTAAAAATGTTAGGTAAATTTTAATGTTATCATTCCCGGTGTAAGTTATTGAAATATATTAATAAATTAGAAATTACAATTAATAAATACTTAGCATGAATGCAAATTTTAATTCAATTTAAAACTTATATTGCGTTTTATCTGGCATAAAATTTTCTTTTAATAAAAGTTGATCAATGCTGAAACTTCTTTCACTTCACTATTCATATAGTCGTTAAAATAAAATGAACAAAATAATTGAAATTTATAAAATTAAATTATTACAATCTATTTTTATAATTTTTGATAATTTATTGAAAATAAAATAAAATTACTAATATTAAAAATTTAAATATTTTCTTCAATACTAAAACAAATGGAAAAATTTAAAAAAAATTACAAAAATGTTTGAAAAGAAATTAAAATCAATGTAAGTATATTTTTTAAATTAAATAAAAAATTATTATTGTACAAATCAAAATTAAATTAGCAAAGAAAATTACTTTTAAATTTTATTATTTGAAAAGAAAAAAATTCTATATAGCGAAAAATTAAATATAATTTCACAGTAAATAAATTTTTTTTTTATCAAAATGTATGTATCTTCCTTCAATAACATTATAGCAATATCACTTTGATATATATTCCACATATATATACAAGTATAACAATGTCCATCTAAATCCAGACCTAAGTTCAAGTCCTTTTTTTAACTTCATCTAAACGACGTCTATATAATAATACCCTATTACTAATTCTCATCAGAGCCCATTTAAACTTTAATAAAATTAAAAATTTATAAAAATTATGTATGAAAATTATTTAGACATTTGGCTTGTTGAGAATCCCTAACACCGAAACCTGAAATGATAAAAAATCGATGTGAAAGTGAACGAGATTGCGCATTTTCAAATCGGTCGTGTGGTTCATTAGTAATAAATAGTCCGTTTTTTATTTTCGATGGAAAGAGAGCCAAAAAATACGGAAAAGAAGATCGGTGCATTTTTGTTATTGTTATGAACAGTCGAAAATTGATCAAGTGTTTTAACATTATTCGACTTGAGGCTTTAGAAGCCTGTTTTATATTCATCAATCACACACATGTAAAAGCAAATTTCCTCGATGCTTACGTATACTTAATTTTCGACAAAATAAATATGATAACGTATAATATTTAGACAAATTTTTTATTTCATAATTATTGTGTATCATAATTTGTATTAATTTTTATTTTTTATTTTTTTATTATATTTTGGTTTCGATTAACATTTTTTCACCTGATTCATCGAAAAGCTTTAAAAGTGCAAATACTGTTCCGTTTTGTAAGGTTGAAGCAGCTATCATCAATATGACAATTTTCCTAGTTGTAAATAAACCGTGAATCTTATCATTTATCCTCAGAATCTTCGTTGTTATCAAGAGTTCTTCAAACTAAAACAAAAAAAATTGAATTATAATTATTATTTTATTATTTTTATAAACAACATTGTCTAAACCGGAAAAAATAATTTTTTTTGAGCTCGATTTGCATCTAAAATGAAAAAAAATCGACTATATGTTTTTACTAACGTCTTTCCGTATGTCTGTCGCCTACTTAAGTCCTTATAAATATTATACTACCTATGGCTGATTTCGATCGTTTACATGTCGAAATATGCGCAATATCATAAACTTTCTGCGAATGCAAAGTGTGAGATTCTTTAAGTCCGGGCAACGGAGCTATAAGCGCTCAACCAGCGATATGTATAAATTAATTTCACACATAATTTGTGTTATTTTAAGTTTTTGTATGGATTTTGATGAAAATTAGAGCATGAATCTCGATAAAAGGAAGTTAAAATATGGAATGAACTCTATTACCTACAAGGATTCGGACTGGGGGCTGAAAACGGTTTTCGATTAAAGCTATATGAACAAAGTTCGCTATTAGAAAAAATAAAAAAAAATTCTGGAAATGTATAAAGCGGACTCTATTTCATTTATGAGATGGGCCTTTTTTTATCAAATTAATCAAATTTTAACTAATTACAATTTCTAAATTTTTGTGAGAATCATTTTAAGTCACATTTACTTTTACAGTACAGATAATAATCCAGTGTTTAAACATTTTTTTTTATAGTTTCATAACTATTTTACCATTTTATTTATAGAGTCTTTATTATAATCATTAATTATATCAATTTCAAGACTGTCGATAAAGCTGTCACACTTTTTTAAAGTTAAATCATTACAAATTATTAGGATTGTAATTTGACAGAAATAAATAACCACATAACGTGTAGCAGAGTTACGAAAATATAAATAATAATTATCATTTAAAACCAACAAATAATGATAAACTGCATGACAGTAATAAATAAATAAAATACCAAGGAACATAAACTGAAATATGAAATTTAATTTATTATAGATTTTAACGTTTTTCTTAAATGATTTTAAAATGTTTTCCAACCAGTGATTTAAATATTTTTCATAATTTTTATTAGAATTATACTGAGAATTTTTTATTAAGCTTTGAAAATCTTGGAAATATTTTGTCAAATTATCAAAAAGGATCCCAATGAAGAGATAACCAAATGAACTTAAAGTTAAAGAAATTGATAAAATTATATAAGGATTAAAAATTTCAGAAAACACAAATTGAATATAACGAAAAACATCTAAATATTGTATCGAAGAAAATTCGAAATGTATAAATGTAGCGAAAAATTGTATTAAAATTAATAAAATCATTTTGAAATCAATTGCATTATTAAAATTGTTAGTTATTTTTTTTAAATATTTATAAACTTTAAAAAAGTTGTTTAATTCGTTAATTATGTTTTGAATCGTCAAAATTTGAAAAATTAAAATAAATGACGCGCATAAAGATGAAAATATTGTATTAAATACTGCAATAAAAATAATTAAATTTGTTTTTTCAACTACTTTCATAAAATTTATAATAGGATGAATTAAATTAAATATAATTAAAATTTTATAAAATATAAGAAAACTTATTAAGAGTTTATTATACGGTTTTATTATTGAGTCTCTAAAATTTATAGTAAATGCACAAAATGAAAATAATTTTGAAAAATAATAATAAAAACAAAATAAAAAAATAAAAATTTTATATTGATTTTCTTTCGAGAGCATCTCGAATTGAAATGTGAAATATAACATTGAAATTAATTGTGGTATATATGGCTTTCTTAATTATTTCAATCAAATTAATAATTAACTACAAAATAATAAATAAACATGTTACAATATCAATTATATTTTGTATAAAAAATGTTAAGGACAGTAACTTTTAAATACTTTGCACTTTTACCAATTCTTTGCCGGTTTTCAACCCAACTGAACATTTTTTGAAGATAATTTGTTATAAGTACTCTTATACTATAGTTTTTTTTATTCAAATCAGTTTGAACGCCCAGTTTGAATCACAAAGTTTGAAAGACAATCGGAAGCAAAACTATTTTTTCGCCTCTTGAATCGACATAAGCGTTATTATTTTCAATTCATAAAATTACTCAAAAATGCAACAGAAACTCAAATGTTAATAGACATTTTCGTAAATTATACACCAATTGAACTTTATAACCTTATAATACTCATTTTCATATTGAAATTCGTTAAAAATTATAAAATATAAAATTTTAAACACTTAAATATTTTGTGAATCGTTAAAATTTGAAAAAATAAAATAAATGACATACAACATAAACATGGAACAATTGTATTAAAAATTAGAAAGAAATTAATTATTATTTTTTTTTTTTAATTTTACGCAATTAAAATTATATCTAACATTATATCTGAATTTCGAAAATGAAATGAATATTTAAACAATATTTGGAAAAAAAAAAAACACACGACATAGAACTGCCTACAGAAGTTTATACTTAAAATTTAAACTACGAAATAACAGTGGCTACAAATGATAGGCTGCTGAGTACAAAATGTAAATTAAAATAAATATATTTTAATTTACATTTTGTACTGTCATTTGTGGCCACTGTTATTTCATAGTTTAAATTTTTTAAGTATAAATTCTGTAGGCAGTTCTATGACTGCTACGTGTTTTTTTTTTTTTTTTTTTTAAATATTCATCCAGATTACCAATATTAAGTATATAATGCAAAAATATTTTGTTTCCTATTGAAAAAAATTTTTTTTATTTTTCAATAATATTCATCCTGTTTACCAATATTAAGTGTATAATGCAAGAAAATTATGTTTCCTAAAACAGAAGACAACCGTTCGAAATAAAAAAGGGAAAAAATTCGCACTGCACATTGCAACTTATAACAAAATATTATAAAAAAATGTGCGAGTTTTATTCCACTTTAAAAATCTTAAAATCTAAAACAGAAGTTTACAAACATATTAGATAATAAAAAAGAGGGAAAAATTGCACTGCACATTATAACTTATAATAAAATGTCATAAATTAGAATTTTTTAATTATAGTTTAGAAAACCAAAATCATATGGACGATATGGCTTAGAGGCTAGAACATCAGACTATGAGAGTGAGAGTGTCAGGGTCGATTCCCAAAGAATACATTTTTTTTTTAATTTTTTAATTTTTTTGAACAAAATAATAGGTTTAAGAAACAAAAATTTTTTTATTGGTAGGCTATGCAATTTTTTTGCTTGTAATATTGGGCCCTATATATACATATATTTGAAATTAAAAATAGTCTGGAAGTGCCAGGCAGCAACAAAGTACGATAATTATGAATTCCTACCCAAAATGTTTGGTCTGGTAATCTTTATTTCACCGGAGCTACCTATTTTGGAAATTTTTTTTTGCATATTTTGATCCGGGAGAACCCTAACCGTAGATCCCTACCCAAAATTTTTGGGCAGGTCATCTTTATTTCAACGGAGCTATCTATTTTGAAAAAATTTTATTTTGCATATTTTGAGCCGGGAAAACCTATAATGATGAATTACTTAATCGATATCTATACTATCAATGCCAAAATATACCTATGTTGTTTCTCAAGGCTTTAATAAAATTATTTGTAACGAGTTTAGTGCGTCCAATATTATAAATTTGTTTTATAGGATATAATGTTTGTAACTTTAGTGGTTACATGACCTCTGTAAAAAAAATAAAACAAAATGAAATATGATCACTTTTCTTACTTATTTTTCTCCCGGAAAATTTGTACTTTTTTTAGCGTTTATTATCTTATTAACTACAATAGGATTAACAAATGCTTGTTTAAATACATATATACATATAACTGTCTTGTCATAGTAAGTGGTAAAACATGTTTGAAAATTAGTTGGGCCTTTAGTGATATTTTATCCGGTGTCTTCATTTTTTTATGAATGATCACAAGATTATGTTAATTCTATTGTGAAAATAAGATTGCACGAAAAAGCTGTGAATATTGCAGAACGCTGCCCACAATATTGAAAAATAGTTCATTCGACCCGCTATTAAAAAACTGATTTCTGAATAGAATAGTTTTTTTTACAATTAAATTTTTAAAATGAAATAGGATCTCAATACTTAAATTTATGTATCTGTCAACATTTCCAATATTTTTTACATCCATTTTATAGCCATATTCAATTGCATTAATTCATATATGAAATTTTACAGTTTTCAACTAAGTTCTCAAATAAGTTTTTAGCTACATTTTAATTTTATAATATGTATTATAAAATTATAAAACACTATTTATTAATTAAAAGTTTTTTCCAATTTATATAAATTAAAATAAAAAATCAAAGAGCGCCTAATTTGCAAGTTTTTTTGAACCAAAAAATAACTGTACACCTAAATCTTTAATTTGGGTGACTCTATTTATACAAAAATCATTAATGAAGTAGCTAGAAAATTTAGGATTTTTACATTTATAATAAGATAAAACCGAACATTTATTTAAATTTATAGAAAAATTATTATTAATACACCATTGAAGTACATTATTTAAGTCATAATCGTTAAAATAAAATGAACAAAATAATTGAAATTTATGAAATTAAATTATTCCCATCTATTTTTATAATTTTTGATAATTTGTTCAAAATCATTATAATATTTTATAATAAAATTACTAATATTAAAAATTTAAATATTTTCTTCAATACTAAAATAAATGGAAAATTTTGAAAAAATTTACAAATATGTTTGAAAAGAAATTAAAATCAACGGAAGTTATATTTTTTGAATTGAATTTGAAGTCATTTTACAAGTTAAAATTAAATCAGCAATTATTAAAAATATATTTATTCAAATTTTTTGGTTAAAAGCTTGTCCGTGTGAGCCTCATTTACATAAGCTCACGAAGGAAATTAAATTTCTTCAGTTATTAGATTATTAGATAATTATTTACCTGTCGTAAAATTCACATAAACGACATCGTCACTTTGTACAGAAGCGTAAATGATGTTAGATTTGTTGAATCTTGGTTTTTTATTCAAAAGTATTGATAAAATAAGCTCAAAATAATCCCCTTTAGTTTCTCCTTTAGTTTAGAAGATGTGAATAAAAAGTGGTAATAGTGACACAACACTTGAAAATATGTAGTTTTTATGAAAATTTCAAAATTCAATTGTGGAAAAAGTTTTGAAGTGCAGACCCCGTTTTTTTTAAAATTTGTTTATGTTTTTCATAAAATTTATATTGGGATAAACTAAATTAAATACATGGCCGGTCATTTCCTCTGTCGATCAAATTTTTTGATGCGATGCGATTCTAAAAACCGACTGATTTCATGTGTTTACCTTCAACAATAAAAATATTTTAAATCGGCTTAGGGGTTCCCTCTATATATAATTTTTTGAAAATACTCATTTTATGGAATTTTTTGCTTTTTCATACATTTTTAACGCTTTATATCTCAGAAACTGGTATAAAGACGAATAGAAAAAAGAATTTGGATTTATTTTATATTTTCGAATAAAAATCAAGAAATCAAGAAATCAAACATCATTTACCAAGAGGTAATTTATGTATATTTTTCATCCACCAAATTTTTTCAAATTTTGATTTTCTTCCTTCTTTGTAATATTGTTGCAGTAATTTTTAAATTGAACAACAATCCGGAAGTTTATAAAATTTTATTCTGAAATAAGCTCTCTAGCATTTTTTGTAATAAGTCCATTACATATATTCTTTAGTAGATCATCCACATACGGAAGGAAATTTCATCAGACGTCATTTTTATTACTAAACTATAGTTTTGAACAAAATCAAACGACTTTATTCTTCTAGTTTCAGAACCCTTATGTACCAAAGTCCTATTTTTATTCCATATTTTACCTTTTTTTAGTTGTAGTTTACTAAACATTTTCTGAAAAAATATTTTGAATCTAAGAATTAATAGTAACGTTAGAGAACCATAAACAGTAATTTATTTATACCATAATTATTATTTATTAACATTATTTTAGTTGAAATTATTGTTTTTAATTTTATTATTGTTTTTAAAAACATATTTATTTTGATTTTGGTTCGGAAAGCTTTAAAAGTGAAATTGTTGTTCCATGTTTTAAAGTTGAAGAAGCCATCATCAATATAACCAACTTCTTTGTTGTAAATAGACCGTAAATCTTTTCATTTATCCTCAGAATTTTTGTTGTGATCAGGGGTTTTTCAAACTAAAACAAAAAAAAAATTAAATAACAATAAAAAATTTAAATAATTTTTTTTTTTTCATTTTTATTTAACAATATTATTTAAACTGGTGAAAATTGATATATCACAAGAATTTTTATCGGATAGGCCTTATTTCATTTTGAAACTTGAAATTAAAACACGGCCTTATTTAATTTATTAAAATGAAATTAGCCCACCGATAATTTTTTTTTTTGTCGCGGTCTTATTTCATTTTTTAAAATGAAATAAGGCCTCGAGGATTTTGGTTGCCGTCTTATTTAAGTCTTCAAAATGAAATAAGACTGCAACAAAAAATATTTGCGTCTTTATATCACGCGGCTTTATTTCCATCCCCCTAAAACCGCATAAAGCTAGCAAATAATGACCACATAAAGCTAGCAAATAATGATATATTAAAAGAAAATAACAAGAAAAAAACATAAATTCAAATACATATTAAATTTAATCTATTATAAATTTTAACAATTTTTTTAAATGATTTTATAATATTTTCCAACCAGCGACTTAAATATTTTTCAATATTTTTATTATTTTGAGAATTTTTTATTAAGCTTTGAAAATCTTGAAAATATGTTTTCAAACTATCAAAGAGGATCCCAATGAATAAATAACCAAATGAACTTAAAGTTAAAGAAATTGATAAAATTATATATTTCAGAAAATATTAGTTTAATACGGTATACTGAAAATTTCCAAAATCTTTTAAAAATTTTATTGCATTAGAAATTTCAAAATATTTAAATATAAAAAAAATTTGTATTAAACTTAATAATATTGCTTTCCAATCAATTACATTTTCAAAATTATTTGTTAATTTTTTTAAATTTCTGTAAATATTAAAAAAAAATTTAAACACTCAATTATTTTTTGAATCGTTAAAATTTGAAAAAATAAAATAAATGATACACATAAACATGGAACAATTGTATTAAACATTAGAAAGAAATTAATTAAATTAATTTTTTCAACAAAATGAATGATAATTATATTGTCGTGAATAACATTTAATAATAACATTAAAATTTTCATAAATATTATAAGGCTTAATAAAACCTTGTTATACGGTTTAATAACTAATTTTTTTGAATACTTAATGAACAAAATGTAAAAATTTTTGAAAAATAATAATAAAAATAAAATAAAAATATAAAAATTTTAAATTGATTTTGTTTCGAGAGCATTTTAATAATAAAATGTTAAGTATAATCTAGAAATGAAATAAGTATATGTCATTTCATTATTTTGATTAATTAAAAAAAAAAAAAAATAGCCAGGGATTAATAAATAAACAGAATAGAATAATAATCATTATAAGTATTTAAAAAAAAAATACATTTTCAAACTGTACTATCAATTATTTAGGTGAATTTTAAATGTTATTGAAATATATTAAAAACTTAGAAATTACAATTAATAAATACTTAGCACTAAAATTAAATGCAAATTTTAATTCAATTAAAAACTTATATTGCGTTTAATCTTGCATAAAATTTTCTTTTAATAAGTGTTGATCAATGCTGAAACTTCCTTCACTATTCATATAGTCGTTAAAATAAAATGAACAAAATAATTGAAATTTATTAAATTAAAATATTACAATATATTTTTATAGTTTTTGATAATTTATTGAAAATAATTATAATATTTTATAATAAAATTACTAATATTAAAAATTTAAATATTTTCTTCAATATTAAAATAAATGGAAACATTTGAGTAAAACTACAAATATGTTTGACAAGAAATTAAAATCAATGTAAGTTATATTTTTTGAATTAAATAAAAAATTATTATTGTACAAATCAAAATTAAATTAGCAAAGAAAATAACTTTCAAATTTTATTAAAATTCAAATTTTTTTATTTGAAAAGATTCTATATAGGGAAAAAATTAATATAATTTACTGTAAATAAAGTTATTTTCATTTCATGTTATATATTCCTTATATATAACATTATAGCAATATCACTTTGATATATATTCCACATATATATACAAGTATAACAATGTCCATCTAAATCCAGACCTAAGTTCAAGTCCTTTTTTTAACTTCATCTAAACGACGTCTATATAATAATACCCTATTACTAATTTTCATCAGAATCCATTTAAACTTTAATAAAATTAAAAATTTATAAAAATTATTTATGAAAATTATTTAGACCCTTGGCTTGTTGAGAATCCCTAACACCGAAACCTGAAATGATAAAAACACAACTTTTAGCCTAAGTAAAAGTGAAGTGGGTATGTTGAAATCGGTTGTGTGGTTCATTAGTAATAAATAGTCCGTTTTTCATTTTTGATGGAAAAGAGGCAAAAAAATACGGAAAAGAAGATCGGTGCATTTTTGTTATTGTTATTTTTTAAATTTAAATTATCGTTTCAACATACAAACGTACCCTGACGAAGTAATGTAAGACAATATATATTTCATATATTATCTGAAGCCGATAGGTCGTTGTATGCTGATTGTTTTTAATTTGAGTAATTTTTTTTTTTTTTTGATTCATTTTGAATCTTCATGAAATGTCTTAGTTGACGCCGGAGGAAGTAGTAGGATATTTTCCACTAATTCTTCTTCTTCTTCTTATTATATTTTTAATTTTTTTAATTTACTCTTTCTTCTTATATTTACTCTCTTTTTTTAAAAAAATTTTACTAGGGAAACTATTCTTTGTGTTATGTTATATGTCACTAGTGATTTCGTTGTTTATCAGAAACGAGACTTGTTCTTATTGTTTTATGTTTGTTTTTTCTATAATTCTTTTTTTTCTATTCTGATGCTTGATTTAAGCATCGTTTGGTGGTAATATTAAGATTCCATTGCATGCTTCGTACCGAGCCCTCTCCTCTCATATTAGCATGTATATGAGCGTGATGGTAAAGTTTTCATGGAAATTTATTGCCTTGAAGTGCAGTGGTGTTAGGATACACCCCAACTCATTATTATTATTAACAGTCAAAAATTGATCAAGTGTTTTAACATTATTCGACTTGAGGAGCCTGTTTTATATTCTTCAATCACACACGTGTAAAAGCAAATTTTCTCGATGCTTACGTATAATATATCAATACTTAATTTTCGCCAAAATAAATATGATAACGTATAATATATGACAATTTTTTTATTTCATAATTATTGTGTATCATAATTGTATTAATTTTTATTTTTTATTTTTTTATTAAATTTTTTTTCTTCAAACATCAATTTTGGTTTTGACTAACATTTTTTCACGTGATTTATTGAAAAGCTTTAAAAGTGCAAATACTGTTCCGTTTTGTAAAATTGAAGAAGCTATCATCAATATGACAATTTTCCTAGTTGTAAATAAACCGTGAATCTTATCATTTATCCTCAGAATCTTCGTTGTTATCAAGAGTTCTTCAAACTAAAAGAAAAAAAATTTAATTAAAATTATTATTTTATTATTTTTATAAACAACATTGTCTAAACCGGAAAAAATAATTTTTTTTTGAGCTCGTGAAAAAAAACCGACTATATGTTTTTACTAACGTCTTTCCGTTGTCTGTCGCCTACTTAAGTCCTTATAAATATTTCACTACCTATGGCTGATTTCGATCGTTTACATGTCGAAATATGCGCAATATCATAAACTTTCAGTCAATGCAAAGTGTGAGATTCTTTAAGTCAGGGCAACGGAGCTATAAGCACTCAACCAGTGACAGGTATAAATTAATTTTAAAATTTATGTTATTTTAAGTTTTTGTATGGATTTTGATTAAAATGAGCATGAATCTCGATAAAAGGAAATTAAAATAGGCAATGTAGTCTATTACCTAGAAGCATTCGGACTGGGGGCTGAAAACGGATTTCGATTAAAGCTATATGAACAAAGATTGCTATTAGAAAATATAAAAAAAATTCTGGAAATAAAGCGCAATCTACTTCATTTATGAGATGGGCCTTTTTTTATCAAATAACTCAAATTTCAACTAATTACAATTTCTAAATTTTTGTGACAATCATTTTAAGTTACATTTACTTTTACAGTACAGATAATAATACAGTGTTTAAAACATGAAAATAATTTCATAACTATTTTACCATTTTATTTATAGAGTCTTTATTATAATCATTAATTATATCAATTTCAAGACTATCGATAAAGCTGTCACACTTTTTTAAAGTTAAATCAATACAAATTATTAGGATTGTAATTTGACAGAAATAAAGTACCACATCACGTGTTGCAGAGTTACGTGAATATAAACTTAAATAATAATAATCATTTAAAACCAACAAATAATGATAAACTGCATGAAAGTAATAAATAATCAAAACACCAAGGAACATAAACTGAAATATGAAATTAAATCTATTATAGATTCTAACGATTTTCTTAAATGATTTTAAAATATTTTCCAACCAGTGATTTAAATATTCTTCAATATTTTTATCATTTTGATTATTTTTTATTAAGCTTTGAAAATCTTGGAAATATTTTCTCAAACTATCAAAAAGGATCCCAAGGAATAAATAACCAAATGTACTTAAAGTAAAAAAAATAGATAAAATTATATCTGAATTGAAAAATTTAGGAAACACAATATGTTTAATACTACGAAAATCATTAAAATATTTTAAAGCAGAAACATTGCAATATGTAAATGTAGCGAAAAATTGTATTAAAATTAATAAAATCATTTTGAAATCAATTGCATTATTAAAATTGTTAGTTAAGTTTTTTAAATATTTATAAACTTTAAAAAAGATGTTTAACTCGTTAATTATGTTTTGAATCGTGAAAATTTGAACAAATAAAATAAATGACGCACATAAAGATGAAAATTTTGAATCAAACATTACAATGAAAATAATTAATTTTTTTTTTTCAATTACTTTTATAAAATTTATAATGGGATGAATTAAATTAAATATAATTATAATTTTAAATAATATAATCAAACTTATTAAGAATTTATTATACGATTTTATTATTGAGTCTCTAAAATTTATATTAAATGCACAAAATGTAAAAATTTTTGAAAAATAATAATAAAAACAAAATAAAAAAATAAAAATTTTATATTGATTTTCTTTCGAGAACATCTCGAATTGAAATGTGAAATATAACATTGAAATAAAATCTGGTGCCTATATATGGCTTTCTTAATTATTTTAATTAAATTAATAATTAACTACAAAATAATAAATAAACAAGTTACAATATCAATTATTATTTGTATAAAAAATGTTAAGGACAGTATCTTTTAAATACTTTGCACTTTTACCAATTTTTTGTCCGTTTTCAACCCAACTGAACATTTTTTGAACGTAATTTGATATAAATAGTCTTATTCTATAGTTTGTTTTATTCAAACCAGTTTTAACGCCGAGTTTGAATCCTTGAAGACAATCGGAAGCAAAACTTTTTTTTCGCCTCCTTGAATCAACATAAGCGTTATTATTTTCAATTCATAAAATTACTCAAAAATGAAACAGAAACTCAAATTTTAATAGACATTTTCGTAAATTGTACACCATTGAAATTAATAACCTTATAATACTTATTTTCGGGAGTGATAAGAAAACCCGAAAAAAAAAAATATATCGAATAAAAAACCCTCGAAAAAAAACCTTGAAAAAAAAAACTCGAAAAAAAAAACTTCGAAAAAAAAACCTCGAAGGAAATAAAAAAAACTCGAAAAAAAACCTCGAAAAGCCAGGGAGCCGTAAAACTAAAGTTTTTAAGCTAGAGTTATGTAAAAAAAATTAATTTTATGATTTCAATATTTATTTTACAAACGGCACAACATAAAAATTTCTTCTTTTCCAAAAAAAATTATATTTTTATTCAATATTAATGGAAAATTAACAAAAAAGTAATTAAAGATTAATGCCGTGCAAAAAATTTAAATGAGAACGATCTTCTCTCTCTTCAAAAATTTGTAAAAGACGTTTCTTCTTTTTAATGTATTGTAGTCGAATTTTCGAGCTTTGTCCCGCATCCAGCCTCAATAACTTAACAACTTAACCATCACCTGCTCTTTTCCGAGCAACGTTATGAGTCTGTATAACCCCCGGTGTGTCTTGCCAGCTAAACTTTTAAGTCGCCGATGCCATGCTTCTACGCTATTTTGCGTCCTAGGCAAATTATGCTGAAGCAGGTGCAAAAATTAGGGGGATACGGCGGCTTTTTATTTTGAAAACCTTTTCCAATTCGATTGATAATTTTTTTTTTGATATGAAGTTGTTTGAAGGTGTGTTTAATAGTAAAAGATAAGCGACTAAGAAAGAACCTCGAAGTTTTTTTTTTTTTTTTTAGCCGCGGCTCGCTGCAAAAAAAAAAAAAAAAATTTCGAGGTTTTTTCATTTCGAGGTTTTTTTTTTCGGGGTTTTTTTTTCAAAGTTTTTATTTTCGAGTTTTTTTTTGTTCGCGGTTTTTTTTTCGTGGTTTTTTTTTTCGAGGTTTCTTTTTTCGAGGTTTTTTTTTCGAGGTAGAACCCCAGACCCCTTATTTTCATATTGAAATTCGTTAAAAATTGTAGAATATAAAATTTTAAACACTTAAATATTTTGTGAATCGTTAAAATTGGAAAAAATAAAATAACTGACATACAATATAAACATGGAATAATTGTATTTAAAATTAGTAAGAAATTAATTATTTTTTTTTTTTTTAAGTTTAATGCAATTGAAATTATATGTAACATAATGTCTGAATTTCGAAAAAGAAATGAATATTTAAACAATTTTTGGAAAAAACTAAAAATAAGGATAAGAAGAAAATAAAAATACAAAAATAATGACAAAAACAGCTTTGTAATAATAAAATTGTAATAAAAACTAGAAATAAGTAGAGTCATTTTTATGTTTAGAAGAAAAGTAGATGTAAGCCTAAGCTCTGTAAGATATTATAACATTAAGTTTATGCAAATGAATTTCAAACAAATTAAAAAAAAAAACACACGAAGCAGTCATAGAACTGCCGACAGAAGTTAATACTTAAAAGATTTAAACTATGAAATAGCAGTGGCTACAAATGATGGGCTACTCAGTACAAAATGTAAATTAAATTAAAAATCAATTTTATTGAAGGCAAGATTTTGTATTAGGGACTGTTCACATATTACGTAACGCTTTTTTTGCCGTTTTTTAACCTCCCCCCATAGTAACAGATCGTAACAAATTGTTGGTCAGGTAATCTTTATTTCACCCATTTCACCGAAGCTACCTATTTTGAAAAAAAAAAAAATTTTTTGTAAATTTTGAGCTGGGACGACCTTAACCGTAGCTCTCTACCCAAAATTTTTGGTCAGGTAATCTTTATTTCACCGGAGCTAGCTATTTTGAAAAAATTTTTTTTTTGCATATTTTGAGCCGGGAAGACCCTAACCGGAGCTCCTTACCCAAAATTTTTGGTCAGGTAATCTTTATTTCACCGAAGCTACCTATTTTGAAAAAAAATTTATTTTGTAAATTTAACCGTAGCTTCCCAGCCAAAATTTTTGGTCAGATAATCTTTATTTCATCAAAACTGAAACCACTGATCTTGGAGTTTTGTTGGATGAAAAATTGAACTTTGTTAAACATATCTATTTTGTAGTGAATAAAGCTTTTCGTATTCTTGGTTTTATTAAACGGCAATCGAGAGAATTCAGTGATCCTTATGTCATGAAGCTTCTTTATTCCTCTTTTGTCCGTCCTATTTTAGAATATTCTTGCCAATTCTGGAATCCATTTTATGGTATTCATATCTCTAGACTTGAATCTGTCCAGAAAAATTTTCTTCGTTTTGCTTTGAGGCGCCTTAATTGGCAGGCCAACCTTAATTTACCTCCGTATTCTGACAGACTTCAACTTGTCAATCTTCCAAGTCTAGAGAGTAGAAGGGCTTATTTGTCGTTCAGTTTTATCCACAAGGTTATCGAGGGCAAGATGACAAGTAGCTGTTTAATGTCTAACTGATTTTTTAATGTCACGTAGCCTTAGAAATTCCGATGTTATTTATATCAAATTTTCAAGAACGAACTATGGTCAAAATAGCCCACTAAGCTCCATGTTCAAAATTTATAACAGATTTCACTTTCTACTTCAAACACATACTTTCGATAGTCCTTCTTTTAAAACTCAATTTTATGTTTTATCAGCTAGTTCAAATTAATTTGTGCAATATATATTATTATAGTATTTACTTATATTTAAATCATTTTTGTATATAATTTTTGTTTATTATTATTTTATTTTTTTATATTATTGTATTATTATTGTATATTTTATTTTTGAAGTTTATACTTCTTTAGGCGCGTTGTATGATATAATTGAGTAATTCTGTATGGGGTAAAGATTCATTTTCATTCTACTCATTCGACATTCGAAATCTAATTCGAACTGACATGGTTTTTGACGTTTCAATACTCAAAAAAATTAGTGGTCCACTCAATAATCATTTGTCATTTATAAAAACAAAATAATTTAGCGCGACAAATTTAAATTCAAATTATTTTTTAAAAATTTTTCGTATACAAATTATTTAAAACTAAAAATTTTTTTTTTTTTTCAAAATAGGTAGTTCAATAATAATTTGTTATTTATTAAAAAAAAATAATTTGGCGCGAAAAATTTAAATTCAAATTAATTTTTAAAATCTTTCGTTTACAAATTATTTAAAACTAAATTTTTTTTTCCAAATAGAAGCTACGGTTAGGTCGTGCCGGAGCAAAATATACGAAAAAATTTTTTTTTTCAATATAGGTAGCTCCGGTGAAATTAATATTACCTGAAAAAAAATTTTTGGGGTGGCGAGCTACGGTTAGGTCGTGCCGGAGCAAAATATACGATTTTTTTTTGTTATTTTAATAGGTCGCTCCGGTGAAATTAAGATTACCAGCCGAAAAATTTTTGGGCAGGGAGGTACGGTTAGGTCGTGCCGACGCAAAATATACGAAAAAAATTTTTTTTTTCAAAATAGGTAGCTCCGGTGCAATTAATATTACCTGAAAAAAAAATTTTGGGTGGGGAGCTACGGTTAGGTCGTGCGGGAGCAAAATATACGAAAATTTTTGGGCAGGGAGCTACGGTTAGGTCGTGACGGCGCAAAATATACAAAAAAAAAACACACGAAGCAGTCATAGAACTGCCGACAGAAGTTTATACTTAAAGATTTAAACTATGAAATAACAGTAATAAATAGTCCGTTTTTCATTTTCGTTGGAAAGGGAGCCAAAAAAAACGGAAAAGAAGATCGGTGCATTTTTGTTATGTTATGAACAGTCGAAAATTGATCAAGAAAATTGATCGAATTGAGGCTTGAGGAGCCTGTTTAATATTCTTCAATCACACACGTGTAAAAGCACATTTCCTCGATGCTTATGTATAATATATCAATACTTAATTTTCGGCAAAATAAATATGATAAGGTATAATATTTAGACAAATTTTTTATTTCATAATTATTGATTATTGTGTATCATAATTTGTATTAATTTTTATTTTTATTTTTTTATTAAATTTTTTTTCTTCAAACATCAATTTTGGTTTTGATTACATTTTTTCACGTGATTTATCGAAAAGCTTTAAAAGTGCAAATATTGTTCCGTTTTGTAAGGTTGAAGCAGCTATCATCAATATGACAGTTTTCCTAGTTGTCAATAAACCGTGAATCTTATCATTTATCCTCAGAATCTTCGTTGTTATCAAGAGTTCTTCAAACTAAAACAAAAAAATTAAATTAAAATAATTATTTTTTTTATTTTTATAAACAACTTTGTCTAAACTGCGAAAAGCAATATTTTTGAGCTCGTTTTGCATCTAAAATGAAAAAAACCGACTATATGTTTTTACTAACGTCTTTCCTTATCTCTGTCGCCTACTTGAGTCCTTATAAATATTTTACTACCTATGGCTGATTTCGATCGTTACATGTCGAAATATGCGCAATTTCATAAACTCAGCCAATGCAAAGTTAGAGATTCTTTAAGTCCGGGCAACGGAGCTATAAGCACTCAACCAGCGCCAGATATAAATTATAATTTCACACATAATTTGTGTTATTTTAAGTTTTTGTATGGATTTTGATGAAAATTAGAGCATGAATCTCGATAAAAGGAAATTAAAATAGGCAATGTAGTCTATTACCTAGAAGCATTCGGACTGGGGGCTGAAAACGGATTTCGATTAAAGCTATATGAACAAAGATTGCTATTAGAAAATATAAAAAAAATTCTGGAAATAAAGCGGAATCTACTTCATTTATGAGATGGGCCTTTTTTTATCAAATAACTCAAATTTCAACTAATTACAATTTCTTAATTTTTGTGACAATCCGTTTAAGTTACATTTACTTTTACAGTACAGATAATAATACAGTGTTTAAAACAAATTTTCTTATAGTTTCATTACCATTTTATTTATAGAGCTTTTATTATAAACATTAATTATATCAATTTCAAGACTATCGATAAAGCGATCATACTTTTTTAAAGTTAAATCAATACAAATTATTAGGATTGTAATTTGAAAGAAATAAAGTACCACATCACGTGTAGCAGAGTTACGATAATATAATAAATAATAATTATCATTTAATACCAACATATAATGATAAACTGCTTGAAAGTAATAAATAATCAAAACACCAAGGAACATAAACTGAAATATGAAATTAAATCTATTATAGATTTTAACGATTTTCTTAAATGATTTTAAAATATTTTCCAACCGATGATTTAAATACTCTTCAATATTTTTATCATTTTGAGAATTTTTTATTAAGCTTTGAAAATCTTGGAAATATTTTGTCAAACTATCAAAAAGGATCCCAATGAATAAATAAACAAATGAACTCAAAGTTAAAGAAATTGATAAAATTATATAAGCATTAAAAATATCAGAAAACACAAATTTAATATAACGATAATCATCTAATAATTTTATCGAAGAAAATTCGAAATGTATACAATTAGCAAAAAATTGTATTAAAATTAATAAAATCATTTTGAAATCAATTGCATTATTAAAATTGTTAGTTATTTTTTTTAAATATTTATAAACTTTAAAATTTTTTTTTAAATGTTTAATTATTTTTTGAATCGTCAAAATTTGAAAAAATAAAATAAATGACGCCCATAAAGATGGAAATGTTGTATTAAATAATGCAATGAAAATAATTAAATTTAGTTTTTCAATTAGTTTAATATAAAATATAATAGGATGAATTAAATTAAATATAATTATAATTTTAAATAATATAATCAAACTTATTAAGAGTTTATTATACGGTTTTATTACTGAGTCTCTAAAATTTATAGTAAATGCACAAAATGAAAAAAATTTTGAAAAATAATAATAAAATCCAAATAAAAAAATAAAAATTTTATATTGATTTTCTTTCGAGAGCATCTGGAATTGAACTGTGAAATTAACATTGAAATAAAATGTGGTATATATGGCTTTCTTAATTATTTCAATTAAATTAATAATTAACTACAAAATAATAAGTAAACATGTTACAATATCAATTATTATTTGTATAAAAAATGTTTAATACAGTACCTTTTAAAGGAAATATAAAGCCTGCTTAAATATTTTTCACTTTAACCAATTTTTTGTCTTTTTTCAATCCAACTGAACATTTCTGCATCATTTAATTTAATACCTACTCTTATACTATAGTTTTTATCGAAACTTATTTCAACGCCCTGTTCGAATCCTTGGAAACAATCGGAACCAAAATCATTGTTTAACCTCCTTAAATCAATATACATATAAGCGTTATTCTTTTCAATTGTATTGTAAATTTCATAAAATTACTCAAAAATTAAACAGAAAATTAAATGTTATTACTGATAATAGAAAAATTTGTAAATTGTACCGGCTACATGATATAACCTCGAATGTCATATCGCGAAACTTTTTTGTCATAACCGCGAATCCCACTGACCAACCGCAAATCCCACTGACCAACCACCCGCCCGTCGCCCTGCTGCTCCCCCTCCGTGTGCTTACCTCACAACATTTTTTTCGAGGTCTTATTTGAGTTTTCAAAATGATCGAATTTTTGTGTTTCGTGGTTATAACAAAAATTATATACAGTGAAACCTGTCTAAGACGGAAACTGTGTAAGACGGAAACCTGCATTAAACGGAACTTTTTTTGTGATTGTTGATTTTTCCATTCAAATCAACCCGTGTAAGACGGAAAATACCTTAAGACGGAAACGGACAGATTTTATGTCGTATTTACTATTAGTAAACCTGTGTAAAACGGAAAAATGAATCACTGTTTTTTTCCATGATTCTTTACTGGGTATATCATTTCACATTTGCTGGGAAAATATCAATCATATGTATATCATATGTAATTTTCTGCTGGGTATATTATTATCATTTTAAACAAATGTTGATCTAAATTATGATTTTCAAGATGAGAATATAACTGATAAACAAACTATGGATGCAGCTGTTTTTTTATTCAAAGGGGAGTTCGGAAGATGGTTGCAACTACTATAACTATTGAATTTAAAAATTGTTGTTATCATTTTGTTCAAAAAAAAGCTAAACAAACAGTAATGCCAAACTATTTAATATAATATATATATTAATATATTAATATGTGTAGTGTATATGTATGTACCTATAAAAGTTCCTGAATTTATTAATTTAAGGTATACATATTTTATCTTTTGTTATATGACAGTTTGAATTTTTATGCCAAATTTTGTTATTTTATTTCAAACTAATGTTTAATCATAGCCGGGCAAAATACTTGTAATTTCAAAATAGTGTAATTCGAAATTACTAATTCAATTACATTTTGTAATTTGTAATGTGTAATTCAATTACATTGGTAGATTCGTAATTAGAAGAATGTAATTTTAATTCGTTAATTCATATTTGTAATTTGTATTTAGTAATTTGTATTTCTATATACTTGTAATTTCAAAATACTTTTACTTCTTTCAAATTACTTAGCGTTAAAAATTTATCTCTTTACTTAACTGTAAAATTCGTATGTGTTAGAAATTCAAATAAAATAAAAAAAGTAAGCTTTCTTTTCGTGTTTTAATTTCTCAATCTCAATAGAACTTTTATTTTAAATTTTTTTATTTTTTTTTTCAATACTGGATAATTTGTAGTTGTAATTTTGTAATTTTAAATTACATTATTGTAATTGGAACCAAAAATAGTGTAATTTCAAATTACTAATTTGTATTTTTTAATTAAACAAAAAATGTAATGTAATTTCAGTAATTTAATTTGAGGTAAATTTTTGTGTATTTTGTAATTTGTAATTTAAATACATTCGCATGTATTTTTGCCCGGCTATGTGTTTAATAAACCAAATGTATAACATACATGTTAGACATACATACATTAAAAATTAAGAATCATTAAGAATATTTTTTATTAACCCTGTGTAAGACGGGAAACCTGTCTAAGACGGAAATATTTCCCGGTCCGTTGAGGTTCCGTCTTAGGCAGGTTTCACTGTATATCGTTTTATTGTATCTTCAAATCACAAAAAAAATCAAATTAGTATACTTTTCAGCGCAAATAATGAATTTCCTTTACTCATTATTCTTATTCTTATAAATAATTCCCTTTCCTACATTCTAATGTTTTTTTAGGCGGTAAATTTAGTG